>CM045732.1:39692347-39989847 GCA_024760905.1 Plotosus lineatus | reverse complement strand
AGAGGTCCAGACGTCCCTCTCCCCAGCCACTTCCTCCAACTCTTCCGGGGGGACACAGAGGCAGTCCCAGACAAACCGAGAAACATAGTCCCTGCAGCGTGTTCTAGGTTGATCCCGGAGTCTCTTCCCGGTTGGACATGCCCAAAACACCACACCAGGGAGGCGTCCAGGAGGCATTCTGACCAGAGCCCCGAGCCACCTCAACTGAATCCTCTCAATGCAGAGGAGCAGCTGATCTACTCCGAGCTCTCCACGGATGGTAGAGCTTCTCACTTTATTTTTAAAGGAGAACCCCGCCACCCGGCGAACGAAGCTCATTTCAGCTGCTTGTATCATGATCTTGTTCTTTCGGTCACTACCCAAAGCTCGTGACCATAGGTGAGGGTTGAAACGTAGATCGACTGGTAAATTGAGAGCTTCGCTTTGCAGCTCAGCTCCTTCGTCACCGCGACGGACCGGTACAGGCTCTGTTTAACAGCAGAGGCTGCAGCGATCCATCTGTCGGTCTCCCACTCTATCCTTCCCTGACTCGTGAACAAGACCCCAAGACACTTAAACTCCTCCACTTGGGACAGGACCTCATTTCCGACCCAGAGGGTGCATTCCACCCCTGTCCAACTGAGAAAGCCTTCTCCAAATCCACAAAGCACGTGTGGACAGATTGGGAAAACTTCGATGCCCCCTCCAAGATCCTGTGGAGCGTATAGAGTTGGTCAAGACTGCTACGGCCAGGATGAAAACCACATTGTTACTCCTGAATCCGAGGTTCGACTATCCAGTACTCCTGCATAGACTTTCCCAGGTAGGCTGAGGAGTGTGATTTCCCAACAATTGGAACACACCATCCAGTCCCACTTCTTAAAAATCTGGACCACCACCCCGGTTTGCCAATCCAGAGGTGCAGCCTCCAATGACCACGCGATGTTGCAGAGACATGTCAACCAAGACAGTCCTACAGCATCCAGAGCCCTAAGATATTCTGGGCAGATCTCTTCCAACCCCGGAGCTGTTGTTTTGGTATTCTAGAGTCATCCGTATGTAACACATTGCCGAGTCAGGTAGTAGAGTTGGTGCAGGTCAGGATCTCGGTATTGATCACATGCTGCCACCATGTTCATTATTTGCCAGATCAATCTTTGATGACTTCAAAATTGCAAATATGATGAAAAGGTTTTGGCCATGTTTCAGAGCCATACAGAAGTGAAGGGAGAACAATGGCTCTATTGACTTTGTAGGCAGAGTGAGGCCCTCTATGTTAAAGCATCTGGTCTACAGGCCACTAAAAGCAGCTGCACCTCAACTGATCCAGCACTAGATTTCTGAATTGAGACTTGAGTCTTCTGATAGGTTGCCTCCAAGATAAGTGAACATCTGAGCATGTTTAAGCTCAAAACCCTCGATCATGATCGCAGGAGGTTGATCACATTGTGCATGCATAGTTTCTCCCTTGGGCTTACTGACTGTTAGGCCCCAGGCCCTGCATGAATTATTAATTGCCACAACTCCCCTTCTGTAGAGACTCCCGTTGTGTCTGTAGCAAGGCCAACAACATTGGCATAGAGGAAGTCATTCAGTTTTGCACACTGACCTGTCAACTTATCTTTGAGCCTTTGAAAGTTGAAGAGCCTACCATCAGCATGAAGAGCACCTGCATTAAGAACCTTGGCTGTAATACAGTCAAGACCTGGGCTTTTATTATTGGCCAGATGCTTGAGAGCCAATCTGACTTCTCCAATGGTTGGTGGTACTTCTAGGGCACCCATAGTTTCTTCCTGCGGCAGCTCATCAAGAACAGTGGTGGTTGCTGTTCTTAGATGGTTTCGAAGTTTACAAATGTGATGTCTCCAGCGGAGATTAGCCTCTTCTTCCCATAGTTGGTTTCCTTGGACATCATTGATTGGCGGCACTGGTAGAGAAACCTGACCAAACTTGACCAACTAAAAATAGGGTTTTGGAGTTGGAGAAGCTCTTTCTGGCATGTGTTTCTGGCCAGTTCATAGTGTTTTCTTGAGTCTTTCTACCGAGAACAGTTTATAATGCAGAAAGCTTCTGATGCAGGAGACACATGATGCCGGAGTTGTTTTCATCAAACCAATCCCGATGGTTATGCTTTTGGAGGCTGATTGTTATCTTAGCACTTGGATAGAGAGTGCCATGCAGGTGTTTCTAAAATTTGCTCAGGGGTCGGGTTTACAGGACAGGCCCCATGGCCCCCATAGGTTTTGCCAAAAGGTCTCCTTAAGCACATTGGCAATAGCTGGCTCACAAAATGTACTTGCATTAAGCCTTAGCGGTAGGGTACTTGTTTTGCCTGCTTGTTCATATCACCAAAGCCATGACAGCTGATAACATTTGCCCAGGTTTCAGAGTTTGTTCCTACACAAGCAATGGAATCACCAAGTAGGAAAACGTATCAGAGCAGGGGGCCGCTGTTACAATTTACAATAGGTGGTCATACAACAGAGCCTTTTCTTCAGGAGGTCTTTTGGAGGCTGGGGAATATACATTGATGAATGTTGCATTGAACTTATTTGAGCTTGATTTTCATGCTCATCACTTTTGAACTGACTCTTTTCCAGCTGATCCCAAGGGGCCAGATAGTGATTTTTATCTCAATGGCAACTCCTTTGAGCCTGTGTGCCCAGGTGGTCTTCCTGAATGGAGGAATATGTAATTACCATCGACAAACTCATCTTCCCCATAAATGCGACATTTGCTGAGTCAGGCAATATCGATGTCTGGGGTCTGTTGTTTGGTTGAAGCTTCATTAGACATGGTCTGGATTTAGTCTGGGCATTCCAACAAGCTAACTTTATTGGTTGGATTGTATCCATGAAAACCTAGGCTTATCAGGGCCATGGCGTTCACAAGATTTTACCCAGGGTCCACCATGTCTGCTTTTATGCTTCCCAGCTTTACAAGGCAGATGATGTTGAGATTGCTTTTCTGGGTCCATAACAGGTTGAAGATTCCACTGCATAGGGTTGCTAGCCCCATAGAGTGGGCAAGGTATGCTGCCCTCATCTGTACCTTGCATTCCTCAATAGATAGATTTTGGAGTGGAATCATAAGAGACACAAATCACCAAATCTAAACCAAAGAGGCAAGTTAGAAAGGACCAGTGGCTAACCCGAGCAGGGACTGGAACTGATTTATTCTAGGTTAACTCCGTATGTCATTTTCCCTTTAAATTTCCTTCTGACGGCTTTCTCAGATAAGGTATATAGCCGCACAGCAGCAGAGGTTTGGAATCAGAGTTTTCCTTTCCCTAGATGGACTACCAACCAAAGCTAGTGAGCTCCATCTGCCCAGGGAGTATACCGTCCCTTACTCAGTCCTTTTGTCTGAAACAGGTGCACCATATGAAGGAGTTAGGTGGGCAGAGTGAGGAGTAGCCATCCTAAACACCCTCCTCTAGATAGAGAGAGAGAGAGATTAATCCCAGAGGCACCCCGGTGATAGTGGAGTTGAACCCCTGACTTTGAGATCAGTAATTCAGCACCCTACCAATGGGCCACCAGTGCCCCATACAAACTATAAACTATCAATTAATCCTAATGAGGGTCACAAGGAGGCTGGCGCTCAGCTCGGCTGCCTCTGGGCAAGGGCAGGGTACACCCTGGACAGCTCGCCAGGCTATTGCAAGGCAAAAATATGCTGACAGCTATGGGGTGACACTTGACGAAACTCCATTTTTCATTATAATGGTTTATTATTATCTGAACATGATTAAATAATTACAGAAGCTGAAATAAGTAAGTAAATGAAAAAAAATAAAGATATCATAATGAATTACTGTGCTTATGCTCATTATTTAAGTAGCTGGAGTGCAGGATGTCAGACATATATTTAGCTGCTGTATGTTAGTGTGTTAGAATGGAAGAACTGATTGGCAACAACAAAGCTGAGCAGTTCAGTTACTGTGCATCTGTGCATTAAATCTCTTTTACAGGTTCATGTTTGTTTTGTAGCTTTGTCCATGTTTTTAGAGAATCTACAGCTTCCTAGAGACAACCACTACGCCACTATGCCACCTGGATACAGGTTTCAACTAGAAACAAATATATTTTCTTGGCAGCATGGTGGGGTAGTGATTAGCACATTTATCTCACAGGAGAAAGGTCCTGGGTGAGAGTTCCTGGCAGCCGAGCAAGTGTGTTTCTTTGTGGAGTTTGCATATTCTGCATGCTTCACTGGTTTCCTCCCACAGCTCAACAACATGTACATTAAGCTAACTAGCTGTTCCAATTACCTTTACTTATAAATGTGGGTATGAATGGTTGTGTGCGAGTTGGCCCGGTATTGGACTGGCAAGATGTTCAGGCTGTGCACCACCAGAATTGGTTGGGATAGGCTGGAGTTTCTCCATGAGCCCAGTAGGATTGAGCAATTTGGGAAATCAATGAATGAATGGATAAACGTAATGTTAGTTCTGGAAAGTGCCAGGATCAGTCATTTTCAGACTAGTTTAAAGTAATGAAAAGAAGCATGCAGTACCTCCACTGAAAAAGCTTCAGATTTTAGGACCTTTGGATTTATACATCGGGTTTCAAAAAATCCTTATGCCCCATCTGCAAGTCTAGTCAGAGTGTATCTTCTTTTTCTTTCTGCGGTTCCCTTCAGGGGTCATGACAACGAATCATCTGCCTCCATCTCACACTATCCTCTGCATCTTCTTCTCTTACACCAACTACCTTCATGACTTCCTTCACCACATCCATAAATCTCCTCTTTGGTCATCCTCCAGGCCTTCTGCCTGGTAGTTCCAACATCAGCATCCTACTACCAATATATTCATCATCCCTTCGCTGTACATGTCCAAACCATCTCAATCTAGCCTCCCTGACTTTGTCTCCAAATCATCTTTCATGTGCTGTCCCTCTGATGTACTTATTCCTGATCCTATTCATGCTCATTACTCCCATAACATTTTTATCCGTGCTACCTCCAGCTCTGGCTCCTGTCTTTTCCTCAGTGCCACTGTTTCTAAACCATACAACATCACTGGCCTCATCACTGGCTTGTACACTTTTCCTTTCATTTTTGCCAATACCTTCCTATCATACATCACACCGGACACTTTTCACCAACCATTCCAACCTGCCTGCACACACTTCTTCACCTCTTTTCCATACTCTCCATTGATCTGGACTGTTAAGCCTAAGGACATAAAATCCTCCACCTTCTTTATCTTTGTGCCCTGTAACTTCACCGTTGCTCTTAGGTCCTTCTTTTTCACACACATGTATTCAGTCTTTCGGAGGCTAACCTTCTTTCCTCTCCTTTCAAGGGCATACCTCCACCTCTCTAGATTTTCCTGCACTTGTTCTCTGCTCTCACTACAGATTACAATGTCATCTGCAAACATCATAGTTCATGTGGATTCTTGTCTAACCTCGTCTGACAGCCTGTCCATCACCATAGCAAACAAGAAAGGACTCAGAGTTGACCCTTGATGCAATCCCACCTCCACCTTGAATTTTTCTGTCATGCCAGCAGCACACCTTACCACTGTCTTACATCTCTCATACATGTCCTGCACCACTCTAACATACTTCTCTGCCACCCCAGACTTCCTCATGCAATACCATAGTTCCTCTCTCAGCACCCTGTCATAAGATTTCTCCAGATCCACAAAGGCACAAAGCAGCTCCCTCTGACCTCCCTCTGTACTTCTCTATTTACATCCTCAAAGTAAACACTGCATCTGTGGTGCTCTTTCTTGGCATGAAACCAAACTGTTGTTCCTGACCTCTGCCCTGAGTCTAGTTTCCACTATTCTTCCCGATAACTTCATCGTACGGCTCATCAACTTTATCCCTCTGTAGTTGCCACAACTCTGTATGTCTCCAGTGTTCTTAAAAATGGGCACCAGCACACTTCTTCTCCATTCCTCTGGCATCCTCTCACTCTCTAAGCTGTTGTTGAATGTTCTTGTCAAAAAGTCTGCTGCAACCGCTCCTAGACACTTCCATACCTCCACAGCTATGTCATCAGGACCAACTGGCTTTCTCTTCATCCTCTTTAATGCTTTCCTCACTTCACTGTTACTAATCTTTGCTACTTCCTGGTCCTTAACGGTCACCTCTTCTACTCTTTTACTCTCTCATTTTCCTCATTCCTCAGCTCTTCAAAGTACTGTTTCCATCTTCCCAGCACACTTCTGTCATTAGCCAATACATTTCCCTCTCTGTCCTTAATCACTCTAACTTGCCTCACGTCCTTCCCATCTCTATTTATCTGCTGTGCCAACCTGCATAAATCACTTTCTCCCTTCTTAGCCTCCAACATAAGTGCACAAGTCATCATACACCCTCTGTTTGGCCTTTGACATCACTACCTTCGCCTTACTTTGCAGTCCCTGTACTCCTGTTTACTCTCTTCAGTCCTCTCACTGTCCAACTTCTTCTTAGCTCCTCTAACCTCTTCCTTTGTACACATTCCTGCACTTCCTCATTCCACCACCAAGTCTTTTTGTCTACTTTCCTTTCAGAGGATACATCAAGTACTCGCCTACCTGTCTCCCTGATCACATTAGCTGTAGTTGTCCAGTGATCTAGAAGCACTTCCTGACCACCCAAACACTCTCACCCACTATTACTTTGCAGTCACTGATTTCCTTCAAATTACATGGTCTACACAAGATGTAGTCTACCTGTGTGCTCCTACCTCCACCTTTATAAGTCACCCTATGCTCCTGTCTCTTCTGGAAGAAAGTATTCACCACAGCCATTTCCATCCTTTTTGCAAAATCTATCAACATCTGTTCTTCTGTGTTCCTGTCCTGGATACCAAATCTTGCCATGTCGGCACCAACATGTCCATTGAAGTCTGCACCAATGACCGCTCTTTCACGTCTTGGGGTACTCTGCATCACTTCATCTAACTCACTCCAAAATCTTTCCTTCTCTTCTAGTTCACATCCTGCGTGTGGGGCATAAGCACTAACAACATTGAACATCACGCCTTCAATTTCTAACTTGTGACTCATCACTCTGTCTGACACCCTTTTCACTTCTAGGAAATTTTTAACAAACCCCTCCTTTAAGATGACTCCTACTCCATTTCTCTTCCCATCCACACCATGATAAAACAGCTTGAACCATGCTCCTAAGCTTCTCACCTTGCCACCTTTCCACCTGGTCTCCTGAACACACAGTGTGTGCACCTTCCTCCTCCGCATCATGTCAGCCAGCTCTCTACCTTTTCTTGTCATAGTTCCAACATTCAAAGTCCCTACTCTCTGTCCTAGACTCATGCCTTTCCTTTTCTCTCTCTGCCTATGGACATCCTCTCACCTCTCCTTCTTTGACCAACAGTAGTGCAGTTTCCACCAGCACCCTGTTGGTTAACAGCACTGATGGCGGACCTTGTTAAATCGTACCTTGACCGATCCGGTTTGGAAGTCATATTAATGATTCGTATGTTTGATTTGACACAGGTTTTACATCGGATGCCCTTCCTGACACAACCCTCTTCGTTTATCTGGGCTTGGGACCGGCATAAAAAAGAACATTGGCTTGTGCCTCCAGGGGCTGCATTTCTAGTAAGAATGTATCATACTCAGTAATACTGATGAATACTCAACCTGGCTAACTTCTACAGCTCAAACAGTCTATATTAAACATCTTTGATCTTCATCTTCTGAGAAAAAAAACTACATCGAACTCAGTCTACTGATGCAAATAGTAAGTCTGTGTGTGTGTGTGTATGTGTGTGTATGTGTGAGGGGTGGGGTTTTTTTTTTTCGGTAATAGACTAATGAGAACCATACATCTTCTGTCTCTTTGTCTTTCTCTGTAAGGAAAATGATGTACAATGGAAAACGTGCTGGTGCTCCAAGGCAGAAGTGAATCATAGTTCTACCTCCTTGGGGACTGAATGATCATAATACAGTATAACATTCAATGGCATGCCACGCACACGTTCTGCAAGACCACAAGACAGCTCTGGAGAATGATACAGGGTGAACGTTCCAGAAACTGAAACTTCTGAAAATGATATCGGTCCAAAGCACATCCACCTCAAAACAATAAGGTTCTAGCTTGGAGCTCCATGCCCATGTTTGTGTAGGTGTCCTACCACTTTCCAAAGACATGCACATTAGAATATTTAGCTATCCCTAAGTAGCCCTAGTGTGAATAGGAGTGTAAATAGTTGTGTGTGTCTGTCGTAGTTCAGCAATAATCTGGTAAGATGGTCAGACTCACAGGGGATGGGCTCCAGCCTCCCAGCAACCCTAAATAGGAAAAAGCCATTTGGAAAATGAAATTAAAAGAAAATATATAGTATTTTTATATCTGTGAATTTCAATTTATATCTAAGGCTGATTCCTGCACTCTTTTATTTAAGGCATTTGTATCCTCAATCTCATTTTTGCTCACTAATCCAAAGTTCATCACCATGGACTGGTAAATGAAAGTTTTGTTTTTCATCTCGGTCCCTTTTTATCATAACTCACCATCTTTCCTGCTGACACAATATCAATACCAAGTCCTTCAGCTGCTCCATCCTACCACCTTTATTGAACATGTTGTCAAGATTCTCTACTTGATCTTGAACTCCTCTACTTGATAAGGATTCATCCCTGGTTCAGAAGGAGCGGTTCTCTTTCTTTCTGATTGAGACCCATGGCCTCAGATTTGGAGACACTGACTCTCATTCCGGCTGCTTCACATTCAGCTGTGATGCGGTGCATGCTATAAGTAATTAAGTGAAATAGCCAACAGAACCATAAACTGTAATTTGCAAAATGAACAGATGCTATCCTGATTTTCCCAAACCAGCTATCCTGCTCTCCACGATTACACCTTGAGATCCTGTCAATGAATACCATAAACAGGAATGAGGACAGCCCTCGTGGAACCCAAAATGCACTAGTAATGAATTTGACTTTGTACTGAGAATGCATACATTATCCCAATATGGGTTTTGTTTATTCTGCCATATTGGTGTGAAAACAAACTGTTCACTCCGGCCCCAACACAATAGCAGAAGCGTGTGTAAGGGTTTAATACTGCATTTATTTGTTAAACAAGTGCAAAATGGCACTTAACTGTGTTGCTGTCGGTTGTGCAAATTATAGAGGAAAGAAACCAGGTGTTCAATATCATAGATTCCCTGCTAATAAGGCCCAATGACAGAAATGGATTTCTACTTTGAAAAGAGCTGATACCGACAACAAAAGGAAAGATTGGCAACCAGCTCCTACTAGTCATGTATGTAGCGAACATTTTGTTGGAGGCAAGTAATTTTTATCAGTAGATATATTATTATTTATTGTCTTAACCACAGTTTGATTCTATTTAACTGTATATCTGGTGTCCATTTATAAGCTGAGGACAGCTAAAATGCTATTTAGTCTTTATTATAACATGTACAGTATATATAATATAACTATTATAATACTTCATAGATTAATATATAATGGAGGCAAAATGATAAAAAAAAAAATGTGAGTCATAATTACCTTTGCCATGATTAATACTTCGGTGTCCTCACACAACTTGCCATGGGCGATATTAGAGGCTTTCCTGGGTATAATATGCTCACGAAGTGCCGAAACCCATCCAGATAAAAAATACTCATACGATTCCCAGATTTAACTTTAACAGTCTTTAATATGTGTTCTAACACACACAACAAACATGCTGTTCTTTGGTTTCCGCTTCACTTGTTTAATCCCACAATGCATTACAGAATCAGAATATACCAGGTTCCGGGGGGGAGTAATCATTAACAATGATTGCTACACTCTAAGCCGTTTGAAACTTTTCAGCTTTTCGTGAGTATAATCAGATGTGCGATTAATCAAATAATTATAGATATCTGGGTATGTTAAACCAGGTATCCTGTCCGGTGCTTCATCCATGCAGTTAACAAACAAACCATTGGGAAAAACGTATGGGTCATTTGTTAGCCCTTATAACTGTAATTTTTGAATATATTGTTGCTTATGATCGTTATCATAATTACCAGGGAGCTCGGAAAGCACTGGGATTGTATTACAGCTGTCAACATTCATATTTATATAATCTATCAAGCTAAAAACAGGCACCTCAATTGCAAAGTATACGTTTGTTTTCACTCCAATATGGCAGCATAAACAGAGTTGCTACTCGGCGTGTCACGTGACTGCAAAACCTCTATTCTCCCCCATCCACCCCTCACAGAAACCCCTCCCCCACTTATAAATCTTCTCTAAGTAAACAAAACAAATGTAGATAGATTGGTAAAATTTCCATGACCTCCCCCTCAGTGGCTCTGAAAGAGTAAAAGACCAGGTCCACTTCCCATGATATGGAAAGAATTAACGCTGCTCAACCAGAATCACAGCCTCAACAATCCATTGACGCCTATTCTCCGACATCCTGTAGTAAACATATCATATGTTTCATTAATATCAGCATGCTGTGTAGTGTGATTTCCTGATAGTTGGAGCACCTCCACAGTCCCCTGTTTTAAAAAAAATGGAGACCACCACCATGGTCTGCTAAGCCACATTATTTTTAATTCTGGACCTTGACATGGACATTGAAGAAGTGCGTCAGTCAAGGCAGCCCCACAACATCTAGGGCCTTCAGCATCCCATGGTAAATCTGGGGCCGTGTTCAGAGGTGTTTTTGGTTGCTCTACAACAGGGATCACCAACGTGGTGCCCGCGGGCACCAGGTAGCCCGCAAGGACAATATAAGTTGCCCGCGGACCTGTTCACTGCTATTTTTAGGACAGGCCCATGGCTCCATAGCGCCACTCTTCATTGAGCTGCATCTTATTTTTTTCTATATATTTTTAAATCCAAGCAATATCTTCACATAGATGAATCTCATTAATTATTAATAATAACATATAATTAAAGGTAAACTGAGCAAATTTGTAATTTCAGAAGTGTATATCGACCTGGTATCCCTTCGCATTAATTGGTACCCAAGAAGTAGCTCTCAGTTTCAAAAAGGTTGGTGACCCCTGCTCTACAACCTCTGCCATGGTGATTGCCTCATTGCACTATAAGGCCTCACACTCTGCTTTCTTCTATAGTGGTAGGACTAAGATCCACAAAGTGCTCCTTTTTATATCTCCTTGTCCAGGTAAGTAGTTCCTCACCCAGACCAAGCACAGCCAGAGGCAGGTCCTGCTTTCCATTTCTAAGCTATTGAACAGTTTCCCAGAACTTTCTTGGGCCAAACAAAGGTCTTTTTCTGGCCTCCCCCAAACTCTTCCCATCACTATGTTTTTGTTTTTGTGACTGTCAAAGCTGCATACTTGTTGGCTACTGAATACCCACCTGCTGTCTGAGGAGGCTCGGTACAGCTAAGGCCAAAAGGTATTCTTTTTTTAGTTTGACATCTTTCTCCAATACTAGAGTCCACCAGTGAGTTCAGAGGTTGCTGTCACAATTGAGTGACAGGGGCAGCAGCCTTAACGGTGATGTCCAATTGTCCCTCTTCCCAGCCACTTTCTTCAGCTCTTTTGGGGGACACTGTGGCATTGCAAGACTAGCCGAGAGATATGGTTCCATAGTGCTTAGGAGGCATTCTATTCAGATACCCGATTCACCTAAACTGGCCATCTCAAGACGGAGGAGCAGAGGTTCCACTCTAAGTTTCTTACCATATCTTTGAGGAGGAGCCTGTGAAGAAGACCACAGCCACTTGTATTCATGATCTTGTTATTTGGGTCACTCTCCAAAGCATTTGAACATAGATGAGTTTTGGAATGTATATTTTGAATGCTGTTAAATTGAGAGCTTTATCTTTTGGCTTCGCTCCCTCTTCACCATGACGAACACAAGCTTCGCCTTATAGCAGCGATGCCACTCAATTTAGCACATATGGTAAATCTTCTGTTCCATCCTTGGCTTACTCGTGAATAAGAACTTGAGATACTTGAACTCCTCCACTTAGGGCAGGACCTCATCAAAGACCTGTAGGATGGATTTTGTTGTTTTCCAGCTGATAACTGTTGCTCTTCATCCTATCCAGGCAGGTGCAAATTGCTCGAACAAGAGCTGGAGGTCCCAGTTGGATGAAGTTAAGAGAAAAACATCATCCAAAAAAAAAACAGAGGCAAGATCCTATAACCACCAAACAAGAAACTATCAACACCTCAGCTGTTCTTAGAAATTCTGTTCATAAAAATTATGAACAGAATGGCTGATAAAAGACTGTTTAGGTGTAATCCAATCCTCACTGTAAGCAAATTCTGTTTTTAGCTCTGGCTGTGGACATACTGAACATGAATGACCTGTAGAAACAGCTTAAATACATTATATTTTTGGAGCACACCCCACAAGATAGCCAACAGGACATGATCGAAAGCCTTCTGTTAATCCATAATCTACTTGTGGACACATTGGACAATCTTCCATGCTCCCTCCCGGATCTTGTAGTGTGTGTGTGTGTGTGTGTGTGTGTGTGTGTGTGTGTGTGTGTGTGTGTGTGTGTGTGTGTGTGTGTGTGTGAAGCTGGTTTAGAGTGTTATGGCTGGGAGGAAAACCTCACTGTTCCTCATGAATCTGAGGTTCAACCATGGGTCAGATCCTCTTCTTCCGTACCTTTAAATAGACTTTACTGGGTAGATAGTTGGAACACACCCTCAAGCCCCTCTTTTTAAAAAGTGATATCCTCACTCCAGTTTACCAATATGGTGGCACAGCCCTCCAATTACCAACGTTGTAGAGATGTGTTAACCAAAACAGTCCAACAACATCCAAAGCCCTGATGTATTCGTTGCACATCTTGTCCATCCGCGGATCCCAGCAACTGAGGAGCTCTGCTGGAGAAGGAAATTGAAGGCTTTTCTGACAGAAGACTCCACCAAATTTTCCAAGGAGAACCAAATGACTCACTTTGGTCTCCCAGGTCTGAAGGGTAGCTGTCCCCACCATCAGAGACAGCCCACCACCAGGTGGAGATCAGTTGATAATTCAGCTCCTCTTTTCACCTGAGTGCCCAGTACGGGTGGTGGCAAGTCCAATGACACGACTAAAAAGTAGGTCATCTTATGAACGCCCATATGTACAAACATATGTTCTTGATGGACAAAGCATGACAAGCACAAGAGTCCAACTACAAAACACCATTCAGGTTCATATTGGAGAGGCTGTACCTACCAATGACACCCTTCCAGATCACATTGTTGTTGTCCACATGAGTGTTCAAGTCTCTCAGGACAATGAGAGTGTTCCCAGGAGGAAGCTCTTCAGCACACACCCTAAGGACTCCAAAAAGCATAGGTACTCTAGACTGTTATTTGGTGCATAAGAACAAACAACAGCCAGCCCCCCCCACTGGCCAGATAGACCCAATGGGCAGAAGCCCAATCACAAGGACCACTGTAACTAGCCTCTGGGCAAGGAAGTCCTTATTATTTTTCTTTGATAGGAGTCTGGCTCTTCACCAGGACCTGTTTGTCTTGAGTGACCCTACCAGGAACATGATGTCCCCAATAACTTGGTTCTTTGGATCATTAGCACATGCAAGCTCAGTGACACATGTGTCGCCACATGACAAGGCGACAGTTTAAGGAGACCTAACCCACAATCCTAAACAGGATAAGTGGTATGGATAATGAATGATCTAATTAATCAATTAATTAATCAATCAATCAATCAATTAATATAGGTCGTCTGAACATCCTGCTAACAGCAGCAAAATACAGATACACTAAGTATCTTACTGAATGTTTTTGTCCTTTCAAAACACATATGGTACATGTTCACTGCAGGGTGACCTTCAAAAATGATTGTCTGTTCAGCACATTTTAAGTGTTTAACTATTTAATTTTTATTATTTAATCAAGAAGAATCACAGCTAGGAAGTCATCACTAAGGAATATAAATTCCAGTATAAATTCCAGTATAGCCGACCCCCAATTTACGAAATCAATCTGTTCCAGAGCCTTCTTCGTATTGCGGGGATTTCGTGAGTAGCGGTCGCATCTTACATGTTAAACGCCTAATTCATTCCAAGTATCCAGTCCTTGGACTGGATAAACCCCATAAACCCTTTAAAAATGATTAAAGTATACCAATTTTGTATGAAATATGTGCTAAAAGTAAAAGAAAATTATTTATTAAACCATTAAACCATTTTATTAACATATTAAACCATTTTATGAACATATTTATTAATTAAACCATTATTAAACATTTTTTATTAACACACACACACACACACACACACACACATCTCTCTCTCTCCTCTCTTGTGCACGCTGCGGGCCACGCCCACAAGACGTTGAATTCAAAGTGCATTCCCTGCTTGACAACCTCAACTTTAATTTAATTCCTTGAGGGATCGGGATGCAAGATAAGCTCAAATGCACCCACATTTATTAAACATTTACTGAATTAAAACAACTTAAAAAACTAAACTAAAAACTAAAGAGTTATTCCTTCTCTCTCTCTCTCTCTCTCTCTCTCTCTCTGTCTCTCTCTCGTGCGCGCTGCGGGCCACGCCCACAAAGCGCATTCCCTGCTTGACAAACTCAACTTTAATTTGATTCCTTGAGGGATCGGAATTCCAGATGAGCTCAAATGCACCCACATTTATTAAACATTTACTGAATTAAACAACTTAAAAAAACTAAACTAAAAACTAAAGCGTGAAGCTTCCTTCTGTCTCTATCTGGGATGTTGAGAGACAGCCAATGAGAGAGCAACTCGCGCGTCGTGTGAAATTTTGATTGGCGCCTTTGAATTTTGAATTTCTTTTCATAAGAAGGGGTTGTTTCAATTTCGGAAACTCAAGAAAATGTTTTTCGTAATCCGGGGATTTCATACAAAGGGGTCTTCATAAATTGGGGGCTGTCTGTATTTGTCTGTGCATGCGTGTGTACCTTTGTGCTGTCATACCAGTAAACAGACGAGGAAGACCAGCATATGGCTTCATAAACGTGAATCTATACAGCCAAAGAGACACTATTTTTAAAGAAGACAGTTACAAAAATTGCAGAAAAGCATGAATAGGAGAATGTTTGAGCCATCCATAAGAGCCATGTGTTTGGGAGCCGTGCAATAGGCATTGGGTGACCGCCAGGACTAAAATGGTAGAGCAGAAGCCAAGCAGCCTGCTGCCATGACACAGTCTGGGGAGCTGTGCTTTCAACCACATAGAAAGAAAGAGTGTGAGAGACAGAAATTACAAGATGCAAAAGGAACAGTTCACCCTGGAATGAGCTCATGTAGAGGTGGAAATCACATTTGGAGATCTCCTGCTGTGAGAAAATTCAGCAGGTGCAGAAGAAATGGAGGGCACAGTGATATTGTTATGTTGGTATAGTAGAAGGGAATTAAGGGGCTGCTAATATACAACTAAAACTCAACTTCAAAAATCAAAGTTAAGCAGATAATAATGCACAAAGATGGGGAGTGAAAATAAAACAAACAGTGATATTATCCGCCAAAATCGAATTGATCAGAGCTTGGTATTGCTTGCATACAAAAGACACAGTTCAACAGTTTGTGAAAAAATTCACGTTTACACATCTTTTAATAACAATGCACATGAGTAATGCATTGCTTTGTCTCAGTTATTTCAAAGTCTATTGTGCCTTCGGCCATGTAGTCTTGCTCTATAAACTCAGAAGTAGCAACTTGTGTCATGGAATGATGCTTATCATGGTTGGGAATGTGAGGAGCCAGAGGCAATTGTGAAAAGGCCCTCAGCTAGGAGAAATTGTGACAGAGCCATCCAAAGGTGCTACTCCAGGAGAATCCACAAACCTTTTGGTTGGATAACTCTCATGTCAACTCTGGAATAGATTCCAGAGCAGGCTCCAGCACAAAATAAGACTCATAAGCAGACTCAGATGCAGAAGCAAAGTCAGGGAAATAGTCATAATTAGATTCAGAGGCAGATGCAGAAACAGACTCTAATGCAGACTCAAACACAGAAGCAATTTCAGAAGCAGACCCCAAAACAGACTTAGAAGTACACTCAAATGCAGATTCAAATACAGGCTCGAAAGTAAGTTTTTGCAGATTCAGAAGCAATTTTCATCACAGGATGAGATGCACTACAGTACATTGGAGGACCCACAATCTCTGAATGAGCTCTGGACAGACACTGAAGCTGACTCTAGAAAAGGCTCTGGTGTGGGAGAAGACTCATAAGCATATCTAGTGGAGCCTCGGTACTCGACCATAATTCGTTCCCGATGGCTGGTCAAATTCCGATTTAGTCGAATTCCGAATCCGCTTTTCCCATTACAAATAATGTAAATGGTCTTAATCCATCATATTTTGAACAGAAGTTAACGAGGGATACTTCTTGGGTACCAATTATTGCAAAGGGATACCAGGTCAATACACACTTGTGACATAACAAATTTGCTCAATTTACCTTTAATTATATGTTATTATTAATAATTAATGATATTCATCTATGTCAGAGGTCAGGAACCTTTTTGACTAAGAGAGCCAAAAAAACCCCCCAAAAAATTAAATCTAATCCTCTGAGAGCCAAATATATTTTTAATACTGAAACCAACAATTTTAGAGTAGAATACAACTCTGGATTTATTTTAAACAATGTTGTCATAACGAAGTTATTTATTAATAAAAAAAAAGTACTTCTTACTATTAATGCAACTTCTGGTGCTGCATGGTTTTGCTGATAGCTTTGTAGTCTGGTTGATACAGGGCGAGATTCAGCTTCATGCGGGCGTTTAGGCTTCCATCTATTACGTGACCGCAGGTTGGTCTTGATGCTCTTCAGGTGTGAGAAGGACCACTCACGTGCGCATGTGGAGCCAAACATGGTCAATACGACTCACATGCTGCAGTGTTCCAGGGGTCCAGCAGGGGTCCAGGGGCGCAGCCCCCGGTCAGGTTAGGGCGATGCCATGGTGGGGGGGGGGGGGGTGTATGGGGAGGCAAAGCTTCCCCCCAGAAAATTTTGGTTTGAAGGGTTTTTAAGAATGATTTTTAAGCCATTTCATGCAATTTTTATATGTAATTATTAAACACAGACAAAGGGGAAAAATACAAAATTACACACATACTTTTAAGATGTAATAATGTAATGTAAGAAACCGGTGATAAGCACCTCCCTGATGAGCTGCTAGGCTTGGGTGTAAATACCCAAACAGTTAATCAATCAAAAAAAAAAAGTAATGTAAACGAAATCTTCATTGAAAGAACTCATGAAATATGAAGTGTAAACTAATAACATATATCAAAAATAAGGTTGGATAAAGTAAAGTATTAATTGTAACATTTCTCTTTTTTTTAAGTTTTATCCAAATACAGTAATTCTTCATAATAATCTTTGCTGTTTTTGCTCATAGATGGCATGTTTCATATGCAGCAACCTTGGAACTACACAATTAGTTTACAAACTGTAATTAACCATGTTATCAAATCTACTCATATAAATGGTAAGTATCCTGTGCAGCAACCTTGCAACAGCACATGGAATTACAAACTGAAACTTATTAATAATGTTAACAATTCGAACTAAATCTACATTTAACTAAATTAGTAAATGAAAACATCATCTGAGCAAGTTTCACAACCTTTAGTTTTTAAGTATGTTTCTGATTTTATGGTAAAGGATCCCACAGCAAGAAGCAGAAAGAGAAGCTGTATGTTTACTTAAAAGACATAGCCAATGGCATTTGCTGGTGGAAATTACATCCTGAAAAAATAAAAAAATAAAATAAAATTGGGAAATAATTGTATTAATGAGTGAGATTTTAGACACCTTGCATGAGAGATTAAGGAGGAGATGAAATGCGTGAGTCTCACGCTTGATGCGTGACAGTTGATTATGGTTCCAAGGCAATCAGCTGGTCTGCGGGTTGAAGTTTTTTTCATTCTGTCCATTTGTGTTTTGCTTGCCAGCTCTGCTTGGCTTCTTGCACATGAGCGGATCAAAACGAGGGAAATTTACCTCTTTACCCAAAAACAACTCGTGCAGGCTGTTGCATATAATCCAATAAAATTACAGTTTCAAGATATTGGCCCCACCCACACACTGAAGTACAGAAAGGACTGGCTCTCCGCCGTGCACCACAAGTGGAATTGAAAATATATGTATAGATTGAAATGCATAAGATTTAGTTAAGTTTTTGTTTTATTTGATGGGTTTTTTTCTGTATTTTTATATAAAGGACAGTGAAATTATGTATTAGCTATTCTGTTAAGAAAGGCTACCTGATTTATCTGAGAGCCAGATGCAGTCATCAAAAGAGCCATGTCTGGTTCGCGAGCCATAAGTTCCCCTGAACAGACTCGCGGGTGACTCATGTTGTCCTTGTGGGCAACCTAGCGCCCACAGGCACCATGTTGGTGACCCCTGCCATAACTCATACCATAGGTCCTCAAATTAAGTGAAAAAAAATCGTTGAATACAGTACACTATGTTATGGTCTGTGTTGTGAAAGAATCTTGTTTTGGTGGCTCTCTCTCTCTCTCTCTCTCTCTCTCTCTCTCTCTCTCTCTATGCATGCAGCACTGGAGAGGGGCCTGGCTGTCACATGCGAGTGGAGTGCTAAGCACACACCTGATTCCACTTAGCAATCCCCGGCCTTCTCTAACAGTGACTACGATTTCCCCATGCTCTCATGCCTTCCCTGCGAATAATAAAGCTTATCCATTTTCATCATACCCTGTCTCCTGCATTTTTGGGTCCGGCTGAATGTTCTTGGCATCACAGAAGGGCCAAGAACATTCAGCCAGACCAAAAAATGCAGGACACAGAGTGTAATGGGCTTTGTTGGTCACAGGGAAGGCACTAGAACATGGGGAAATCATAGTCACTGTGTCATGGTCTGTGCTGGCTGGCAAACTAACCTTTCCGTAATTCATTGCAGGCGCTGGCGAGGGGCGTGGCAGTTGCTGGTAGATGAGTTTCCAAGCCGAGCGCACCTGGTCCTAATCTGCAATCAGTTGCAGCCAGCGATAAAAGGGAGCGGCATGCTCCCCTCCGCTGTCAGAAGATTGGTTTCAGTGACTCTGCTCCTCTACGTTCTCTCTGATCCCTGGTTCATGCTTCGTGCTCGATCAGTTCTCTTGATTTTCATATTCTAGTGATTGACAGTGCTTAATGTTTAATAAATCGTTGAACCTTCCTTAGGTCTCCTGCATCCTTGGGTTCTACGCATACACTTCCGCCACAACACACCGTTAGAGATGGGGAGAAACACAGAAATCAAACTAAAGCAGGAACTGGTGGAGCACGGAGCTGAGAGCCAGAGAGATCACAGGGAAGAGGGACAATCTTCTCGCACCAGGAGTCGGGCTGCTAGCCTTTATAGCCCGTGATTAAGTGGAATCTGGTGTGTGTGTGTGTTTAGCGCTCCACCCACGTGTGACAGCCACGCCCCTCTCCAATGCACAGAGAGAGAAAGTATGTGTGTTTGTGTGTGTGTGTGCGTGAGTGAGAGAGAGAGAGATAGAGAGAGAGAGAGAGAGAGAGAGAGAGAGAGAGAGAGAGCTGCCAAAACCAGAGTCTCTCACAACACAGACCATAACACACTACAATAAAAACCGCAGTGCAGTTAAAGCATAAAAACAATAAAGATCATAATTTTAACCTTTGTGGTGGTGAGCAGTTCGCATACGTAAATGTTGGCGACGGAGAGAAGAGGAGGATTCCCTTCCATAACAGCTTCAGGTAAATCAGCCAAAGTTTTTTTTTTTCCTCATGATACTCGCTTTTGGCATTGATGACTCTTCTTCAGGATGTCCCATTTCTAATGTGGCTTGTTGCCTTCTTTTCAAAACCTTACAAAAGTGGCTCATGACCTCATCATTAAAGGTGTTCACAGCGATACATAGTATCAACAACTTTCAGACTTCCCGCTAGCTTTATCAAGGTGATACATATTATCAACAACTTTTATCAAGGTGATACATATTATCAACAACTTCCAGACTTCCGGAATGCATTTCCCCTCCCACTTGGTCTCGTTTTTTCTCACACTTTTTTAGTGCTCGACTTCCGGATTTTGGTCGACTTCCAGGACAAAAAAAAACTGGATTTTTTTTTTGGTCAAATTATGATTTGTTTGACCTCTAAAGCATTCGAGTACCGAGGTACCACTGTACTAGTATAGATACAGATTGAGAAGTAAGCTTTGATGCAGATTTATAAGCATATTATTGTTTCAAGGGATTTTGAAGGATTTTAAAAGTAATTTATTCTTTAGTTTATTTATTTATTTGTGTTAAAAATAAACACTTATTTTAATTTTGATTCGTGCAACACATTTTACATTTCATCAGGAAGCCTACACCTTACCAACAGGCCACCACTACCCCTTTTTTCATTTAATTTTGAAGATTTTTTATTTTTTTCATATCTCAAAATCTTTTCTAATTGGAATAGTTGAGGACAGCAGACAGGTCAGTCCAGCACAAACACCATTTTCTTCTGCAGCCATGCCTTTTTAACTTGTGCAGAATGTGGGAACAGAATGGATGGTCCCTTTGGTCAACAGCACACTGTGTCCATTTCTTCCAAAATAAACAAACCAACAAAAAAGACCTGAAAGATTTATTGTCTGAGTGCAGCAGATGTTTCCATTGGATGATGGTGCAACCCAGTTGTTTCTGAGCAAAAAGAAGTCGTCATTGCTTCTGGACACACTTAAAACAATGATTCCATTTTGGCTGCCATTTATTGATATAACAGTAATGATTGAATATGCTTGATTAATTTTGAGTTATTTGTATGGAGCAATGTTTTCAACTACCTGAATAGTGTCTTTTTTAACCATATCATTCACTCTCACTCTTTCATTCATTTGCCAAAATGCTTAATCCTATTTGGGTCACAGGGAGACTAGAGCCTATCTCAGCTTACACGGGGCATGGGGGTACTCCCTGAATATTTTGCCAGAACATAGCAGCCATAGCCCAGAATGGGGCTATAAAACAGAGGTGTATATGGTCAAAAAGTGATCTGGGCAGAAAACAATAAAAACCTCCACTTGCTGTTCAATGCTTAAAAACCCACCCACTTTCTGTAGCACAAGCTGAAAAAGAGGCTACAATCATGGCCTTGTTTTTCTGACATCCAATAAAGCTCACCCCTTCAAAAGAACTATCCTCAACTCAATTCCCAGACCTCAGCATAGAACAGTACTGGTTGCCAATAAGCCTGCGATTACAGTCAAACACCAGAAATACCTGCACAGATTTGATGTCCGCAATGCTTACTGATCATCATTCACAAATGTGCTTGACAAAGGCATCGATGGCATTCCACCTCCCAGAGTAGACAGTTATGATGCACTTGTAAAGCTGATCTGGAAAGCAGTCAAACAACGTATCCAAAGGAGATGTAAACCAGAATCCAGAATACACTCCAAGGATGACAGACAGTTACTCTGGAATGTACATGGAATATGTTGCTAAATTCTATTCAATCATAACACCATAGACCTAGGAGACGCTATCCGAGCAGAACCAAGCAGGGAGAGAAGGCAACATTGGGAACACATGGTTGAAAACATTGATATGCAGCATAACAGCAAAAACAAAAAAACAAAAAGCCTGGTCAACCATCAACAAACTCAATGTGACCCAAAAACCAAGTCAGAGACCGGCTACAGTTACACCAAACTAAGTGGTCCACCAATTTCTACTTAATGGTAAACCATAGTGCAAAGGAGTCAGACAAATTGAAAAACTTAAAACAGGAAAAGCTGCTGGCAATGAT
Organism: Plotosus lineatus; assembly: GCA_024760905.1. NCBI lineage: Eukaryota > Metazoa > Chordata > Actinopteri > Siluriformes > Plotosidae > Plotosus > Plotosus lineatus. Next base: position 39,968,179 of record CM045732.1, on the reverse strand, counting down.
ATACAATGAGTACCTGACAAACATTTGACAAAAAGCAATAGCTTGGTTACTGTCCCTGTTTAATGACTGCGTAGTCACCAAGCTGTTACCCAGAAAATGGAAAAGAGCCAAGGTTGCTGCTCCACTAAAGCCACACAAGGAGGCTTCTAACCCTAAAAGTTAACAACCAATTTCTTTACTTTTTTGCACTACTTAAAACAATATAAAAGACTGATTACAACAAGATCTGACTTGCCATAAAATTGTAAAAAAAAAAAAAAAAAAAAAAAAAAAAATTCATAGTTGAAACATTTTTCATGTTATCTGTTTTGCTCTAAATAAATATCAGCTCATGTGATGTAAGTGGTTTATTTTTTATTTTATTCAAATTTAAAGACTCTCCACAAGGTTGTCACTGCCCCCCCCCCCCCCCCCCCACCCAGTGTAGCTAATTGGGTTATCAAAGGCCGGCCATGTCTCTCACTGTCTATGGTGAGAGGTTCATGTAAAAGAACCATTGCTGACTTTTGTAAAAAGTAGGTGCAAAACCGTCGGCATGTTTCTGTCCCTTGCTAAAGGGTTGTGTCAGGAAGGGAATCTGACATAAAAACCGATGTCAAATCAAAAATGTGAATCACATGATTTGCTGTGGCAAGCCCTGAAAAACAGAAAAAGTCAAAAGGAGAAGAAGAGTGTTTGAAACTTTTGATCTTAAAGAGACTGTCATTTTTAGTTTACACTTTTTCAATGTCTTACGATGGCTGGTCGAACTGTCCACCCACGTCCAAAGTCAGGCACGTATATACAGTGGTACCTTGACTTATGAGTGTCTTTAATAACAAATTTTCCATGATATGAGCTTCAATTTCACCAAAAATCTGCCCTGTCCAATGAACTTTTTTTTTTAATTTATTAGCTCTCGTAGGGAAATGGCTTTTCACAAAATTCTCATCCTCCTCCTTTTCTGTTACGCACCACCTCATGTTTGCCCACGTGACATCTTTGTGCCTGCAGTCGATGATCAGAAGGGTTAGTTGACTTGTTGTTTATTCTTGTTTTATTATTATTCATTAGTAATTATTATTAATTGGCCATGCCCACAAGCAGGACGACAGAGCATTTTAAGACATGGAATTCAAACACATTCCCTGCTTGACAGATCGGAGGTCCAAACTCAACTTTAACTTTATTCCTTGAGGGATCGAAGGTCCAGATGAGCCGTGTTTTGCTCACATGCGCCACATTTATTAAACATTTACTGAATTAAACAACTTAAAAAACTAAACTAAAACCTAAAGAGTTAAGTCTCCTTTCATTGCTGATTGACTCTGTAGACAGGCTCTCTCTCTCTCTCTCTCTCTCTCTCTCTCTCTCTCTCTCTCTCTCTCACACACACACACACTCTCTCTCTGTCTCACTCTCTCTCTCTCTCTCTCTCACACACACACACACACACACACACACACAAATCTCGGGCCTCGCCCACATGCAACGCGCAGCTGCAACAATTCTATTTAAACATTTAAATGGACGGGATGTTGTATTTAAAGTGGAATTACAGTCCCTGTTTGAAAGATCAGAGGTCCTCATTCAATATTAACTTGCTTCCTTGCGAGATCAGAGGTCTTATCCCATGGAGCACTCTGTTTTAATATCGTGCCGAAATACTCGCCTCCATCACTGTATTTCCGCCTTAAGGTATCTTTCTGGTTCAATATCGTCCTGATTGTAGAGGGGTTTCGGTGATAACGAAATATAACGCTGCATGATCAATCTCAAAACAAGCCAACAGTCAACTCTCCTTCACGTGTGTGACAAACAGGAAGCTGCCTCCTGGCCAATTGGAGGCCAGTGGGGTGGGATGTTGGGAGACAGCCAATAAGAGAGAGCAACTCGCGGATTGTGTGAAATTTTGAGTGGCGCTTTTTAATTTTGAATGGCGCATTTGGTGCTTTTCATAAGATTAGGTTGTTTTCGTATCCCGGGGATGAAAAACTTTTTCGTAACCCAGAATTTTCATACCCAGAGGGTTTCGTAAGTAGGGGGCCGACTGTGTGTGTATGTATATATATATATATATATATATATATATATATATATATATATATATATATAAACGCTCCCCGACTTACGTTTTTAATTGGTTCCGGACGGCCAAACGTAAGTTGAAAGTGAATGTAAGTTGTTACAGTGACGTATGACGTATGACGTGTGACATATGACACTCATACTGTACTATACATACATAAATACCATTACTCTATCTCATAAAACACCCCTAAATCAATTATTATAAACATAACATTGTAAAATAATATCAAATATATCAAATATCAACATTAATTTTAAATAAGTCACTTATTTATACCGAGTCACTTTACATGAAGCTTAAAAGAGCCAATCAACACTTACAATATGTGAGGTGCTCAAAACCGAAAGTGGTGTACGTTGCAAAAGTAGTGTACTTGCTGTGGGTTATACGGACTTTCGGTCTTTCAAGTGCGCAAGGGTGCCATTGAACTCGTTATATATATAGATATATATATATATATATATAAAACAAGTATATTTATATACAATTATATACATTATATACATTATATACAAATGAAAGACTGAACGTGCCTCTCCTTCTTCCCAGTTCAGTTATATACCCTTCCTGTTACTCGATCTGGACTAATAGCTTTCCTCGCATTGACTCTTTGCAGGGTCGCTCTGATCTGCTGCTGCATCTGGATGGGGTCGTTGCCTCTCTCTGGAAAAGCAGGGCAGTTGTGTGTCTGTCCATTGTGTTGATTGAAGCAAGCAAAGTACTGGTACCCGTTGTCCAGTAGGTTACTGTCCGAGGAGTCTTCTGACATATGTGTTTAGCCAGTGAGTGTCTTAATCCCCTTCCATAGAATCCCGGTGTCATTTTCATAAAAGTGCCCCCTCAATGAGTTGTTTATATTTACGCTTAGCTTTTTTTGATACCATTTGGTAGAACTGGAGTGTCTCTTTGTAAGCCTGCTGGTCTCCTGACTTGAAGGCATCATCCCGTGCTTTAAGGAGGGCGGCACCTAACTGATAAAACATGATTTCTGGTTTGGAATACTTTAACAGTCCTTGTTGTGGTTACACTCTCTACACAGCTGATTTGTGACCATCCAGATCGGTCTCCTCTTTGAATATTTCCCAGTCTGTAGATTTTAGATAGGTTTTTTTTTTTATGGAGGGGCAGGGGTGAAAAGAACAAATGGTGGTGGTGGTGGTGGTGCTGGTGGTGGGGCATCCAAGGGATGGGAGTCATAATAGTTGACATAAAATGGTTTATTTACCCAAAATATTTTGTACAATAAAGTTTACTATACAGAAAATATAAATTAATGAAAGTTCACACAGCTCACAAGAACTGAGGTGAACTTAGACCTGTCTAAACATGGAGAAAGCTGTTATACACGTTACGATTTAAACCAAACAGAACAAGACAACTGAGGTCATTAAATTGGAGTGTAATTGTAGTTTTGAAGAGTAGAAAAACATGACCTGCATCTTGAAGTAGAGCATCACCCACTTCCCAATAAGAGGAACATTAAGATAAGATAAGATAAGATAAGATACAGCTTTATTAATCTCACAATGGAGAAATTCACTGTTACAGGCTCTTGAGGTACCATCAGTAGGGGGTGCAAAAATAGATACAAATACAAACATACACACGTACATATATATTATATAAGTAAATAAATAAGTAGATACATAAATAGTATAAATTAATAAACAATAAAAGAAAAGAATGGAGCAACTTTATAGACTGGCCTATATTAAAGTGTAATGTATCTGAGGGCAGAGATGGGTTGATATGGTTCACAGTCAGTGGGGTAGATGTGGTTGATTAAAGTGCGCGGGGGTTTTTATTGCACATAACCAGTATTTTCACAGACAGTTACAAAGTGGCGTTGTACAGTCTGATAGCGGTGGGAATGAACGACCTGCGGTAGTGCTCCTTCCTGCACTGAGGATGCCTCAGTCGTCCACTGAAGGAGCTACTCAGCTTCTCTACAGTCTGGTGCAGTGGGTGATAGATGTTGAACAGGATGGATGTGAGCTTTGCAACTATCCTCCTCTCACTCACCTCCTCCACAGAGTCCAGTGGGCAGCCGAGGACAGAGCTGGCCCTCCTGACCAGCTTGTTCAGTCTCTTTCTGTCCCGCTCTGTGCTGCCTGGGGCCCAGCAGATGGCAGCGTAGAGGATTGCAGAGGCTACCACAGAGTCATAAAAAGTCCTGAGCAGAGGTTCTGCACGCCGAAGGACCTGAGTCTCCTCAGAAGATGGAGGCGACTCTGGCCCTTCTTGTACAGGGCGTTGGTGTTGTGGGACCAGTCCAGTTTATTGTTAAGGTGAACACCCAGGTACTTGAAACTGTCCACTGTCTCAATGTCCTGTCCCTGGATGTTCACTAGTAAGTGTGTGTGTGTGTGTGTTTGAGTGTTTCTCCTGAAGTTGATCACCATCTCCTTCGTCTTCCTGGTGTTCAAGCACAGGTGGTTGCGCTCACACCAGTCCACGAAGTCAATGATGACCGACCGGTACTCCAGCTCGTTCCCCTCAGACACACGGCCCACGATGGCGGAGTCGTCCGAGAACTTCTGGAGGTGGCAGCTGTTTGTGTTATATATGAAGTCCGAGGTATAGATATTGAAAAGGAAGGGTGAGAGGACGGTGCCCTGCGGTGCCCCGTGCTGCAAACTACCACCTTTGACTTACAGCCGCGCAGCCGCACGCACTGTGGACGGTTGGTAAGGTAGTCAATAATCCAGGCAGCAAGATGCCCGTCCACTCCCACGCCCTCCAGCTTCCTCGCAGACGCCGCTGGCCTGATGGTGTTGAAGGCGCTGGAGAAGTCAAAGAACATGACCCTCACAGCGCTGCCGGGCGAACTCCAGGTGGGTTAGTGCCCGCTGCAGAAGGTAGATGACGGCGTCTTCTACTCCGATGTTGGGCCTGTAGGCAAACTGCAGCGGGTCTAGGGTGGGGCTCACCATAGAGTGGAGGTGTTCAAGGAGGAGCCTTTCCATGGTCTTAATGAGGTGGGAGGTCAGGGCGACAGGTCTGTAGTGGGCTGGTTCCTTCGCTTGTGCTGTTTTGGGAACCGGAACCACACAGGAGGTCTTCCATAGGACGGGAACCTTCTCCAGGCTGAGGCTCAGGTTGTACAGGTAGCATAGTACCACACAGAGCTGGTCTGCGCAGGTCCTCAGCAGCCTGGGACTGATGCCATCAGGTCCTTCAGATTTCCTCTGATTTAGTCGCCTCAGCTGTCTCCTCACCTGGTCTGATGTGAGGGAGAGGGGGGGCTGGTGTGGGCTGCAGAGGGAGGGGGATGTGTCTGTCGGGCTGTAGCAGTCAAGTGAAGTTGGCCTGGGGAGGGGAGGTGTCAGCTGGTCTGGAGACGTGTGAAGAGGGGAGGGGAACGGGAGGGGTGCAGAGGGGAGGGGAGAATCAAACCTGTTGAAGTAACAGTTTAGTTCATCCGCCCAGCGCTGGTCACCATCAGCTGTCCCTCTGACACTCTGCCCAAATCCAGACATGGTCTTTAGTCCTCTCCAGACGTCCCAAGACGTTGTTCTGAGCCAGCTTCTCCTCCATCTTCTTCCCATAGTCCTTCTTTGCCCTCCTGATTCTCCACTGGAGCTCACGCTGGACCTTCTTCTGCTCCTCTCTGTCCCCGAGATGAAAGCCCTCTTTTTCTTGTTCAGGAGGACTTTAAGCTCAGGGGTGACCCATGGGTGGTTGTTGGAGAAGCACCGCACCCTCCGTGTTGGCACAGTGCTGTCCACCCAGAAGTTCATGTAATCAGTGATACAGTGTGTGAGGCCGTCGATGTCATCACCAAAGGAGTCACAGAGCATGCTCCAGTCTGTGGTCTGGAAACAGTCCCTAAGCCTCTCATTGGTCTCCTCGGTCCACACTTTCACAGACCTCTTCTGTGCAGGTTCCTTTCGCACCCTGGGTGTGTATTGGGGAGCAGGTAGACCAGGTTGTGGTCTGATCGTCCCAGTGGGGAGGGGGAGGAGCTGTAAGCGCCCTTCACATTTGCATACAGCAAGTCCAGTGTTTTATTTTCTCTTGTGGAGCACTTCACGTGTGCGTGAACGCCGGGAGAGAGGCGGAGAGAGGGCGTGGTTAAAGTCCCCGCTGATCAGAATCATGGCGCGGGGTGACGAGTCTGTGTCTGATTAATGGCGCTGTGGAGACGCTCACACGCAGCCGCCGCATCAGCCGAGGGCGGAATGTACACGCAAAACACAATCACGTGTGAAAACTCCTCGGTAGATAATATGGCCGCGCGCTTACCGCTAGCATTTCCAGGTCCCGTGCACAGCTGCTCCTTCACGTGCACGTTTGCCGGGTGGCACCATCGTTCATTTACATAGATCGCCACACCCCTCCTTTCTTCTTACCGCTCTCCGTTACACTCCGATCTGCACGCCGCAGTGTAAATCCGTGAAGAGAAACCACAGAGTCCGGTGTAAGTTCATTCAGCCACGTCTCTGAGAAACACATGAGGCTGCAGTCCCGGTACTGCCTCTGCTGCCGGGTCAGCGCCGCCAGCTCCTCCGTCTTGTTGGCGATCGCGCGGACATTTCCCATGATGACAGAGGGAACACATGTCCTCCGCATCTTTCGTCCCCCTCTGCAGCCTCTCCTTTTCCTCCGTATTTCCACAGGTACAACGGGCTTTTCCGCGTGAAGGAGGGCGGGGGCGCGCAGGCCGAGGAGGGTCTCACGTGTGTAAGACCTGCGTTGCTCAGAGCCGTCGGTGAATGAGTTTCCTGACGCCGATCCAAAAAGTGAAAATAAAAGTGCAAAGAAAAACAAAAGCATCATGAAAGTATGTTTTCCAGATGCAGGATTGAAGAAAGAAAAAGAAAATTTGAAAAAAGATAAAGAAACACGCCTATATACAATAGAAAAGAGAAAAAAAAGAAAAATAAACTGAAGAGCTCCTGTAACTGGCTGCAGGTCACCCGGCGCCATCTTGGATATAAAAGCATAATTATTCTGTTTTGGTGAGATCAAGCAAAATGTTTTACAAAGTCCTCCATGTTAAGGGTACGTGCCTTCCTTAACTCAACACCGAGTATGCCAAGGTGATTTAACCTATCATCTGCACTGTTGTCCTCAGATGAATTTTGATTAATTTTAGAGCAGAGAAGCCTGTCTCGCATGGTGTGGTGCTAACTGGATTCACAGCACACACTTTACTTAACCTGAAAAGTTAATGGAAACCTCTCTGTACGGTTCCAAATACACAACAAAGTTCAGCAGAGTAGCTGGAGGTCTCTCTCAACTTTTCTACTTTCTTAAAATAAGCCGTTTTGTTTGATGAACCTCATTCTTAAAGGCTTCTAAATCTGACTCAGATGTCTTTCCAAAAGCAAGCAAGGATTCCTCTTTTGAGTGTTGGGCATTTGGGGTTAAAAGACTGCACTCCTTCCATTATCTCTTAAGTTTTTGGGGAGGGACACCTTTCTATTTTTGTAATAACATATCCATGTATTTGTAAAAAAAGCTTCTGCTGAATTCATCATTTTCAAATTCAGTGTTCCCTGTCCAACAATACTCATGTCTAATGAATCTAGAAATTTAGAATTGGCTTTAGGTCGTCTCTTGTTTTGTGGTTCTTCAATGTCTTTCCATTGGTCACCAAACACTATACAAAAGGTAGCCAAAAGACCAATGAACTGTAGTCATTGAAGTCAATTTGGGCTACAAGTCCCTTTGCTTCAAGTTTTCTATCCCTACCATTCTTCTCAACTGAAATGTCTTTCACCCCCAGTGCAGCTAACTGGGTTATCAAAGGCCGGCCATGTCGCTCACTGTCTGTGGTGTGAGGTTCATGTAAAAGAACCATTGCTGACTTTTGACAAGAGTAGCTGCATAGCCGTCAGCATGTTTCTGCCCTGCGATGGCCTGGCGAGCTGTCCAGGATGTACTCTGCCCTCGTCCCGTGTCGGCTGAGATGGGCGCCAGCCTCCCTGCAACCCTAATCAGGATTAAGCGGTTCAGAAAATGAATGAATGGATGAATGAATGAAATGTCTTGCAAGAGTCTCAAAACTACTGGAAGGCTGTTTCTCATAGTATATCATGCCATGTACCTGTAAGCTCACCTAATACTGTATCTGAAAATTGCTGAAGTTTCCTAGGCTTCTCATTTGGATACATTTATGTTTGAATATCAAGTCACCTCATATGGACAGCAGAGCCACTCACAAACCTGTAAATGCTCTGCAGAAGATAAAAAACCAAAAAAACAAAGAAAAAAACAACTTCAGGCACTGATTTCACCATGTCAACAATAACAGGATTCAGACAATGAGCTTTAAAATGTACATAAAATGCAAATCTGGCATCCCTTTTGATTTGTGTAAATACACCAGAATGCTTCCCACTCATCACTGAAGCACCATCATAGCCTTGAGCAGCAACGTTGTTTCTGTAGTCAAGGCCATATATATATATATATATATATATATATATATATATATACAGATGCTCCCCGATTTACGTTCATCCGTTTTACGTTTTATCGATTTTATGGGTTTTTTTTTAAAAACGTCAAATTTTGAGTTTAGACGTACGTACGTAGTACGCTGATGTAATGATGCAATGACGTAATGATGCTGCGTCCATTGTTTACAAATGAAAGACTGAATGTGCCTCTCCTTCTTCCCAGTTCATTTATATATATATATATATATATATATATATATATATATATATATATATATATATATATATATGTATATATATATATATATATATATATATATATATGATTTTCTGAGTAGATCCTTCCGTAGGAGAGTGCTCAATACTTTTTGGTAGAGCAAATAAACAAAAATAAAAGGACAGGACAAAGACTTTCTAATTTTTTTATTACCTAATCATTCTTCTATAATCACCTGAAGAGAGAGGATGGTTTCACCACCCCTCGAAACAGATCTGTAGTGATAAATGGAGTTTCAATAGAAAGTCTTTGTCCTGTCCTTTTATTTTTGTATATATATATATATATATATATATATATATATATATATATATATATATATATATATATATATATATATATATATCTAACTGAACTGGGAAGAAGGAGAGGCACGTTCAGTCTTTCATTTGTATATAATGTATATAATGTATATAATTGTATATAAATATACTTGTTTTATATATATATATATATATATATATATATATATATATATAGATATAACGAGTTCAACGGCACCCTTGCGCACTTGAAAGACCGAAAGTCCGTATAACCCACAGCAAGTACACTACTTTTGCAACGTACACCACTTTCGGTTTTGAGCACCTCACATATTGTAAGTGTTGATTGGCTCTTTTAAGCTTCATGTAAAGTGACTCGGTATAAATAAGTGACTTATTTAAAATTAATGTTGATATTTGATATATTTGATATTATTTTACAATGTTATGTTTATAATAATTGATTTAGGGGTGTTTTATGAGATAGGGTAATGGTATTTATGTATGCATAGTACAGTATGAGTGTCATATGTCACACGTCATACGTCATACGTCACTGTAACAACTTACATTCACTTTCAACTTACGTTTGGCCGTCCAGAACCAATTAAAAACATAAGTCAGGGAGCATTTGTGTGTGTGTGTGTGTGTGTGTGTGTGTATATATATATATATATATATATACATACACACACACAGTTGGCCCCCTACTTACGAAACCCTCTGGGTATGAAAATTCTGGGTTACGAAAAAGTTTTTCATCCCCGGGATACGAAAACAACCTAATCTTATGAAAAGCACCAAATGCGCCATTCAAAATTAAAAAGCGCCACTCAAAATTTCACACAATCCGCGAGTTGCTCTCTCTTATTGGCTGTCTCCCAACATCCCGCCCCACTGGCCTCCAATTGGCCAGGAGGCAGCTTCCTGTTTGTCACACACGTGAAGGAGAGTTGACTGTTGGCTTGTTTTGAGATTGATCATGCAGCGTTATATTTCGTTATCACCGAAACCCCTCTACAATCAGGATGATATTGAACCAGAAAGAGACCTTAAGGCGGAAATACAGTGATGGAGGCGATTATTTCGGCACGATATTAAAACAGAGTGCTCCATGGGATAAGACCTCCGATCTCGCAAGGAAGCAAGTTAATATTGAATGAGGACCTCTGATCTTTCAAACAGGGACTGTAATTCCACTTTAAATACAACATCTCGTCCATTTAAATGTTTAAATAGAATTGTTGCAGCTGCGCGTTGCATGTGGGCGATGCCCGAGATTTGTGTGTGTGTGTGTGTGTGTGTGTGTGTGTGTGTGTGTGAGTGAGAGAGAGAGAGAGAGCGAGAGTGAGACAGAGAGAGAGTGTGTGTGTGTGTGAGAGAGAGAGAGAGAGAGAGAGAGAGAGAGAGAGCCTGTCTACAGAGTCAATCAGCAATGAAAGGAGACTTAACTCTTTAGGTTTTAGTTTAGTTTTTTAAGTTGTTTAATTCAGTAAATGTTTAACAAATGTGGCGCATGTGAGCAAAACGCGACTCATCTGGACCTTCGATCCCTCAAGGAATAAAGTTAAAGTTGAGTTTGGACCTCCGATCTGTCAAGCAGGGAATGTGTTTGAATTCTATGTCTTAAAATGCTCTGTCGTCCTGCTTGTGGGCATGGCCAATTAATAATAATTACTAATGAATAATAATAAAACAAGAATAAACAACAAGTCAACTAACCCTTCTGATCATCGACTGCGGGCACAAAGATGTCACGTGGGCAAACATGAGGTGGTGCGTAACAGAAAAGGAGGAGGATGAGAATTTTGTGAAAAGCCATTTCCCTACGAGAGCTAATAAATTTTAAAAAAAAAGTTCGTTGGACAGGGCAGATTTTTGGTGAAATTGAAGCTCATATCATGGAAAATTTGTTATTAAAGACACTCATAAGTCAAGGTACCACTGTATATACGTGCCTGACTTGAATATGAATACTGTTCATAGACTTCAGCTCTGCTTTTAATACAGTCCAACCACATAAACTGGTTATTTTTATATATGTATAAATATAAATATATATATATATGTGTGTGTGTGTGTGTGTGTGTGTGTGTGTGTGTGTGTGTGTGTGCGCGCGTGTGTGTATAATTCCATTCTTGTTATTATACATCATTTATGCTCAATAAATAAGAATATCAATAAAATGAGTAAGATCTATTTTATTTTAAAATTATATTCAATTATTTGTAATTTAAATAATAAATTATAATTAATATTATAAACATTATATATGTTCCCATGCTGTTTTTGAGCATAATATAATCTCATAATAATCTCCAATTAAACTGCAAAATGTAAGCAAGTGCATTACCTGTGGTGCATCATATAGGACTTACACATCTACATTTTATTTATTTATTTTATTTCTTTATTTTGCCACTAGAATGGGGGTAGCCCAATTCGCAGCCCTCACTTCTAAATGTGCCTTCAGCAATGTGGATAATTAAGAGCAGAGACAGTTCACCATTAGGCAGATCCTATCACTGATGGTGAGGGGCAAGTGGCCAGTGTACATCCTGCCTTTGCTGACTGTACCAAGAGGAAGCCCAAGATTTTATACAATCTGATGCTGGACAAGTTCACCATTAGGTTGACCCACAATATGTTCTCTTTGAAAATTAAACAAATCATTCACTCCTGGTGTTCATGGAATAGCTGGCTACTTTAAACAATTTGTATACAGTATTTTAATCTAAATTAATAAATAAATAAAATATTAACAAGTCTGACCAGATTCGTTTGAAAATCCCAAAACCTTTTGATTTGTCTTTGTAAATTAGAGGCCATAGACAACGGGAATCAAACCCAAGGAACTTAGGCCAAATAAAGCCCCCTCCTCCAATTCATTTTATTTCCCCCGTGAGAGCTTTTAAAGAAATGATTTTCGTACATTTTTCTGTATCAACCATTACCTTGAAACTTAAATAATCATTCTTCCACTAGGTAGCAGCAGACTGTTTCAAGTAAACAGCTAGTTATTTATGACTCCAGAAAGATTGCAAGCTTTATAATCACTATCCAGTGTTATCAGAAAGGAGAAGTGAAAAAAGAAAAAGGGAACAAATACCTAAACTAATCATTTTGCCATGCAGATTTTACTTCATGCTCTTTTTGAAATGGATGTTCAGTGATTATCTGGCCCTTAGCGACCTAGAAATTTTGTGATGCGGCCATAAGTGAAAATGAGTTTGACACCATTGCATTAGACCCTTTGGCCACACTACCCATGTGGTTGTAATAAAGTTTTACCCATTTGTGGTAGGAAGATAACTGGGTCATTACATCAAATAAGGAAGCCTGGCATTGATGCAGAAAATGCGATGATATCTAACAATGTCCAGCTGGAACTAAAGTATGGTCTTAAACATGATACTCGATGCAAATATTATTAAACCATAATAAACGTCTCACACAGTAATTGTAGACAATGGAACTGTATGTTGAGAAAGGTGGTGGGGGTGAAATTCAGTGAGATTTCAAACTGTGCAGACTTACGCAGATATTAGATATTTTCTATAACTTGTTTATAAAAGCAGCCCTGTAGGAATAAACTGAGAACTAATTCACACACAAAAACACACATCATTGCTCCCTCACTCAGACACACAAACAGGCATGGACTTATAAACAAGAACCATCCCTGGAGAGAAGCCTTCTCTCACGCAAGCAGTTCGGGTGAGTGTCAGTGCATGCAGTGGGCACAATGCCAGATACCACAAGCGTTTCTCTCAGAGGGAGAAGGGGGGGGGGGGCAGAGCGAAAGAGAGAGAGAGAGAGAGAGATAGAGAGAGAGAGAAAGAGAGAGAAAGAGAGAGAGAGACAGAGAGAGAGAAAGAGAGAGAGAAAGAGAGAGGGGGGATGCAGGTGTTCTGGGTAGAGTGTTTCATGTGTGGGGACTATTGGTCTGGGCAGCCACAAAATCTCAACAGAGTAAAAAAAAGCAAGGGCTGTGCACCAAAACACAGAAGCACACACTCTATCAGGATTCCACCAGCAAACAGTTATAATGAGTCCAAAACAGAGTGTGTGCATGTGCGCGCGCGCACACACACACACACACACACACACACACACACACACACAGAAGAACACACCCTGGGGTCCAACAGCGATAACAGCAGATTACTCGACTTGAGGAAATGAAGCATTTATACTATTTGAATCATACAAATATTGAGGTGATTCTTTTCGGTGTATATGTTGGCTGAACTATTATAAGCATACGAGATGTAGAACAAAGGATTGTTTTTAACAACAAGAACAAAAATGTTTGAATCAAACAAAACATTTAAATGAAAATAGTAAAGCCTAGCAGCACAAATATAGATGGCAGACCCTGAGGTAGCAACAGGTATAAATTCAGACTTGTTTGAACCAGTCACTTGGGCTTGTACTGATTTACAATCATGGACAAAATCACACACACACACACACACACACACACACACACACACACACACACACACACACTAAAGAGGGGGTGAGAGGGTCAGTCTTTTCAAATGTCAAACAAGGCCTCCTGTGTCTCTGAGGAGCCGGTCTGCTATTGTCCCCATCATGACTGGAAGATCGATGTGTCTATGGGGGGATGGCCTGCAGAAAACCATGCTTCACTCCTATTAAATTCTGCTGAGCAAATACAATCCCACAGCGGCCCACCTTTCCCTTAGCTGAACCAGACTAATTTCTGGTGTGTGTGTGTGTGTGTGTGTGTGTGTGTGTGTGTGTGTGTGTGAGAGAGAGAGAGAGAAGGAGCGAGAGAGGGTTTAGAGTTTCTTTTGACAGACAAGAAAGTGTGCTAAACATGGGGGACATGAAGCAAGCAAAATGTTTATATAATAAAAACCACTGAAAAGGAAGGAAAGGCATAAAGAAAGGAGAGAATCAAGAAAATAACAGGGAGAGATATAAAACCTTAATTACAGATAAGCATGTCATTTTGAGTTCATGGCCATGTTTATTTTCTTAGCAAAATGCTTTTCTCTGCCATCTTTTTGCTTTTATAACAAACCATACACATACAGAGATGGGGGAGAGAGAGAGAGAGGGAGAGAGAGAGAGAGAGAGAGAGAGAGAGAGAGAGAGAGAGAGAGAGAGAGGAGGCTTCATTGACACTGAGGTAGGTTCAAAAAAATCAAATAGTGCACTTTGGCTTTTATATTCATAAATTCATGAAATGTTCACCGGATCATGATGATAGTATGATGGTGTACTGGTCAGTGTATCAGCAAAAAGGTATTGGGTTCAATCCCCAAAGTCAGGCATTTCTGTGTGGAAATTGGATGATTTTCCTGTGCTTGTGTGGTTTCCTCCTAGTACTCTGGTGTCCTTCCACAGTCTAAAGATATGCACATTAGGCTAATTGACTGTTCCATACTGCCCCTAGGTGTGGCAGTACTATACTCTGACTTCGCCTAGTGTCGGCTGAGATAGGCGTCAGGCTTTAAGTGAATCTAATAGGATTAAGTGGTTGGGTAAATGGGTGAGTAATTGAAGACACAGACAGGGAAAAACAATGATTGAATCAAACAGGAGCATACAGGCCAAAATTAGAACTGAGTCAAAAATATAAAGCTTATTTATTATTCAATGAACTTGTTTATAGCATAAATTAAAATTAAATAAATGTTCTACTACATAAAAATGCTGATTTAATTTATATTTCACTCATATGAGAGGTTTGTATACTTAACATGAAATCAATCCAAATGCAGTGTGTGTGTGTGTGTGTGTGTGTGTGTGTGTTGTGAAGTAGTAGTTTTGGTGCATATTGTATTGCGAGGGTGCAGTGTTGTGCACTGAACACTAGGGTGCATTAAGAACAAATGGCCAACCTCTGACTATCCAGAAGTTTATGCCCTACATAAGCAGGAAGCACATGAGTTGCTAGAAGATTCTGGAAGGATCTACTGTCAGAGACTATAAAAAGGGGCGGAGCACTGGCCCAGCAAACAGTTTGTGACTTGACTTCTATGAAGGATATCCTTGGACGCTTCTGAACTCCTCGACCATTTGACACTGCATCACTTTGGATTTTACCTCACTAGACTATTCTGTTTAGATTATACACTGGGATTTGTTGGTTGTTACACTCACCAAGACATGCACTTTAAGGATTTCCAGAACTTTCCCTGTTTCGGACATTGATAGAATTTCTTTGTGGACTCTTATAGGTAATTTTCACACTTACCAAACTGTTGTGAGTATTCAGAAATATTTTCGGTTATTTGTCAAAGTGTTGTCTTATTTTTTTGTTGTTGTTATTGTTTATTTAATAAAGTCTTCAAAATATTACAAACAGCCTTTTTTATTCCATTGCTGCTGGTCCGTGACTGTGTGTGTGTGTGTGTGTGTGCGCGCGTGCGTGCGTGTGTGTGTGCGTGGTGCATTTCTGGGTCCAGTAAGAGCCGTAGCATAACAGTTACGAGAAATAGGTTTGGTCACCTAGTGGATAATTGATGAATTACTTGTCATGTTAAAGGTTGATGCAAAAACTGTACGGTAATTATATTCTGTGAAACCTCTCGTGGACCGCATAAAATGACTGTGGGCCTTGAGTTTTACATGTGTGATGAAAGCTTTCAATCTGCATACAAGTTACATCATAACAGTAAAGTAAAAACTCATGGATGCTCAGACAGTCACTTAAGTGGTCCTTCTAGACCTCAGTGCAGAATTTGTCATGGCATGACATGACATCTTGCTTGGTCCTTTAAGATCTAAGGTTGGTGTGGAAGGTAAAGTGCTCATACCTGGCCGGTAGAATGCAGTGTAATGCTGTTCAAGGTGGACTCTTATCTGCTTTTTCTTTAAACTGACCACTCCCACAAGACTTAGACTGGTCCTGTTCGTGTCTACACCAAAAAGCTGTTTAACTTCATAGAAAAGCACCTACCAACTGTTATGCAGGTGACACCAAGCTCAGTGTCTCATTCAGGTCCAGAGTGCAGGGTGATGAGGAGGCTGCTGTTAGTGCAATGTGTGCCTGGCTTGACCAGAACCTTAGCATGTTCACTCATATTGCCAAGTTATGTGTCACAGCATATTGTTGTCTTTATAATATTGGTCCTTGTTGTAAATGTGAGGTGCTCCACCAAAAGTAGGTGCTTGTTGCACAGACAACTTTTGAGATAAAGCACAGAAAAGTAAAAGTGGTCCATTTTTATCGAAATTCGGATTTTTGCATAAACTATTGAAACAAGTATTCAACACTTGCTCGTATGAAATCGACTAAAACTCACTAAAAATGTCTTTTTTTCCCCCCATTTTTCTGGCGAGTACCCTCATAAAACTGGATAAAATCAGTAGCAAACGTACTGGTTTCCATTGCAATTATTCACCGAGTTCGGTACAAGACACACTATAATCCATTCACCAGAAGAATGGTCGTGAAATAGTCTCTCCATTTTGGATATTGTTTTGATGTTAAAATGCTGTTTCGGCGAATAAAATAAAGGTTATGAAAACGGTCTGCTCGTAAACAATGCAGGCTAGTTGCTAAGGAAGATCTGAAACGAGGACACTGATTGGTCAGCTCGGGCCTGCACATGCTCAGTGCCCATCACACGTTAGCTTCCGGTTTACAATAACAGTCATTAAGTTTATTTATAAGATTGTGAATACACAATCTGGAAAAGGAGAGTGGAATGTCATCTGTGATGTCTAGCAGCATTAGTATAGATGTTAAATTCGACGTGAGAATTGGGCTTTGACGATGCCAGAATGCTTAGTGTTCTTGAAGATTATTTTGCCAGTGAATATTTTTCTTGTCTCTGGTAGCAGAATATAGATGAAGATGATAATATTGAGGGCAGAGTTGATGAAGCTTATTTGTATAAAGAGATCAGAGAGTTTTGTTATATAGTTTTCTTATATATATTTTTCATAATTTCAGTGTGATTGTTTGAACCTGACAGTATTTTGTTTTGTTTTGTTTTTTCAATCAGCATCATTTAAAGGCATTTGAACCTTTATATAATGGTCAAAAAGATACATGCTGATCTTATTGGAATAAACAGAAAGGGGGAAAAAAAAGTAATTGTTTTTGTTAATTTTTGGGGGGTTACCACAGTGACTGATGGGTTTAAAAAGGGCGTGTCAGATTAAAATGAGGATGATTTCTCTTACCATCTCTTCCTAAAACTCTTCCTAGACGTGTTTTCTAAAAGTTTATATGGCTGAGGTGCATAAAAAATGTTTGGCTGCTAAGGACTAATGGTCTTGGAAGAAGGGCAATCTTTGTGCTCATTTTTCTCTAAAACGACTTTGAAATTTTTAGTTGAATGCTGACACAAGAAATGGTAACGCTCTGTCAGTTTTCAAGGAGTTGGCAAACTTTTTGCTGCATTTTGCAGCTTTGGGCCTCCTCTATCTGACTGTGCAAAAATCTCATTTTTGGACCCAAGAGCCTACTTTCAGTGGAGTGGCTCACAAATGTTCGAGTCCTGAGGTCACAAAGGCTGTTGTACATGCCTTATTATCTCATACATTGACTACTTTAAAACTCTTTTGTATAGTCTACCAGCCATGTAGAAAAGCATTTAAAGAAAATCCAGTATATTCTATACTCAGCAGGAAGGTTATTACTCTGCACTGCTTTTCTGTCACATTCAGCTCCTTTTGTGTCACCTTTAATAGTTCACAAAGTAAGGGGGTATTCAGTTTAAGGTGCTCTTTTTGCAAAGGCCAATGAACAGCACAGCACTTGGCAGATACCAGGGACACCACAGCAGGAGTTGAGTTCCACTGGACAAGAAATTATGTGTATTCACGATACAATAAACTTAATGACTGTTATCGAAGAGAAAGTCAGAGTTAAGTTCCGCATGACTAAAGTCAGGAAGTAAACTAGAAGTTAACGTGTAACGGGCATTGAGCATGTGCAAGCTCGAACTGACCAAACAACAATCAACGACAAGTACGTGCCTACTTTCACCTACCTCACATTATCAGTAATCAATAACAGCTGAACACTGTCAATCAAAGAAAGTGCAAGTGTGAGTATAAAGCACAGTTTGTTCGTACCGCCTCTGGCTCCTGCACATGTGTTAGAACACAAACATTGACGCACAGAGAATGCATGGCTAAAATAATCAGCCATCCAGCCTGGATCTGCAGCCTAATGGTCAGTACTTTTATAAAATTAATAGTATGTTTTTGTGCTGTAAATATGTATTAATATTTGTTTGTGCCTTTAAATAAATAACTTTAGCTCAATTTGTAAATTTATTTCGCACATGTACTTGCAGATGTAGTTTGAAATATATTTGAGAATGTTTTTGGTTGAACTATAATATTTGATTCGCCTTCTGAGAGTAATAGATGAATCATCTTCTGCTGAAAAACTGTGCGTGTTGTTGGTGTGAGATTCCATGTTGTTTATATCATATAATATGCTGTGATATGCATGCACTACATTTCATGTGGTACTTTGTACCACCTCAGTGACGTCACTGTAACTTTGTGTAGGCGGCACTTAGCAATGGCGGCTTTCAGGTCGATAACTTATATGACAAGCACATAAAACAAAAACGTTTTGTGTACAATGGTTTATTTATGATATAAAATTTAAGCCACAATCGCTTCAATAAACTATACTTAAGCTAGCGCCAACTTATTTAGTCGGCATTTCATTTCCCCTTTAGAGTTTAGGCCTGTAGCCCCTGGGACTCAAGTTCCGGTCAACCAAGATGTGCACCCCCCACAGTCAGACCCACCTACGCCCTTGAGGGAGCGTACTGCAGTGAAGTTGAAGATAATTATAGGTTCAGGTACTCATCTGGAATATTACTAGCTTTAACATTCTGAAATTATCCATTTAGGAGATTTGGTAATTTGAAATAGCAGCTCCAAAATTATGGAATGCACATATCTTTTATATTATTGCTGATAAGTAGGTCTGTTAGTTATATAACAGGGTATGGGAAACATAGGAAGTCTGAGGCCTATCTCAGCTGACACTAGGCAAAGGGTCTCTTGGTTCGTGAGTTTCATGAGTTTTTTTGAGTGTGCTTATTGCAGCATTATTTTTCGTTATTAATCATGAGCCCCAAGAAAGTGATTCCCGGTGAGACTGAAAAGAAGCGGGCTCCGTTATCAATAAAAGTAAAACAGGAGATGATTAAAAAAAATATGAAAGTGGGATTCGGTTGAGTGAAATCGCAAAGGAGTATGGCTGAAACCCCTCTACAATTGGGACAATAGTGAAGCAGAAGGAGGCATTAAAAGCGGAGATACAATGACGGAGGCGATTATTTCGGAAAAAACAACCGCCATATTTCAGGACCTCGTGAAGGAGGGTATTGAGGGTTCTTCAGACCGGCAACCCCCAGACTTGAAAGTGTCGCATGGGTGGTTTGAGTGATTTTAAAAATGGTAAATAATTTTCTTTTACTTTTAACACATATTTCATACACATTTCATACAAAATTGATGTACTTTTATAATTTTTAAAGGGTTTATGGGGTAGTATTGGGAGCCTTGGAACGAATCACACATTTTACATGTAAAATGCAGTTCAACTTAAGAAAAATGCAGGTTACGAAACAGGTGCTGAAATTTCATAACGTGAGATACCGCTGTATATATGTGTGCCACTCCACCGAAAGTAGGCTCTTGTGTCCAAAAGTGAAAAAAGAGCTTTTTACACAGTCAGATAGAGGAGGCCCAAAGTGGCAAAATGCAGCAAAATGTTTGTCAATACCTTGAAAGCTGACCGAGCTATGCCATTTATTGTGTCAGCATTCAACTAAAAATTTCAAAAGACATTTTAGAGAAAAAGTAGCACAAAGATTCCGCTTTTTCCAATATCATTAGTCCTTAGCAATCAAACATTTTTATGTACCTCAGCCATATAAACTTTTAGAAAACATGTCTATGAAAAGTTTTAGGAAGAGATAAGAGAAGTCATCCTCATTTTAATGCGACACGCCCTTTTTAAACCCATCAGTCACCTTGGTAACCCCCCAAAAATAAACAAATAAAACGACAATTTTTTTTTCATTTCTGTTTATTCCAATAAGATCAGTATGTATATTTTCGACCATTATATAAACGTTCAAATGCATTCAAATGAAACTGATTGAAAAAAACAAAAAAAAAACACTGTCAGGTTCAAACAATCACACTGAAATAAAAAAAAAACTATATATAAGAAAACCATAGAACAAAACTATCTAATCTCTTTATACAAGCAAGCTTCATCAACTCTGTCCTCATCATTATCATCTTAATCTATATCCTGCTCAGCAGAATCACATCTCATCCCATACACAACAAAACTGACTCATCACAGTTTTATTAACAGATGCTTCTTCTTCATCAACATCAAAATCTTCATCAACACAGCTGGCATCATCAACTCTCCTCAACAGGTGGCTTCATCAACTCTGCCCTCAATATTTATCATTTTAATCTAAATCCTCACCACCAACACAACTCATGCACACTTTTATTAACAAATGCCTCTTCTTCATCAACATCAAAATCAAAATCGTCATCAACACAGCTGGCATCATCAGTTTGTTCATATGTAAAAGGAATGAAACATTGAAGTATTTTTCAGGTCTTGACCAATTACAGTACCTGTTTGAAAGATCAGACTGTGTTTCTGCTTTAAGGTCTCCTTCTGGTTCTGCGTCATCCCTCCTAGCCAATGGGAAGCCAGCGGGGCGGAATGTTGAGAGACAGCTAATGAAAGAGCAACTCGCGCATCGTGTGAAATTTTCATGGTGTGTTTGAATTTTGAATTTCTTTTCATAAGAGGGGATTGTTTTCATATCCCAGGGACAGAAACTTGGGAAAAAGATCTTCGTAACCCCGGGGATTTCGTTCCCAGGGGTCTTCGTAAGTAGGGAAAGTAGGGATCCAACTGTATATATATATATATATATATATATATATATATATATATATATATATATATATATATATATATATATATATATATATATATATATATATATATATATATATATATATATATATATATATATATATATATATATATATATATATATATATATATACTGGTCCTTCTCAAAAAATTAGCATATTGTGATAAAGTTCATTATTTTCTGTATTGGACTGATAAACATTAGACTATTGTATATTTTAGATTCATTACACGCAACTGAAGTAGTTCAAGCCTACTATTGTTTTTATATTGATAATTTCGGCAAAAAGTAAAGTAAAAACAAAAATCCCTATCTCAAAAAGTTAGCAAATTTCATCCGACCAATAAAAAAAAAAGTGTTTTTAATACAAAAAAGTCAACCTTCAAATAATTATGTTCAGTTATGCACTCAATACTTGGTCAGGAATCCTTTTGCAGAAATGACTGCTTCAATGCGGCGTGTTATGGAGGCAATCAGCCTGTGGCACTACTGAGGTGTTATTGAGGCCCAGGATGCTTCGATAGCGGCCTTAAGCTCATCTACAGTGTTGGGTCTGATGTCTCTCAACTTTCTCTTCACAATATCCCACAGATTCTCTATGGGGTTCGGGTCAGGTGAGTGGGCAGGCCAATTGAGCAAAGTAATCCCATGATCAGTAAACCATTTACCAGTGGTTTTGGCACTGTGAGCAGGTGCAAGTTCATGCTGAAAAATGAAATCTTCATCTCCATAAAGCTTTTTAGCAGATGGAAGCATGAAGTGCTCCAAAATCTCCTGATAGCTAGCTGCACTGACCCTGCCCTTGATAAAACACAGTGGACCAACACCAGCAGCTGAAATGGCACCCCAGACCATCACTGACTGTGGGTACTTGACACTAGACTTCAGGCATTTTGGCATTTCCTTCTCCCCAGTCTTCCTCCAGACTCTGGCACCTTGATTTCCGAATGACATGCAAAATTTGCTGTCATCCGAAAGAAGTACTTTGGACCACTGAGCAACAGTCCAGTGCTGCTTCTCTGTAGCCCAGGTAAGGCGCTTATGCCGCTGTTTCTGGTTCAAAAGTGGCTTGACTTGGGGAATGCGGCACCTGTATCCCAGTCCACTGCTTCCACAGGTTCCCCAAGGTCTGGAATTGGCCCTTCTCCACAATCTTCCTCACAGTCACCTCTTCTGGTTGTGTAGCATTTTCTGCCACACTTTTTCCTTCCCACAGACATCCCACTGAGGTGCCTTGATACGGCATTCTGAGAACAGCCCATTCGCTCAGAGATTTCTTTCTGTGTTTTACCCTTTTGCTTGAGGGTGTCAATGATTGCCTTCTGGACAGCAGTCAGGTCGGCAGCCTTACCCATGAGTGCGGTTTTGAGTAATGAACCAGGCTGGGTGTTTTTAAAAGCCTCAGGAATCTTTTGCAGGTATTTAGAGTTAATTCGTTGATTCAGATGATTAGGTTAATAGCTCATTTAGAGTACCTTTTCATGATATGTGAATTTTTTGAGATAGGAATTTTGGGTTTTCACGAGCGTATGCCAAAATCATCAGTATTAAAACAATAAAAGACCTGAAATATTTCATTTGGTGTGCAATGAAATTTTTATCGGGACATTACAGAAAATAATGAACTTATCTATATATATATGTGTGTGTGTGTGTATATATATATATATATATATATATATGTATAGCTAGATAGATAGATATAGATATAATGCAGCCGTGAGAGCGGGCACAAGCCAGTGCCCATCCTCACGCTGGTCCCGAGCCGGGATAAATGCAGAGGGTTGCGTCAGGAAGGGCATCCGGTGTAAAACAAATGGCAAATAAAATATGCGAGTCAAAACAAAGAAATCCATACCGGATCGGTCGAGGCCCGGGTTAACAACAACCACCATCAGTGCTGTTAACCAACAGGGTGCTGGTGGAAATGGGATTACTGCTGGTCGAAGAAGTCGAAGAAAGAGAGGTGGGAGATGTGTCCGTAGACAGAGAGAGAAAAGGACAGGCATGAGTCTAGGACTGAAAGTAGGGACTTTGAATGTTAGAACTATGGCAGGAAAAGTTAGAGAGCTGGCTGACATGATGCAGAGGAGGAAGGTGGACATACTGTGTGTTCAGGAGACCATTTGGAATGGTATCAAGGCTAGAAGCTTAGGAGCAGGGTTTAAGCTGTTTTATCATGGTGTGGATGGGAGGAGAAATGGAGTAGGAGTCATCTTGAAGGAGGGGCTTCTCAGGAATGTTCTTGAAGTGAAAAGAGTGTCAGACAGAGTGATGAGTCTCAAGTTAGAAATTGAAGGCGTGATGTTCAATGTTGTTAGTGCTTATGCCTCACAGGCAGGATGTGAGCTAGAAGAGAAGGAGAGATTCTGGAGTGAGTTAGATGAAGTGATGCAGAGTACTCTCAGAGGTGAAAGAGTGGTCATTCGGGCAGACTTCAATGGTCATGTCGGTGCAGGAAACAGAGGGGACGAGGAAGTGATGGGCAGGTTTGGTATTCAGGACAGGAACGCAGAAGGACAGATGTTGATAGATTTTGCAAAAAGGGTGGAAATGGCTGTGGTGAATACTTTCTTCCAGAAGAGACAGGAGCATAGGGTGACTTATAAAAGTGGAGGGAGGAGCACACAGGTAGACTACATCTTGTGCAGGTGATGTAATTTGAAGGAAGTCAGTGACTGCAAAGTCATAGTGGGTGAGAGTCTTAACCAATCAGCATAGGATGGTGGTGTGCAGGATGACGCTGATGGTGAGGAAGGTGAAGAAGGCACAGGCAGAGCAGAAAACAAAGTGGTGGAAGCTGAAAAAGGAAGAGTGTCGTGTTGTCTTCAATGAGGAGTCGAAACAGGCCAGGTGGCCAGGAAGTGCTTCCAGATGACTGGACAACTCCAGCTAATGTGATCAGAGTGACAGGTAGAAGAATACTTGGTTTGTCCTCTGGAAGGAAAGAAGATAAGGAGACTTGGTGGTGGAATGAGGAAGTGCAGGAGTGTGTACAAAAGAAGAGGTTGGCTCAGAAACAGTGGGACATTGAGAGGACTGAAGAGAGTAAACAGGAGTTCAGGGAGACACAGCATAAGGTGAAGGTAGCGGTGTCAAAGGCCAAACAGGAGGTGTATGATTTTTTGTATGCTAGGTTAGACAGGTTGGCACAGCAGAGAAATAGCGATGGGAAAAACATGCAGCAAGTTAAAGTGATTAAGGACAGAGAGGGAAATGTATTGACTGATGACAGAAGTGTGCTGGGAAGATGGAAAGAGTACGTTGAAGAGCTGATGAATGAGGAAAATGAGAGACAAAAAAAGTAGACGAGATGACCATTGAGGACCAGGATGTAGCAAAGATTAGTAAGGGTGAAGTGGGGAGGGCATTGAAGAGGATGAAGAGTGGAAAGGCAGTTGGTCCTGATGACATAGTACCGTTGGAGGTATGGAAGTGTCTAGGAGAGGTAGCAGTAGATTTTCTGACAAGAACATTCAACAAGGTCTTAGAGAGTGAGCAGATGCCGGAGGAATGGAGGAGAAGTGTGCTTGTGCCCATTTTTAAGAACAAGGGAGATGTGCAGAGTTGTGGCAACTACAGAGGGATAAAGTTGATGAGCCATACGATGAAGCCATGGGAAAGAATCGCGGTAGCTAGACTCAGGGCAGAGGTCAGCATTTGTGAACAACAGTTTGGTTTCATGCCAAGAAAGAGCACCACAGATACAGTGTTTGCTTTGAGGATGTTAATCGAGATGTAGAAAGAAGGTCAGAAGGAGCTGTATTGTGCCTTTGTGGATCTGGAGAAAGCATATGACAGGGTGCCGAGAAAGCATCTGTGGTATTGCATGAGGAAGTCTGGAGTGGCAGAGAAGTATGTTAGAGTGGTGCAGGACATGTACGAGAGATGTAAGAGTTGGAGGCCAGGGAGGCATAGGCTGAATGAGATATATAAACCCTCCAGCGAGTTCTGGGTCTGCCCGAAGTCCTCCTCCTATTCGGACATGTTCAGAAAGCTTCTAAGAGTGAGGCACATGTATCAACAATCTCTTGCACTTGGTAGCTACCCAAATCCCATGACAATAGGTGAGGGTTGGTACACAGATGGACCAGTAAATTGAAAGCTTTGACTTTTGGTTCAACTCCCTATTCAGCATAATGAAACAGTGTAGTGCCCTTATTACTGCTAATGCAGTATCAGTATATCTTCTTCTTCTTCTTTTACTTTCGGCTGCTCCCTTCAGGGGTCGCCATAGCAAATCATCCGCCTCCACCTCACCCTGTCCTCTGCATCTTCTTTTCTGACTCCAACGACCTTCATGTCTTCCTTCACCACATCCATGAATCTTCTCTTTGGTCTTCCTCGAGGCCTTCTGCCTGGTAGTTCCAACCTCAGCATCCTACTGCCAATATACTCACTATCCCTCCTCTGTACATGTCCAAACCATCTCAATCTAGCCTCTCTGACTTTGTCTCCAAAACATCTTACGTGGGCTGTCCCTCTGATATACTCATTTCTGATCCTATCCATCCTCATTACTCCCAGAGAGAACCTCAACATTTTCATCTCTGCTACCTCCAGCTCTGCCTCCTGCCTTTTCCTCAGCGCCACTGTTTCTAAGCCATACAACATCGCTGGCCTCACCACCGTCTTGTACACTTTTCCCTTCATTCTTGCTGACACTCTCCTATCGCACATCACACCAGACACTTTTCTCCAACCATTCCAGCCTGCCTGCACACGCTTCTTCACCTCTTTTCCACACTCTCCATTGCTCTGGATTGTTGAGCCTAAGTACTTAAAATCCTCCACCTTCATTATCTCTGCTCCCTGTAACATCACCGTTCCTCCTGGGTCCTTCTCATTCACACACATGTATTCTGATTTTCTGAGGCTCACCTTCATTCCTCTCCTTTCCAGGGCATACCTCCACCTCTCTAGATTTTTCTGCACTTGTTCTCTGCTCTCACTACAGATTACAATGTCATCTGCAAACATCATAGTCCATGGAGATTCTTGTCTCACCTCGTCTGTCAGCCTGTCCATCACCATAGCAAACAAGAAGGGGCTCAGAGCTGACTCTTGATGCAGTCCCACCTCCACCTTGAATTCGTCGGTCACACCGACAGCACACCTCACCGCTGTTTTACATCTCTCATACATGTCTTGCACCACTCTAACATACTTCTCTGCCACTCCAGACTTCCTCATGCAATACCACAGTTCTTCTCTTGGCACCCTGTTATATGCTTTTTCCAGATCCACAAAGGCACAATGTAGCTCCCTCTGACCTTCTCTGTACTTCTCTATTAACATCCTCAAAACAAACATTGCATCTGTGGTGCTCTTTCTTGGCATGAAGCCAAACTGTTGTTCACAAATGCTGACCTCTGCCCTTAGTCTAGCTTCCACTATTTTTTCCCATAACTTCATCGTATGGATCAACAACTTTATCCCTCTGTAGTTGCTGCAACTCTGCACGTCTCCCTTGTTCTTAAAAATGGGCACCAGCACACTTCTCCTCCACTCCTCCGGCATCTGCTCACTCTCTAGTACCTTGTTGAATGTTCTTGTCAGAAAATCTACTGCTACCTCTCCTAGACACTTCCATACCTCCACAGGTACATCATCAGGACCAACTGCCTTTCCATTCTTCATCCTCTTCAATGCCCTTCTCACTTCACCCTTACTGATCTTTGCTACATCCTGCTCCTCAATGGTCACCTCTTCTACTCTTTTTTATCTCTCATTTTCCTCATTCATCAGCTCTTCAAAGTACTCTTTCCATCTTCCAGCACACTTCTGTCATCAGTCAATACATTTCCCTCTCTGTCCTTTATCAATCTAACTTGCTGCACGTCCTTCCCATCTCTATTTCTCTGCAGTGCCAACCTGTATAGATCATTTTCTCCCTCTTTACTATCCAACCTATCATACAAGTCATCATACGCTCTCTGTTTGGCCTTAGCCACTGCTACTTTCGCCTTACGCTGTGTCTCCCTGTACTCCTGTTTACTCTCTTCGGTCCTCTCAATGTCCCACTTCTTCTTAGCTAACCTCTTCCTTTGTACACACTTCTGCACTTCCTCATTCCACCACCAAGTCTCCTTATCTACTTTCCTTCCAGAGGACACACCAAGTACTCTCCTACCTGTGTCCCTGATCACATTTGCTGTGGTTGTCCAGTCATCTGGAAGCACTTCCTGGCCACCCAAAGCCTGTTTCAACTCCTCCTTGAAGACAACACGACACTCTTCCTTTTTCAGCTTCCACCACTTTGTCTTCTGCTCTACCTTTGCCTTTTTCACCTTTCTCACCATCAGAGTCATCCTGCACACCACCATCCTATGCTGTTTGGCAACACTCTCACCCACTATGACTTTGCAGTCACTGACTTCCTTCAAATTACATCGCCTGCACAAGATGTAGTCTACCTGTGTGCTCATACCTCCGCTTTCATAAGTCACCCTATGCTCCTGTTTCTTCTGGAAGAAAGTATTCACCACAGCCATTTCCATCCTTTTTGCAAAATCTATCAACATCTGTCCTTCTGCGTTCCTGTCCTGGATACCAAACCTGCCCATCACTTCCACGTCCCCTCTGTTGCCTGCACCAACATGTCCATTGAAGTCTGCACCAATGACCACTCTCACCTCTGGCGGTACTCTGCATCACTTCATCTAACTCACTCCAGAATCTCTCCTTTTCTTCTGGCTCACATCCTGCCTGTGGGGCATAAGCACTAACAACATTGAGCATTACACCTTCAATTTCTAACTTGAGACTCATCACTCTGTCTGACACTCTTTTCACTTTTAGAACATTCCTGACAAACTCCTCCTTCAAGATGACTCCTACTCCATTTCTCTTCCCATCCACACCGTGATAAAATAGCTTAAACCCTGTTCCTAAGCTTTTAGCTTTGCTACCTTTCCACCTGGTCTCCTGAACACAGTATGTCCACCTTCCTCCTCTGCATCATGTCAGCCAGCTCTCTACCTTTTCTTTGCATAGTTCCAACATTCAAAGTCCCCACTCTCAGTCCTAGACTCATGCCTTTCCTCTTCTCTCTCTGCCTACGGCCACGCCTCCCACCTCTCCTTCTTCGACGTCTTCGACCAACAGTAGTCCAATTTCCATGAGCACCCTGTTGATTGACAGCACTGATGGCGGTCGTTGTTAACCTGGGCCTCGACCGATCCGGTATGGGGGTAATACTTCTGATTTGCATCATAAATGTTTGGCATTGGTTTTACGTCGGATGCCCTTCCTGACACAACCCTTTGCATTTCTCCGGGCTTGGGACCGGCATGGGGGGGGAGACACTGGTTAGTGCCCCCCCCCACCTCATGGCTGCATTCAGTATCAGTATATCTGTCCATCTCCATTCTACCATCACTCATGAACAAGATCCCAAGACACTTGAATTTTTTACTTGAGAAAAAAAAACTCATCCCCAACTTGGCAATTCACTTTTTTTTTTTTTCATTTGAGAAGCATGGCCTTGGATTTGGAGCAGCTGACACTTGTTGCAGACAATGCATGCCAAGCAGTGAACCAATCCAGTGAATGCTGAAGGTCATATTCTGAAGAAGCCAACAGAGTTACACCACCTGCAAAAGGCCGAAATGTTGTCATGACGTACACAGATTGGACATCCTCCGATACACAGACTAGACTTTGAGACCCTGTCCATGAATACCTCAGACAGGATTGGTGACAAGGAACAGACCTGGTGGGATTCAACACGTTTTCGACTTTGAGCCAAAGCTGTAGACACAGCTCTCGCTTTGGTTATACAGTTACCAGATGCCTCACAACAGCAATGCTGGTACCCTGTACTCCCTCAGCACCCTCCAAAAAATCCCCAGAGGACAATGTTGTTTCTCAGTCCACAAAACACATACAGACTGGTTGGTCAAATTCCCAAACCCCTTCCAGAAGTTCTGCAAGGGTAATAACCTGGTCCACAGTTCCATGACCTACAAAACAGCTACACTGTTCCTCTTGAATCAGAGGTCCAACAGGTGGTTGGAGCCTCCCATTCAATACCCTGGAATAACTTTCTTGGAGTGGCTGAGTAGTGCAATCCCAGATATTTGGACCATACTCACCATTCCTCATTTTAAAGGGATATAGACCTCCATTCATCCTCCATTTGTTTCACTGTATTAAATTAATTAATTTGCTCATCTTTAGATATTGCTTTATTCTGGCCTGGATCACAGTAGTCTGGAGCTATTAAGGAACCAGGTCAGGGACAGTGGACATAAATTGGGACTACATTATGGTGAAAATCTCAATCCGTTTTTGCCACCAGTTGCACATATCCTTATACACTTATTCAGTTCTAGGAGCAATTTGAAGTAACCAATCCACCAACAGGCATGTTTCCAGGACATGGAAAAAACTGATAGAGCAAAGGGAGAACATATGAACCTCCACATATACAGTAACCGAGTCTCGTGTTTCCCACTGCACCATCAGGTAACCCCAGTTTTATAATAATAATAATAAAACATTCTTTAAATAATATATTTATCCACTGTGCTAGTTTGATCTATAATTGTTTTCAAATAAAGTTAAACTACACGTGCAAAACATAAATCCAATGAAGATAATGATCAACCAGCAAGTGAATCCTCAAGGACTAGTTTAGATTATCACTTGTGGCATAATTTCCTCCATAATGAGGGTAATAAGCAAGTTGCTACACTCGATGACTTCACACACACACACACACACACACACACACACACACACACACATACACACACACACACACACATACACACACACACACACACACACTGAGAAAATGACAGATTGAATAGAGGTGATGCTTGGTTTAATAATTAACTATAATTATTTAATAATATATTCATAATAACTCATTCATTCCTTCATTTTCAGAACCCCTTAATCCTAATTAGGTTTACAGGGAGACTAGGGCCCATCTCAGAGTACACACTGTACAGCTAGCCAGGCCATTGCAGGGCAGAAATACTCTGACGGCTATGCAGCTCCTCTTTACGCAAATCAGCAATGGTTCTTTTACATGAATCACTCACCATGTACAGTGAGAGATACGACCAGCCTTTGATAATCCAGTTTGCTGTACTGTGGGGGCAGCAGTGACAACCGTTGACAGTGGGGCTTGAACCCCCAACCTTGGGACCGGTAACCTAGCATCTTCCCACCAGGCCATAACTTCCCATTAATGATAACTGCTTATTGAAAATAATTTATTATTTACAGTCGGCCCTCTACTTACGAAATTAATCCATTTCATTGCCTGTTTCGTAACCTGGGATTTTCGTAAATAGAGGTGCATTTTACATGTAAAACGTGTGATTCGTTCCAAGGCTCCCAAGACTACCCCATAAACCCTTAAAAAATTATAAAAGTCCACCAATTTTGTATGAAATATGTTCATCATCAGTTCATTTTCTGTACCCGCTTAATCCTAATTTGGGTCGCGGGGAGACTGGTGCCCATCCCAGCCAACTTCGGGCGAGGGCAGAGTACACCCTGGACAGCTCGCCAGGCCATCGCAGAGCGGAAACATGCTGACGGCTTTGCAGGTTACTCTTGTCGAAAATCAGCATGGTTCTTTTACATGCCTCTCACCATAGACAGTAAGAGACATGGCCGGCCTTTGATAACCCAGTTAGCGCCACTGGGGGGGGGCAGTGACAACCTTGTGCAGAGTGGGACTTGAACCCCCAACCTTTGGATCAGCGATCCAGCGCCCTATACCACTAGACCACCACTGCCCCTATGAAATATGTGTTAAAAGTAAAAGAAAATGATATAAATTTTTTAAATCTCTCGAACCACCCATGCGATGCTTTAAAGTCCAGGGGTTGCTGGTATGACGAACTCTCACCCCCACCCCCACCCTCCTTCTTTATATATGGCGGTTGCTTTTTCCGAAATAATCGCCTCCGTCACTGTATCTCCGCTTTTAAGGTCTCCTTCTGCTTTAATATCGTCTCGATTGTAGAGGGGTTTCAATCATACTCCTTTGCAATTTCGCTCAAGTGCATCCCACTTTCGTATTTTTTAATTATCTCCTGCTTCACGTCGATTGATAACGGAGCCCGCTTCTTCTTTTCAGTGTCACCGGGAATCACTTTTTTGTGGTCCATGATGGATAATGAAATATAATGCTGCAATGATCACTCTCAAAAAACTCAAGAGCCAAAAGTCCTGTTCAACTCTTCTTCACACGTGTGACAAACAGGAAGTATGGGTCAAGAAATATGGGTACAGTTCAGTTCCCTCCTGGCCAATGGGAGGCCAGCTGGACGGGATGCCGGGCGGGATGTTGGGAGATAGCCAATGAGAGAGCAACTTGCGCATTGTTTGACTTTTTGAATGGCGCATTTGGCGCTTTTCCTAAGAAGAGATTGTTTCGTATACAGAGGGTGAAAATTTAGGAAAATATTTTTCGTAAATTGGGTTTTTCATATTCAGAGGTTTTCGTAAGTAGAGGGTCGACTGTATTGACATTTACAGGTTCAAATCCATGCTCATTAAATACTTGTGTGTGTGTGTGTGTGGGGGGGCAGATCTGTACATGGACACAGAGGTCAAGTATAATAAAATGCTGGCTGAGCTTCAACCACATTTGGCTCACACACAGATGCCAGCAGCTCTCGGAGAACTTGAGGCATGTCAATCTTTGCTTTCAGAAGCAGGTGCAGCAGATTAGTGGACCGGTCTCAACACGTCAGGAAACAGATTGTTATTGTGTGTCTCCCCTTTTCACTCCCTCATTCCTCCTGTTTTCCTCACAGCATGTCTATGGATGCACCGGACGGCCTGAGGTAGAGTGAAAATTGAGCCTGCCCATGAGAATAATTCTGTTCATTGTGTGAAGGACCTCTTGAAAGAAAATAGCAGGGCTATGCATGTACGTGGGTGTATGCTACAATATATGCATCGACTAATGCAGTGTGTAAGGGGGCCAGTGTAAGCCAAAACGCACAGTGACAGATTGTACGCCCCATGGCTAACCTATGAAAAATCATATCATTCGGAAAGAGAGAAAGAGAGAGAGAGAGAGAGAGAGAGAGAGAGACAGAGAGAGAGAGGGTAATGGTTCTATATTCAGATCCAAGTAAGTTTCAAAACCCAAAATGGAAGCATACAAAACATTTTCAAACTCTTTTAACTGGCATCTAGGTTAAAGATAACTGAATCATTATTTGCACACATGAAACTGGACTGGCGATGCTGACCCCGCCTCTTGTAATGTTTTCTGTGCGGTGATAAGTTAAATCACAAGTACATGCTCTTCCACCTCAAACTCTTGACACCTTTAAGGTTTCTCTTCAGCAGGAGATTTCTGCTGTTGCACCCGATACGACTCATTCAGCCATAACATTGTTCAGAAATCACCTCCAAGAGTGTATAGACGATGACGCTACCATGTGGATATCTTTAAAACATGTCAGTATAAGCTGCATTGAATGAAGTGGCATGTGTGAAAACAATAATTTGATTCTCTTTGATGTTTTTTCAATATACAGTCGGCCCCCGACTTACAAAATTAATCTGTTCCGGCGCCTTTTTTGTAACGCGGGAATTTCGTCAGTAGGGGTTGCATCTTACATGTTAAACGCCTGATTCGTTCCAAGGCTCCAGTCTTTGGACTGGATAAACCCCATAAACCCTTTAAAAATGACAAAAGTACACTAATTTTGTATGAAATCTGTGTTAAAAGTGAAAGAAAATTATTTATTAAATCATTTAAGCATTTTATTAACATATTAAACCATTTTATTAACATATTTATTAATTAAACCATTATTAAACATTTTTATTAACACACACACACACACACACACACACACACACACACACACACACACACACGAACGGATGTTTTATTTAAAGCGGAATTAGAGTACCTGTTTGAAAGATCAGAGGTGCTCACTGTATTTCCGCTTTACGGTCTCCTTCTGGTTCTGCGTCATCCCTCCTAGCCAATGGGAGGCCAGCGGGGTGGGATGTTGAGAGACAGCCAATGAGAGAGCAACTTGCGCATCGTGTGAAATTTTGATTGGTGCGTTTGAATTTGGAATTTCTCTTCGTAAGAGGGAGTTGTTTTTGTATCCCGGGGACGAAAACTTGGGAAAATGTTTTTCGTAACCGGGTGATTTTGTACCCACGGGTTTTTGTAAGTAGGGGGCCGACTGTACCTTTAAAATTGGGGGGGGGGGGGGTATTTTTATTTTTTTTTTATTTCAATTGAAACAACTATAGCCTTACAGCTTGAGGTGAAAAAAAAAAACTCTTGAAGGTTAAAATGTGTTCAATTGATTTTACCAATAAAATCCTTAAACTGTAAGTATTTAAGGATCGTAAAATCACCAGCGAGCAGCACGGTGACATAGTGGTTAGCATGTCCACTTCACGGCAAGAAAGTGTTTGGGTTTGAATTCTATGCTAGTTCTGTTTCCCTCTGTTTGTGTGGGTTTCCTCTCGGTACACTTGTTTCTTTCCACAGTCCAAAGACATGTACATTAGTCTGACTGTTCCAAATTGCTCCTAGGTGTGATTGTGTGTGTGAACAGTTGTGTGTATGGTAGCCCTGCGATGAACTCATGAGCTGTTCAAGAGGTACCCCACCTTCACCTAGAATTGCCCGAGATAGGCTCCAGCCTACCTGATACCCTAGTAGGATAAAGCGGTTCAGGCAAATTAATAATTAATGTGTATAATCAGAAAAAAAAACAAGCTCATACAGTGGTGGCTCAGGAATTCAGGCACCAGTCAGAAGGTCAGGGGGTCACACCCCGGTACCACTATGCTGCTGCTGTTGAGCCCTTAAGCAAGAGTCTGAACCCCTAATTGCATAGTTCTGCAAATAAAATAAGAATGTAAGTGGTTTGGATTAGGCCAGCTGTCAATTAGTGGTATGGTAACATTTAACCCCAAAACAATACACCTGATCCAAATGCACCATTCCCATGTGCGTGTGTAGGATCATTCCTTCGGTCACAGACTCAAATTATTCTCATTGCAAACAGACAAAGAACCAAAAACAACATGTGAAATAGCTGAATAACAGACACTAAGGCCATGAACTGTGCTGGGAAATCTTTATTTTCAACCAAAATACACTGACAATGTAAAATAAAACACATAATATCTTCACTAGTGAATAGACATCTTCAAGATAACAGTCACATGTGGAAACATGACATATTCAGAAATAACACAATTTTATCACAAAACCGTATCATCTGATTAAACATAATATTTTATATCAATTTACAGAGGTACCTTGACATGATATGAATTTCATCCACCAAAAATCTGCCTCATCCAATGAGCAAAATTTTGATTTATGAGCTCTGCTCGGGAAATGGCTTTTCCAGGCCTATTAGCCTCATATTCTTCTGCATGTATTCCTCCGAACTCCAAGAATACCTTGTGCAGTGCTTGTCAATTTTCCATGATGCCCCTTATAGGAAGAAAAAAAACATTTCACGCCCCCCAGTCCCCCGTATGCGACTATAAATAGTGTTTACTACACTTCATATCGTTTGCTCAGTGCTTTTTCCCCCTACACCATAGGGAACACAGAGAGTGCACCCCTGCTACTTACTGTAGAGGATGTGCAATTACACTTAATTCTAGTACAGTGTGGCAAAAAGCATGTTTCCCATGGTCATTCCCCCCCCCCCCCCCCCAGCATCACACTGTGCTCCAAAGGGGGCCACACCCCACTATTTGAGAAGCACTGGCCTTGTGGGAGCTCACCACAAGCCTTTCCTCGCTGGCATTTGTTAGTGTGCACATGCACAAAATTCTCCTCTTCCTCTTCTTCCTCCTCTTTCTCTGTTACACATCACTACATGCCTGCCCACTTGACATCTTTGCACCCACGTGACATCTTTGCCACAATCGATGATTGGAAGGGTGAGATGACCTTGTTTATTCTTGTTTTATTATTTATTATTATTATTAATGTATTATTGTTTTTACATGATTATCTTTAATATATTAGGTCAAATATATATATTTGTGGCAGGTTATATGAGTTTGGAAGGGAGTTGGAACGGATTAATTGGTTTTCTATTATTTCCTATGGAAATTTTTATTTTATCTAACGAAATTTTAAATTACGAGTTTGCCCTCGGAATGGATTAATTTCGTAACTCATAGTACCACTGTATATTTATTTATTAATAAATTTAAGTGTTAATAAACCATATTTTGCCCTTGTGCTGTGTTTGCGGAAAATGTAGATGCAGCAGGAAAAAGCAAACTATGAATAAATAAACAAAAAAGATGCTCATAACCCTCCCCTCAGGCACAGGTTAAACAAAACACACTTAAATTGAGACAGATAGCGTTTCTGCTTAATATTGAAGAAGAGAGAAGTACATAAAAAATCTGTTATTAAAACCCAGAAGTTTCAGTCCAGCCTACATAGTTGAAGTGCACCTCACTGTCTGTCTGTCTTCCTTTCGGCTTTTTCCCTTTTACTTGGGAGTCGCCACAGCGAATCATCTGATTCGCACGTTTGATTTGGAAGTGGTTTTTACGTCGGATGCCCTTCCTGTCACAACCCTTTTTAGCAAGGGACAGAAACACGCTGACGACTTTGCAGCTACTCTTTACGAAAGTCAGCAATGGTTCTTTTACATGCCTCTCACCATAGACAGTGAGAGACATGGCCCGCCTTTGATAACCCAGTTAGCTGCACTGGGGGGACAGTGACAACCTTGTGGATAGTGGGACTCGAACCCCCAACCTTTGGATCAGCGATCCAGTGCCCTATACCACTAGACCACCACTGCCCCGCTTGAAGTGCACCTCACTGTCAGAGTGCAAACAAATAGACAAGTTATCATGATGGTGAATGGATGGGCTGGTCTAAAAAGATAACATATAACTAGAGCAATCGATGAAATCCATAGAGTGATTAAATTAATTAAGGTGATGAAATAATGCACAGCATGTGTGTGGGATCTGAGGAGCAGAAAGTGAACCTTGTAGCTTTTTCTTTGCAACTCCAGGTGTCACCTTTTAACTGCTGGAGTTGACTGTGGTGTTGAAGCTGATAGCTAAAGGCCGGTCAGGGGTCGGTTTCTTAAACTAGAGACTCTGATGTACTTTAATATGTATATTGTACATTCTTGTTCAGTTGTGGATCCTGCACTTTTCTTTCTATCCTTGTTAGAGCCAATTTGTGCTGCTCTGTGAAAGGAGTACAAAGTGTTGGATGAGATCTTCAGTTTCCTGGCAGTTGCTCAGATGAGTAGCCTTAATTTCTCAAAACAATTCTGAAAAGTTTCAGAATAAATCTTTTATTCTTGTGAATTTGAGTTTATAATCAAACCAACAAATAAAGATTCTCCAGATATTCTTCCGGCCTAAAAAGGATACCTTTCTTGGTTTATTCAGAACAACAGTTTTCATGTAAAAGGGGTTTATAATAATATCTTATGCTTTTATCATGATGAACATGGATTAGCAAATGCAGCCGTGAGGGACGGGCACAAGCCAGTGTCGCTCCCTCACGCTGGTCCCAAGCCCGGATAAATGCAGAGGGTTGCGTCAGGAAGGAATCCGGCGTAAAACAAATGCCAAATAAAACATGCGAGTCATATCAAGAAATTCATACCGGATCGGTCAAGGCCCGGGTTAACAACGACCGCCATCAGTGCTGTTAACCAACAGGGTGCTGGTGGAAATTGGACTACTGTTGGTCGAAGAAGGAGAGGCGGGAGGCGTGTCCATAGGCAGAGAGAGAAGAGAAAAGGCAGGAGTCTAGAACTGAAAGTAGGGACTTCAAATGTTGGAACAGGAAAAAGGTAGAGAGCTGGCTGACATGATGCAGAGGAAGAAGGTGGGCATACTGTGTGTTCAGGAGACCAGGTGGAAAGGTAGCAAGGCTAGAAGCTTAGGAGCAGGGTTAAAGCCATTTTATCATGCTGTGGATGGGAAGAGAAATGGAGTAGGAGTCATCTTGAAGAAGGGGTTTGTCAGGAATGTTCTAGAAGTGAAAACAGTGTCAGACAGAGTGATGAGTCTCGAGTTAAAAATTGAAGGCGTGATGTTTGTTCAATGTTGTCAGTGCTTATGCCCCACACGCAGGATGTGAGCTAGAAGAGAAAGAGAGATTCTGGAGTGAGTTAGATGAAGTGATGCAGAGTACCGCCAGAGGTGAAAGAGTGGTCATTGGTGCAGACTTCAATGGACATGTTGGTGCAGGAAACAGAGGGGACAAGGAAGTGATGGGCAGGTTTGGTATCCAGGACAGGAACACAGAAGGACATATGTTGACAGATTTTGCAAAAAGGATGGAAATGGCTGTGGTGAATACTTTCTTCCAGAAAGCACAGGAGCATAGGGTGACTTATAAAAGCAGAGGTAGGGGCAAACAGGTAGACTACATCTTGTGCAGGCGATGTAATTTGAAGGAAATCAGTGACTGCAATGTAGTAGTGGGTGAGAGTGTTGCAAAACAGCATAGGGTGGTGCTGTGCAGGATTATGCTGATGGTGAGGAAGGTGAAGAAGGCAAAGGCAGAGCAGAAGACAAAGTGGTGGAAGCTGGAAAAGGAAGAGGGTCGAGTTGTCTTCGAGAAAGTGTCGAAACAGGCATTGGCTGGGCAGGAAGTGCTTCCAAATCACTGGACAACTACAGCTAATGTGATGAGGGAGACAGGTAAGACAGTACTTGGTGTGTCCTCTGGAAGGACAGTAGATAAGGAGACTTGGTGGTGGAATGAGAAAGTGCAGAAATGTGTACAAAAGAAGAGGGACATAGAGAGGACCACAGAGAGTAAACGGGAGTACAGAGTACAGAGAGACACAATGTAAGGCAAAGGTAGCGGTGTCAAAGGCCAAACAGAGGAGCGTATGATGACTTGTATGATAGAGTGGTCAGTAAGAAGGGAGAAAATGATCTATACAGGTTGGCACAGCAGAGAAATAGAGATGGGAAGGATGTGCAGCAAGTTAGAGTGATAAAGCACAAAAAGGGAACTGTATTGACTGATGAAAGAAGTGTGTTGGGAAGATGGAAAGAGTACTTTGAAGAGCTGATGAATGAGGAAAATGAAAAAAAAAAAAAAAAAAGAGTAGAAGAGATGACTGT
Source organism: Plotosus lineatus (assembly GCA_024760905.1). Lineage (NCBI taxonomy): Eukaryota > Metazoa > Chordata > Actinopteri > Siluriformes > Plotosidae > Plotosus > Plotosus lineatus. The sequence goes on along the minus strand of CM045732.1, from coordinate 39,930,119 downwards.
TGAGGACCAGGAAGTAGCAAAGATTCGTAAGGGTGAAGTGAGGAGGGCATTGAAGAGGATGAAGAGTGGAAAGGCAGTTGGTCCTGATGACATACCGGTGGAGGTATGGAAGTGTCTAGGGGAGATAGCAGTAGATTTTCTGACAAGAACATTCAACAAGGTCTCAGAGAGTGAGCAGATGCCAGAGGAATGGAGGAGAAGTGTGATGGTGCCCATTTTTAAGAACAAGGGAGACGTGCAGAGTTGTGGCAACTACAGAGGGATAGTTGATGAGCCATACGATGAAGTTATGGGAAAGAATAGTGGAAGCTAGACTAAGGGCAGAGGTCAGCATTTGTGAACAACAGTTTGGTTTCATGCCAAGAAAGCACCACAGATGCAGTGTTTGCTTTGAGGTTGTTATTATAGAAGTACAGAGAAGGTCAGAAGGAGCTGCATTGTGCCTTTGTGGATCTGGAGAAAGCATATGACAGGGTGCCGAGAGAGGAACTGTGGTATTGCATGAGGAAGTCTGGAGTGGCAGAGATGGTGGCCAGAGTGGTGAGGTGTGCTGTCGGTGTGACAGAAGAGTTCAAGGTGGAGATGGGACTGCATCAAGGGTCAGCTCTGAGCCCCTTCTTGTTTGCTATAGTGATGGACAGGCTGACAGACGAGGTTAGACAATAATCTCCATAGACTATGATGTTTGCAAATGACATTGTGATCTGCAGTGAGAGCAGAGAACAAGTGCAGGAAAATCTAGAGAGGTGGAGGTATGCTCTGGAAAGAAGAGGAATGAACGTTAGCCTCAGTGAAAAACAGAATACATGTGTGTGAACGACAAGGACCCAAGAGGAACGGTGGGATTACAGGGAGCAGAGATGAGGAAGATGGAGGATTTTAAGTACTTAGGCTCAACAATCCAGAGCAATGGAGAGTGGGGAAAAGAGGTGAAAAAGCAGGTGCAGGGCAGGCTGGAATGGTTGGAGAAAAGTATCCGGTATGATGTGCGATTGGAGAGTGTCAGGAAGAATGAAAGGAAAAGTGTACAAGACGGTGATGAGGCCAGCGATGTTGTACGGCCTAGAAACAGTGGCGCTGAGGAAAAGGCAGGAGGCAGAGCTGGAGGTAGCAGAGATGAAAATGTGGAGGTTCTCTTTGGGAGTAACGAGGATGGATAGGATCAGAAATGAGTACATCAGAGGGACAGCCCATGTAAGATGTTTTGGAGACAAAGTCAGAGAGGCTAGATTGAGATGCTTTGGACATGTACAGAGGAGGGATAGTGAGTATATTGGCAGTAGGATTCTGAGGTTGGAACTACCAGGCAGAAGGCCTAGAGGAAGCTCAAAGAAGAGATTTATGGATGTGGTGAAGGAAGACGTGAAGGTCATTGGAGTAAGAGAAGATGATGCAGAGGACAGGGCAAGATGGAGGCGGATGGTTTGCTGTGGCGACCCCAGAACGGAACAGCCGAAAGGAAAAGAAGAGAAATTGTACCCTTAAAGTTACAATCAGGTATATCATGGATTATTGTAGAAAAATTAATACCTAGAATCTTAAAACTCTCAGGATTCCACTTAATGTGTAACTCTGATATGAACCTCTTTTTGCTTCCTTTTTCGAACACTATCCATACAACCTGAGATTTCTTATAATTAATTCTGAGGCCAGAGATAGATGCAAAAAGATCTAACATTTTTATTGCAGCTTCCAATGACTGGCTACCATCTAAGAGAAATTCAGTAACATCTGCACACTGCACAATAGCGTAGGCCTCCGTCAGTCCCGAAGGACTATGGCTGCGCTCTGGCCAGTATCCCGACTGGTGATACTCCCCAGTGCACAGAGCCTGGGTAGGGAGTAATGAGGGACAGGCTGTTACCCAAGCAGCAAGTCCCCCCCTGTCTCGGCGCCACCGGAAGGATCCAATGGAAAGGCAAGTGCCAATACGACTGGGTTCCAGTGCCGCTGCAGGAGAGAAACTACGGTCAATTTAGAACGGCCAATTAACCTACAGTGCACGTCTTTGGATTGCGGGGGAAACCGGAGCACCCGGAGGAAACCCGCACAAGCACGGGGAGAACATGCAAACTCCACACAGAAACGCCCAGGCCGGGAATCGAACCCGGGCCTTCTTGCTGTGAGGCGGACGTGCTAACCACTACGCCACCGTGCCGCCCACTGCACAATAAGATACTCAAAATTTCCAATAGTGATGACCTTAATCATCTGATTAGATCGAACAAGAGAAGCTAGGATCTCAGAGCACAATAAAAATATGTAAGGGGAGAGAGGGTCTCTTGTCTGCATCCTCTCTGAATAGATATCTGTAGTTACAGATTTCCATTAATAATCAATTTAGAATAAATATTCTCCAAAATTTTTCAAAACCAAGGAATTCCGAAGTTTTATCAATAAAAGACCATGACACTCAATCAAAGGCTTTTTCAAAATCAACAAGAAGCAGCAACCCTGGAATACTCTTAGGTTTAGTAAGACATAAAACATCATAAATTGTTCGAATATTCTCCCCAATATACCTTCCTGTCATGAAGCCAGTCTGATCTTCAATAATAAGGAGTGGCAAAACCGTTTTAAGTCTCTCTACAATAACAGATGACATAAGTTTGTAAGAAGTATTTAACAAAGATATAGGCCGCCAGTTCTTCATAAAGCGCTTAGGTTTATTGCCTTTTGGAATGCAAGTAATTAATCCTTGATTCTGAGTCACTGAAAGTTCCCCATTAGCGAAGCTAAAGTTAATCGATCTCAGCAAAAAGTCTCATATCAACCCAAAAGAACTTATAAAATTCATAACTGAAACCATTAGAACCAGGACTTTTGTTATTTTTGGTGTTTTTCAATACCTTAATACATTCATCTTTCTTAATGGGACCCTCAAGAGAATCTGCAGTTTCCTGGTCAAGTCTGGGAATAACTTCCGGAAGAAGAGATGTTATTTTGTTATTAATGTTTATTAATTATATTAATGTTATTTTGATAAGGTGTCTTATCAGAGTAAAGATTTTGGTAGAAAGATTCTGCTTCCTTCATGATGTTTTCTGGGCTTGATAATGAGGAACCATCCTGCTTTTCTAAACTAGGCATTACTTTGCTAATAAAAATGTCTATTTCCAAGATTTCAGTAGTATTTAGTAATTTTTTTTCTCCCTCATTAATCCACTGAGCCCTAGATCTTACAAGAACACCTTCCATCTTTGTTTACACATTCACTTAGTTTTTGTCTAATTTTGATTAATGCGCACTTGTGGTCTATTGCTCTTATACTGCTGTATAGACCAGGAACAGAATGAAATCAACTCTTGATTTCAGGTTTATGTTTCAGGATAGAGAAAATAAAATGATGCTTGAGCGGTGAAGTTATACTCACTGGAAGGACACACCTGTAATATTACACCCACCCAGTCTCTGAGCTACCCCTGAGATGTACCGGTGCCAAAAAAGCACAAGTCCCTAAGCATGTGGTGATACCGGATTGAAGTGTCAAGTATGTTGTAGAGCTCCATAAGAACAGCACTTTGTGACTGATGCCGTTAGATATTCATCTCTCTTGGCAAATTAATCAACATGAGCTTAAGATCTGCTCCACCCTAAGTGCATAACTGTTATTTATTCCACTGTAGCGAGAGGAAACAATCAATTATTTATGCCAGTTATGAAAGAATTGGTCCATGATTGATCTATAAATATTATTATCAGTTATTAAGTCATGGATTTGAGAAAAATAAGTGGTACATCATGAAGTGATATTTATTTACATAAGGCTTTGCAGCATAATAAAAATAATTTAAAAGTTTATTTTGGTAAAGAAGAATTTTATGGATCAAAAAAAAAAAAAAAAAGAAAAAAAAAGGAAAATGTAACGATTTCCCAGCATCACATTAGCACTGATGCATCTGTGTGTATATTAGAGTTCGTTTTCTTGTTCATAGATTTTATTAATAGCTAAAAACAAATTCCAGATAAAAAGGGGTGAATGCCAGAAAAGTACGTACCTGTGACTAAAGAAGGAATTTGTTTATTATGCCTCTTTAACACTTGCATTTATTTTGTCCCCACACTGGTATGCAATTCTGAGTGCCAAAGAGTAAATTCTTTGTCATCTGTTGTGAAGTGTGCATAAACTGTGCAGCGCTGTATGCAAGTGTGCAAACAAAATTTTGAAATGTTCAAAATTCTGTTATATAAATCCTGGTCCCATATTGTGCAAACAATTTGCAAACACTGTGGGTGGTATATATCAAAGCCTGTTGATTTCTGGCCCTGCACAATTTCACTTGTACATATGTTTAGTTATAAAATTGTTAGTATCCTCTTGTGCGTATATTTAATTGTAACTTGTTTCACATTCTCTTGTAGACCTGTTTTTGCATTCCATTATAAATACAGTAGGCCCTTGACATTCGCGGTTATGGGCCTTCCCGAGAGTTCTGGACCTGGAATTAAAACCCCATGTATGACGTCACATGCGCGAATGAGCAGCTGTCAGTAAAATAAATGTATCTATTACATGCGCTAAAATATGCTTCTTAAACACATTCTAAAGACAGTCTTACTCATTACTACAGTATTAACGTAGTAAAATGTAGTCATGATTAAGAAAAACTTTTCAATTTTTACTGTTACATTTATTGATGCTAAAATATAAACATTATACAGAAGCGGTGATGTTGATGTGAGTTAATCCTCTGGCGCAGAGCTGAGCGTGCTTTTGTTTATTGGGAGTAAATGAGAATAGTGAATTCAGGTGAGTGTGAGCAGCTCAGCTACTCCCCTCAGTAAGTAAACAGTTAGAGGCACAGCCAAAATCAAAGTCCCCCAAAACACAGACCATAACAAAAAGGTCATAAAAGAACAAGAAATGTAATAAATTGGATAAACAAAACACATGGATAAACATGCTACACCACAGTAAATAAAATATAACACACAAACATTCCCTTAGGTCATGTACTGGAATAATAATAAAAAAAAAAGACTTTAATAGTGGAGTGTTTTACAACAGTTGAAAGGATTACTGTATTCCTCTTCAGCAATGACGAGACTTCACAGGTAACGGAGAAAGTCTTATTTCTTCAGAAGATACATCCAACTTCATTACCTTTTTCTGGTGCTTAAGCAGGTGTTTGAGTGACATCATAGAACTTAACAGGTAATTCTTCTTCTTGTCCTTTCGGCTTTTCCCTTCAGGGGTCGCCACAGCGAATCATCTGCCTCCATCTCACCCTATCCTCTGCATCTTTTTCTCTTACACCAACTGCCTTCGTGTCCTCCTTCACCACATCCATGAATCGTCTCTTTGGTCTTCCTCTAGGCCTTCTGCCTGGTAGTTCCAACCTCAGCATCCTACTACCAATATACTCACTATCCCTCCTCTGTACATGTCCAAACCATCTCAATCTAGCCTCCCTGACTTTGTCTCCAAAACATCTTACATGTGCTGTCCCCCTGATGTGCTCATTCCTGATCCTATCCATCCTCGTTACTCCCAAAGAGAACCTCAACATTTTCATCTCTGCTACCTCCAGCTCTGCCTCATGTCTTTTCCCCAGGCCCACTGTTTCTAAACCATACAACATCGCTGGCCTCAACACCGTCTTGTACACTTTTTCCTTTCATTTTTTCCAATACCGTCCTATCACACATCACACAGGACACTTTTCTCCAACCATTCCAACCAGCCTGCACACGCTTCTTCACCTCTTTTCCACACTCTCCATTGCTCTGGATTGTTGAGCCTGAGTACTTAAAATCCTCCACCTTCCTTATCTCTGCTCCTTGTAACCTCACCGTTCCTGTTGGGTCCTTGGCATTCATCCACATGTATTTTGTCTTACTGAGGCTAACCTTCATCCCCCTCCTTTCCAGGGCATACCTCCACCTCTCTAGGTTTTCCTGCACTTGTTCTCTGCTCTCACTTCAGATCACAATGTCATCTGAAAACATCATAATCCATGGAGATTCTTGCCGAACCAACCTCGTCTGTCAGCCTGTACATCACCATAACAAACAAGAAGGGGCTGAGAGCTGACCCTTGATGCAGTCCCACCTCCACCTTGAACTCTTCTGTCACACCGATAGCACACCTCACCACTGTCTTACATCTCTCATACATGTCCTCCACCACTCTAACATACTTGTCTGCCACTCCAGACTTTCTCATGCAATACCACAGTTCCTCTCTCGGCACCCTGTCATATGCTTTCTCCAGATCCACAAAGGCACAATGCAGCTCCTTCCGACCTTCTCTGTACTTCTCTATTAACATCCTCAAGGCAAACACTGCATCTGTGGTTCTTTCTTGGCATGAAACCAAACTGTTGTTCACAAATGCTAACCCCTGCCCTTAGTCTAGCTTCCACTATTCTTTCCCATAACTTCATCGTATGGCTCATCAACTTTATCCCTCTGTAATTGCCACAACTCTGCACATCTCCCTTGTTCTTAAAAATGGGCACCAGCACACTTCTCCATTCCTCCGGCATCTGCTCACTCGCTAAGACCTTGTTGAATGTTCTTGTCAGGAAATCTACTGCTACCTCTCCTAGACACTTCCATACCTCCAGAGGTATGTCATCAGGGCCAACTGCCTTTCCATTCTTCATCCTCGTTTTTAATTTTTGGACCCAAGAGCTTACTTTCGGTGGAGTGGCTCACAATTCATCATGTTTGAAGACAGTGACCCAAAACTGTTAACACAACTTCAGGGGGCAGGGATAAAGTGAAAGGTTTTCGTCTTCCCAGATCAATCAGCTTAATCAACTTAACCAAACTGAGCATGCATTTCACATCTCGATGAAGAGACTGGGAGAACATATATATATATATATATATATATATATATATATATATATATATATATATATATATATATATATATAATTATAATCTTAAAAATATCTTCACTCTCAAGCAAAAACAAAGAATTGGGCTTGTGTATTCAGTCTTTCAGAGGGAAAGTTCTTTGGGCTTTTTACACCTGAGCCTCGAGGCTCATCAGGCCAGTGCTTATCTCTGATTTCCATAGCGTGAAGCAACCAGGAGTTCAACTCCTCCTGAATGGGATGCTAGTCCATCGCAGGTTACCTTCCCAGTATATTTTTATTGGTACCCATTTATACTGCTTGGTGAACAGAGGCACACTTGTGGTTAAGGCTTTTCCCAGGGGTCTTTGCACAGTGTGGGGCTAATTGGAATTTGAACACACAACCTCCTGATCATGAGGGCAGCACCCTAACCACTACACGACCGGCTCCCTATAATGACAATTGTAATTCTACTTTGCTAATTACACTCCTTTTCTAATTCTGCTTGGAGTTTCTGACTCGAATATTTGCACGACCCAAAACTTACTGTGCCCAAGCTTTCACTTTTTTCTCACTGGATTAACTCAGTTAGGTAGTGTAGCCGATAGGGGCAGTGGTGGTGTAGTGGTATAGGGCGCTGGATCGCTGATCCAAAGGTTGGGGGTTTGAGTCCCACTCTCCACAAGGTTATCACTGCCCCCCCCAGTTCAGCTAACTGGGTTATCAAAGGCAGGCCATGTCTCTCACTGTCCATGGTGTGAGGCATGTAAAAGAACCATTGCTGACTTTCGTAAAGAGTATGCTGCAAAGTCGTCAGCGTGTTTCTGTCCCTTTCTAAAAAGGGTTGTGACAGGAAGGGCATCCGATGTAAAAACCTCTGCCAAATCAAACGTGCGAATCAGATGATTCGCTGTGGCGACTCCCAAGTAAAAGGGAAAAAGCCGAAAGGAAGACAGACAGGTACTGTAGCCTATATGGACATCTACTGTGATCATAAAGACTGTCCTTCAATTCGTATTTACATAATGCGTAAACTGATCCGATTCAATTTCTGATGATATCCCCATAAATCTCTTAGTTCTGTTTTATCCTTGCTTTTCACTTGTGGAAATTGATTATTTATAATTCTGGTTTTCATAACACAGAAGAAGCTAAGTTTCATTTTGCGTCTTATGCCTGCCAAGGTTTCTTCCTCATGTTCTCTCCAGGAGAGGTTTCCTTGATCCTTAGTAATATAAATCAAAACCAGGATTTCTGTAAAGCTGCTTTCTGGCAATGTGTCTCGTAAAAAAGTACTTCAGGAATAAATCTGAATAAAATATATTCTGGAATTTTAACATCAATGGTGGTACGGTGACATGGTGGTTAGTACATCCACCTCACATCAAGAAGGCCTTGGGTTCAAGTCCTGGTGCTTGAGCTTCTCTGTGTGGAATTTGCATGTTCTCCCTGTGTTTGTGTGGGTTTCCTCAAGTAAATCAGTTTCCTCCTACAGTCCAAAAACATGCTCAGTAGGTTAATGGGCTGTGTCAAATCACCCCTAGGTGTGAGTGTTAGTATGAATGTTTGTGTGAGCGTTGGGTCTGCAATGGCCTGGCGAGCTGTCCAGGGTGTACCCAGCCCTCGCCCAGAGTCAGCTGAGATGGGCGCCAGCCTCTCTGTAACCCCAATTAGGATTAAACAGTTTAAAAATGAATGAATGAGTCTAAAAGCATGCACAGTAGGCTAACTGGCTGTTTCACATTGCTGCTAGATGTTGATGTGAGTGTGAATGGTTTTGTGTGTGTGTGTGTGTGTGTGTGTGTGTGTGTGTGTGTGTGTGTGTGTGTGTGTGTGTGTTGGGCCTGCCATGGTTTGTTTAAGATATACCCCACTTTTGCCCCATGGAGATAGATGTCTGTGATCCTAATAAGATCAATTGGTTCATTTAACAGTAGCTCATGTGTTCTCCAAAAAAACATATGGAAGATATGTCTCAATAAATACACATATAAGAACGATCGCATAGTCTCCAACCCAAAAACAATAGTTGGACAAAATGGACCTACCACCTCAGTTTACAGGGTATTCTTAAACTTCATGATATGTAGAGATGTACCAAACATTGCCTCTATATCAGGAGTGGCCAACCAATCAGAGACCAAGAGCGACATCTTTTTTATTGTGTTGTTGCAAAGAGCCTCATCATGCACATGATCACACTTGAACATCACTTCTCTCTCTCTCTCTCTCTCTCTCTCTCTCTCTCTCTCTCTCTCTCTCTCTCTCATATGCCTTGGTACTCACTAGTCAACCATCTGCTGCCTTGCAGATAAAGCCCTTGAGGTAAAGGCTAAAAGAAGGACAACTCTGACTTACAACCCCCAGCTATGGGCAAATAGCACCACTACCTTGTGGTCATCATGGGGATGACAAAGGCTAAGGGAGACATCCCCTACCAGAAATCCGGAGTGGAGCCCCGAAGGCAGTTGGTCCCTGCATAGTGGCACCTCCCGGCAACTCCTGTAGCCAAGTTGGTACCAACTGTATCAGCTAGCCCCTTCCGTTGGACACCACTAGCTAGGCTGAGAAGGGGGATCTGTCAACTGGGCATCTGAGTTCCTCCACAACCTTGCCCTGGCCTGTGCCCTGGAGAGGTCTCTCCAGTGCCGCCATCTGCGGCAGCTCAACACGAGGAGATACAGTTACTGGTTAAAAGCCCAGGGCTAATTGGCATAAGCACGGGCACCTAGGCCTATCTCCCCACGGTGGGAGGGATCATTGAGTCTCACTGGCCAGCTACCACCCGCCTTTAGCTAGGCAGCCCCCAGCTAGTAAGGTGCTGGCCCACCACAGTCTGCTTATTTCAATGGGTGCCTGAAGTGCAGGCCAAAAGCCGAAGCACGGACTGTAAACACTGCTCCAGGCAATAACAAGAAACCAAAGCAGCCAGTGCTGAGTCTAGCAACCTGGAACGTCAAAACAATGTGTCCTAGCCTGATGATCTGACGATCTCCAGCAAATCATCGATGCCAGGAAAACTGCCATCATCGACCACGAGCTGAGGAGGCTCAACATTGACATTGCAGAACTGCAAGAGACATGACTCCCGGGCAGTGGCAGCCTGAAGAAGGATTATGCGTTCTTCTGGCAGGGACAGGAGCCTGATGAGCATTGTCGATATGGTGTTGGATTCTTTCTGTCCTTTGTTGAACTGCCATCCTCAGGCACTCTGCAAGTTCTCTCTCTCTGTCTCACAATCTCCTCTGGACCAGCTACCATCATTAATGCCTATGCTCCGATGCTTTGCTCTCCAGTTGAAGTGAAGGATGCATTCTATGATGCGCTCGAAGCCAGGATCCAGCAGATCCCTGCCAAGCTGCACCTGTTTCTGCTCGGCAACTTTAACACACATATAGGCGCAGATCACAACTCCTGGCCGACAGCGGCATTGGTCGCTTTGGCATTGGCAAGCTCAATGAAAACGGCCAACACTTTCCTGAATCTGCTCCTTTCATGACCTCTGTCTGACCAACACATTTTTCTCCACCAAGTCCTGCCACCAAGTGTCCTGGAGACACCCAAGGTCTTGCCACTGGCATCAGCTGGACTTCGTCATCATCAGGAGATCCCTGCTGAACCAAGTGACGCTCCACCCACCATCAAGGAGCCCAGCAAGGTGATAGACTCCATCTCAAGCGGCAAGGCTCCAGGCAGTGACAACATCCCACCTGAAATAGTCAAAACCGCAAAGGAGAGCTCGCTCTTGAAACACCTCCATGAGCTCCTACTGCAGTGCTGGGAGGAAGATGCTGTCCCCCAAGACATGCGTAATGCCAAAATCATCACCGTCTACAAGAACAAGGGGGAGCGAAGTGATTACAACAACTATCACGGCATCTCACTCCTAAGCATAGTTGGCAAAGCCTTTGTCCGTGTCGTCCTCAACAGTCTCCAACTACTTGCTGAACGTGTGTATCCAGAGGCGCAGTGTGGATTCAGGGCAGCCAGGTCAACCATCGATATGGTCTTCTTTGTGAGGCAGCTGCAAGAAAAGTGCAGGTAGCAGAGCCAAAGAGCCAGAGAGTCTTTTGTAAAGACTGTATGTGCTTTTCTTCCTGATTTTTCAAAGTGAACTTGTGCTTGTGAAGGTCAGTCCGTTGTGGAAATTCCTGGTGCACGGAGTGAGCTGAAGTGACGTTGAATATTTGAAGCTTTGAAATGCACTATTGACACCTGACATATACGGCAGAATGGCTTTCCATTACGTTCAACAAAAACACCCTTTCCTTCTAATAAAAACATCCCGTGTTCTTCTTTATATTTTTGTTTTTCATTTTTTCCCTGCCATTTTAAGAGCAAACGTGACACAAATTGTTACTTAAAATGATCTTGCCCATGCTGGGAAGATTTGTGGTATTTTCATCTCACTCACATGCTCATTTGATGAAAATATCGTAATGAACTCAAGTGAAGTGATCTCGCACAATAAAAAAAGCACAAACACAAACTTCGATATGAACAGAAGAGCCACATGAAACCAGGCAAAGAGCCGCCATGATGCTTGGGAGCCGCGGGTCAGCCATTCCTGCTCAACATCAACATAGACCTTGATGGCTTTAGGATTATTTAACCAGTAGAAGGCATTTTGTAGAATGTTCAATGCATAAACAATAGCATCAACAACATGCATCACAGTGCGATCATGGGGTTTCATTTTTATGCCAGAAACTATATTAACCTGTAAACCCCTTCAATAAATTAATTTCTTTTTTAGCAGTTAACAATATGCATCTATCTTATTGAATTGTTATTTAAAAGGAAGAAAGACATTCTGATTGCAATGAAGAAGGGCATTTCATTGTTGGACTTGACATTTATAGTCGCACAGTGGTCACAGCCATTTGTAGTGACTCTAGGGGCCTCCTCTTCCTCTAAATGTTCAAAATGTTTGTTTTCCCTACTCTTCTTGCCGGCACTGGCTTTTTCAGCTTCATGAAGGGTACACACATTTCAGAAATGCCTGGCTTGGCAAGGCTGTTACTGTGTGGAGTTTGCATGTAGCCCCCACATTTTATAAGTTTCCTCCCAAAATCCAGTTAGGCTGCACATTAGGCTAACTGGTTGTTCCAAATCACCACTGGGTGTGGGAGTGAATTGTGTTGTGCTTCTTGGCCCTGCAATGGACATGCAAGCTGTTAAACCAGAGTCAGCTCTATCCTTCCTACGAGCCTAGCTCGGCATATTAGGGGTCAAGGTACAGGGTCAAGATGTGGGGCCCAGGGTTTTTAAAACCCATATTGCTGGCCTGGAGCCTTCTACAGCTCATCAGGCATCTATGAGGCTGAGCTAAGGGTTATAACAGCAGCCAGGAGCAAACTTTATAGTATTTTTAATCTATTTGGACATGTCCAAAAAAATCCCACTTTGAGCCAACTAGCCTGTTCAGGGGCGCTCACCGGCAAGAGGGCTTGGAACAACCAAGGCCTGCCAAACTTCTCTATCATCAAACCCTTTTTTAAATTAGCTATCTGTCTTGCAGCTAGCCCACCAGATGCCCAAAATATGGGCTCTAATCCACCAGGGTGCTAACATTCATAATGCCAGCTAGGAACAAGCCAAGCCTTCCATACTTTTCCTGTCTACTTTGTCCCTTACAAACAAGCGCACTCATGGCCAGCTATTCCCTGTGGGAGCTAAAATATGAGGCCCAGCCACCAGGGACAGAAATTACAGCGGTTGACAGCCTTTACAGTCTTCACTGGCACATTTGAAAAAGCACCCCTCTTTGTCTGTTGCCAGTGGATTTCAATGGCAATAACTCCAGCCAGGAATAAACCAGGTCCATCAAATTTTGGAATTTTCTTCAGCTTTTCTGGCAAGATAATACAAACCTCAGCCAGTCCTTCTAAACCCCTAGGTAGATAAGATAATGGCCTCCATCCACTGCCATAATGCTGGTCATTGATGGGCCAGGCTAGCGACTGATTTTTGTGCTGATTGAGCCCTTTCAAACAAGGCCTCCTCTGTGTTAGCCTTTCCAGTGGTCGTGATACCCGCCTTGATCTGACAATGCCTTAAAGCCCATACTGCTTGCCAATAGTGGACTGGGTTGTCAAAAGTTTCTTTTGGTCAGCAAGCACTTTATAACTCAGCTGTTAAATCTGGCAGATGGGGCCAAATCTTAATCCATTGTGGGCTTAGATATGGACCGATCTTCCAGGAGTTTTTTAAACCCTGATTTAAAAAAAACAAACAAAAAGCAACAAAAAAACAACAACAAGCTTTTGAACCTCTGGCCCAAAATGACTTATCATTTATTATGTATTTAGTAGCATCCAAAGTAGACATCTATTTCTTTCCACTAACGTCACTTATTCAGTTCTTTGTCATCTCAAAGCAGGTCTGTCTTTAAGAACCTTTAAACCTCTGTAATTCATCCAGAATTCAGTGGCATAGCTTATTTTCAACCTTCCCAGGTTCTCCTACAAACTTCACTGTTATGCTTTCTCCACTGGCTTTCTGTAGCTGTCTGTATGAGATTTGAAACACTAACACTTGCCTATAAAGCCAATGGACTTGCACCCTCCTACCCCAAAAGCACTTGTCACACTGAATTGCATTGTCTGATTTTCAAGCACCTAGACTGGTCCCTCCTATCAATAGACAAGGAAAACATGCGTCTAAACTCATTTCTGTGCTGGCAAATAGATGATAGACTGAACTTCCTCTAGATGTCCGAACAGCTGAGTCACTGGGTATCTTCGAATGACAGCTGAAAATCTATCGTTTTCAAAATACTTGGATTAGCACCCTGTTACACAAACACATATTGCCAATGTCACTGTATTTATGACACTGTATGCATCAATTTTAAACATTTTAATATATTTTTATTTCATAACTGCTTTATATTATTCAGGATTGCAATAAATATAGAGAAATGACCTCGCAGAGCATGAGATTGGAAGTAGGACAACAATCAGTAAAGTCACATCAATAAAATCAATCTGATTGACTGGTACTCTAAGCACTGCTGAGCACATGATCTGTATTAAGTGACCAAGCACACACATTAATTCATGATTACTTTAATGAAAGTCATTTACAGCTCATCATGCTTTATTACATTGTTTTGATATTTTATATTCTTGTATCATACCGTGCTCAAACATTTCATAATCTTTGTGGTGACACTGTAAACGTTTTTATACTGTGGTTTTAAAAAGTGGGCCATCCACTGAAATTTCCCGAATACATGCAGACGTTCGTTTTGATGATATAAATTCGATCTCAATAATACATTATAGCAAAAGTTATCCCATTCTGACTCCTACTGGTCAGATTCTGTACTGCAGTATAACCTCCACTGAAGTACAAGCTCCATTTGTGAGTAATGTGTACCACTGTTCCATGACTCGCATATTTTATTTGGCATTTGTTTTACGCCCAATGCCCTTCCTGACGCAACCCTCTGCATTTATCCGGGCTTGGGACCGGCGTGAGGGATAGACACTGGCTTGTGCACCTCCCAGACAATTCATGGACGTGGTGAAGGAGGACATGAAGGCAGTTGGTGTAAGAGAAGAAGATGCAGAGGATAGGGTGAGATGGAGGCAGATGATTCGCTGTGGCGACCCCTGAAGGAAAAAGCCGAAAGGAAGAAGTGTACCACTGTTTCGTCAGAATTAAGAGAGACATTTCGGTGAATTTCCGTCAAGAGGCATGGTTGCACACCAAACAGATCTGTTACCAAAATCATTAGTTCTCTTTTAGGTGATGAAAATATAATATAACCAGCATTGAAACATTTTTGAGAGTTAAAAGCTGAAAGAAGGTATTTGTATGAAAGTAAATTGGTCTACAACGAAAGTAGTGATGCGTCACTTGGCCATTTTGGCTTGGCCCTCTCTTCCCGTTTCCTGTTTGTATGCTTGATTAGACGGTTTAGTGCCCATTCCTTCTGTCAGCTACAGCAGCTAAAGCAAGTATTTATCACTCTCTGGAGTTACATTAGCCATGCCAGGATGAGCATTGTTAGACTGGCGTCTAATCACAACGCTGGCTTACTTTTCCGACCATTGTTTGCTGGCATTTTGAGGGAGCAAAGAAACAGGAAGCCTTTTGCTGGATGTTTTGGGAGCCTGTGACAACTGTGCCACCTTTTAATGTTTTTAGTGAAGCATACAGTACAAATATATACAGTACAACACGATACCACAGTGCCAAAGTGTATCATTGGGGTATAGTGGTCAGGAAATCTATCTAACAGTAAGAAGATCCTGGGTTTGAATCCCAGGTTTGAAACAGACAGAGAAAAGAAGAAGGAAGAAGGCTCGCTGTCATGAAGGCCCAAGTATTTGGTGACCTGTTGCATTTTGCATTGAATATCTTACTTCAGATAACAAAAACAAAAAAATGTGAACTGTAAGAAATATTTTAAAAAAATCAATTTATGGCAGGGGGTCAAATACATTTGGAAAGCATTGTATCTATTTAACTTCTTTTTCCTCCACCTCCTCCTTCTCCTACTCCTGTTCTTTTTCTTCTTCTTTTTCTTATTTTCACAAAATTTTGGTAGAATATGCAGAGCCATAGGTGAATAAGTTCTGTTTTCTTTTGAATCAAATTGCCACTGTACACTGTGCACTGTGAAACACCATTCAGATCAGCCTCCTTTAATTTTGCAACAGTGTTTGAAATGCAGTTATTATCAGGACCTTATGTTCTATACTTCTGGAGTAATAGAGCACTGTACGTATTTTTCATTCATTTGCTGAACAGCTTAATCCTTGTCAGATCGTGGAGATGCTAAAGCCAATCACAGCTGACTCGGGCAGGCGATGTCAATTCAATGAATCTAATGTGTATGGCCTTGGACAGTGGGAGGAAACCAGAATACCCAGAGGAAACTCAGGCAAGCGTGGGAAGAACATGTAAACTTCACTTAGAAATGCCCTCGAAAAGCTCAAGACTCAAAGGATTCCTGGGAAATAAATTTAATTGAAGTATTTCTGTCATTTCTACAGGAGTTTATAAAGTTAATCAGAGTATCTAGGAACATTAATTATTAATTAATCACTTCCTGTTTCTCTGGGGAATAAATATAGTATAACACAGAGGCCATTTCTCTCATCCACTCTTCAACATGGGAAAAACAACAGAACACACCATTCAAGTAACGCAGAAGTGTGTCGACCTTCACAAGTCAGGTAACACTACAAGAAAATCATCACTCGCCTGCACTTGTGCAGATCGACTGTCAGGGGAAACATTAAGAAGTTTACAAACAACCGAAACCGTGATAAACAAGCCTGGACAAGGACACGAGATTATTTTGCCACCACGTGCATTGAGTCGGAGGGTAAGAGAAATAAAAAGTTCTCGAGTCGGAGGGTAAGAGAAATAAAAAGTTCTCCAAAGCTCACTGTTAAAGATTTTCAACAAATGGGAGCATCTTGTGGTCACAAAGTCTTCAAAAGAACCATCACGTGCACTCTACATACCAACAAGCTGTTTGGGAAGCATGCAGGAAAAAAACTTTTCTTATTCAAAATCATAAACACAAACATCTGGAGTTCGCTAAGTGGTACTGGAACTTCAACTGGGACTGTGACCAATAAACACTCTAAGTGTGTCTGGCGGATCACAAAAGATGAGAATGCAGAAAACCACCTCATGCTCACTGTTAAGTACAGGAAATGATCGGTGATGCTGTGAGCTTGATTCTCTTTCAGAGGTCCTGGGAACCTTGTTAAAGTGCATGGCATCCTGAACACTTTGAAATACCAGGCCATTATAAATCAAAATCTGGTGGCCTCTGCTCAAAAGCTGAAGATGGGTCATCACTAGGTCTTTCGGCAAGAGAGCGACCTAAACATGTGGCCAAATCTACACAGAAATGATTCATCAGACACAGAATCAAGCTCCAAGGTCAAGGCCCTGGATGACATCTCATCAAGGTGATTGCTTTATTGCTTTATTAAATGAAGAAAACTATATATAAGAAAACCACATAACAAAGCTCTCTGATCTCTTTATACAAGTAAGCTTCATCAACTCTGCCCTCAGCATTATCATTTTCATCTATATCCTGCTGAGAAGAAAGGATCACATCTCATCCCAAACACAACAAAACTAACTCATGCACACTTTTATTAACAGATGCCTCTTCTTCATCAACATCAAAATATTCATCAACATCATCAACTCTGCTCAACAGCTGGCTTCATCAACTCTGCCCTCAATATTTATCATCTTAATCACCACCAACACAACTCATGCACACTGTTATTAACAGATGCCTCTTCTTCATCAAAATCAAAATCTTCATCAACACAGCTGGCATCATCATCATCATCAGTTTGTTCACATGTAAAAGGAATGAAACATTTAAGTATTTTTCAGGTCTTGACCAATTTTTGTATTCCCAGACAAGATTACACACAAATCAAATAATCAAAAAAATTCCATAATCAAATTTTGCATGCAGAGACAAATCCTCACCGTTGAAATACTCTTCAAGAACGCCAAGCATTCCGGTATCTTCAAAGCCCAATACTCGCATCGAATTTAACATCTATACTAATGCTGCTAGACATCACAGATGAAATTTCACTCTCCTGTTCCAGAAATTATGTGTATTCACAATCTTATAAATAAACTTATGGACTGTTATTGAAGAGAAAGTCAGACATATTATTCCGCATGAAGTAAACTAGAGGCAGGAAGTAAACCAGAAGTTAACGTGTGACAGACACTGCGCATGTGCAAGCCCAAGCTGACCAATCAGTGTGTTCGTTTCAGATCTTCCTTAGCAACTAGCCTGCATTGTTTTCGAGCATATCGTCTTCATAACCTTTATTTTATTCAATGAAACGGCATTTTAATATCAAAACAGTATCGAAAATGGAGAGACTACTTCACGGTCGTTCTTCTGGTGTATGGATTATAGTGTGTCTTGTGCCGAACTCGGTGAATAATTGCAACGAAAACCAGTAAGTTTGCGACTGTTTTTATCTAGTTTTAAGAGGGTACTCATCAGAAAAATGGGGGGGGGGGACATTTTTAATGAGTTTTAGTCGATTTCACATGAGCAAGTGATAGTTGAATACTTGTTTTAGTAGTTTATGCAAAAATCCGAATTTCGATAAAAATGGACCACTTTTACTTTGGCCTTTATCTCAAAAGTGGTATGTGTGACAAGCACCTACTTTCGGTGGAGCGCCTCACAAATATGGAAAACATAATAAAGATTGAATACAAAATAAATGTACAAAATAAATAAGTTTGCTTGGAATTTTGCATTTTACATTAAACTAATTTGTCTCATGAGAGTGGTTAACACAGTGGTTAGCACATCCCGCTCAGCAATAAGGTTTACTGAGTACATTTTTGTGCAATATTTGTATAAAAGGGTGCCTCACCCTCACCCAGAGTCTGTTGACATAAGCTTCAGCATCCTACTGACCCTGATATGATTAAGCAGTTTGGCAAAAGAATGTTTTACTTTGATTTCCTCAAACACCACCTTCCTAAGAAATGATGAGTAAACTCTAGGACGAATCTGGATGCGTAATATCACAAAATCGGGAAAGATCAAATTAGACAAAATAATGCGCAATATAAGAGAGAAAAGCAAGCACTAGTGATATAGACAAGAGAAAAACTAGACTTGTAAGGTGTTAGCTGGGTGACACAGATGGGCCATTGCACATGAACAGAGCACTAAGAACCCTTTGCAAGCAGCCTCCAAGCTCCTATTGCACACTCTAGAGCACCCACTATGGCCAACGGTGCAACTGTGCTCCAGTGCACTCACCATAGGCTGGAAGGGTGGCCAGAGTAACTAACTGCACTTCCAAGCCCATGCCACAAGAAAATAATGGCAAATATGCTGCTGTTTCTATACTGGAACACCAGGGGGACTTTGCTTCTCAGTCTTCCAGCCATGGTGCATGCAGCACATACGCATCCACCAAGATCTTGACCTGGCCATAGCCAAAATCATATCACCTCTGAATGCTTCCTGGCAAACCTTATGCACCACCATACCAGCATAGATATCTGATTCTCTGGGCACAAGTCTCATCTACCGACAGGCCACTCATTGAAATGGTACACCCTGGAATATATTATGAACCGATACAGGTTGTTTATCCAGTGGGGGGCAGTGGTGGTCTAGTGGTATAGGGCGCTAGATCGCTGATCCAAAGGTTAGTGGTTCGAGTCCCACTCTCCACAAGGTTGTCACTGTCCTCCCCAGTGCAGCTAACTGGGTTATTAAAGGCGGGCCATGTCTCTCACTGTCTATGGTGTGAGGCATGTAAAAGAACCATTGCTGACTTTCGTAAAGAGTAGCTGCAAAGTCGTCAGCGTGTTTCTGTCCCTTGCTAAAAGGGTTGTGACAGAAAGGGCATCCGACGTAAAAACCTCTGCCAAATCAAAACGTGCGAATCAGATGATTCGCTGTGGCGACTCCCCAGTAAAAGGGAAAAAGCCGAAAGGATGACAGACAGGTTGTTTATCCAGGTTTATGTTTGTATTTGGTAAGGGGTCCAGCTTCCATATGCCATTTTGTTTGATTATGAAAGAGTTTTAACTTATAGCTGAGTCTGCATTTGATTTGAATCTGACTTCTAAATCTTCTTTGTAAGGACTGTTCCAGGATTTGCTCCTGTAGCTGCTCCAGAATCTGTCCAGTGCCCACTTCAGAACCTACCACTGGACGGAAGGAAGACGATGATGATGATGATGATGATGATGATCTGCATTTGTATCCAGTTTCTTTGTTTCATTTTTTTTTTTTACATAAACGCTAAAGTAGGACTACACTGCATTAGAAGACTGGTGTGACCATAACAATGACTCTGTGGTGTGGTGTAAAGTGGTTATGTTTGTAGGCCTCCAAGAGCCATGAGAAGTGGACTTCTGAAGAGTAACTACTGAATGCATGGCATCAGACTTCATTATTGTACATTTTTGTTCTAAATTTATGATTTAGGATGACTAGTACATTTGAATATATTATTTCATGAGTATCATTCTGATTGCATTAAGAAAAGTAAATATTAAAAAAAAACAAAAAAAAAACAATGGCTCATATGAAGCTCTCTAATTGGAACAATGGGATTTTGTTATACAGTGGTACCTCGACTGACGAAATGAATCCATTCCGAGGGCGAGCTCGTAAGTGGAAATGTTCGTTAGATGAAACAAAAATTCCCATTGGAAACAATAGAAAACCAATTAATCCGTAAAAGCATTTCTTGTTCTTTTATGTCCTTTTTGTTATGGTCTGTGTTTTGGGGGACTTTGATTTTGGCACTGTGCCTCTAACTAACTGTTTACTTCCTGAGGGGCGTAGCTGAGCTGCTCACACACACCTGAATTCACTATTCTCATTTACTCCCAATAAACAAAAGTGCAGGAAAATCTAGAGAGGTGGAGGTCTGCCCTGGAAAGAAGAGGAATGAAGGTTAGCCTCAGTAAGTCACAATACATGCGTGTGAATGAGAAGGACCCGAGAAGAACGGTGAGGTTACAGGGAGCAGAGATAAGGAAGGTGGAGGATTTTAAGTACTTAGGCTCAACAATCCAGAGCAATGGAGAGTGTGGAAAAGAGGTGAAGAAGTGTGTGCAGGCAGGTTGGAATGGTTGGAGAAAAGTGTCCAGTGTGATGTGTGATAAGAGGGTATCGGCAAGAATGAAAGGAAAAGTGTACAAGATGGTGATGAGGCCAGCAATGTTGTATGGTTTAGAAACCGTGGCGCTGAGGAAAAGACAGGAGGCAGAGCTGGAGGTAGCAGAGATGAAAATGTTGAGGTTCTCTTTGGG
Organism: Plotosus lineatus; assembly: GCA_024760905.1. Lineage (NCBI taxonomy): Eukaryota > Metazoa > Chordata > Actinopteri > Siluriformes > Plotosidae > Plotosus > Plotosus lineatus. The sequence goes on along the minus strand of CM045732.1, from coordinate 39,909,495 downwards.
AGTAACGAGAATGGATAGGATCAGAAATGAGTACATCAGAGGGACAGCCCATGTAAGATGTTTTGGAGACAAAGTCAGCGAGGCTAGATTGAGATTGTTTGGACATGTACAGAGGAGGGATAGTGAGTATATTGGTATTAGGATGCTGAGGTTGGAACTACCAGGCAGAAGGCCTAGAGGAAGACCAAAGAAGAGATTTATGGATGTGGTGAAGGAAGACATGAAGGTCGTTGGAGTAAGAGAAGAAGATTCAGAGGACAGGGTGAGATGGAGGCAAAAGATTTGCTGTGGCGACCCCTGAAGGGAATAGCCGAAAGGAAAAGAAGAGTTCAAAAGGATTAATGTACATAGCTAGTGCTAAAAGAAAATAATTAATTACATTTAATGAGCGGGCAGTGGTGGCCTAGTGGTATACGATGCTGGATCGCTGATCCAAAAGTTGAGGGTTAGAGCCCCACTCTCCACATGGTTGTCACTCTCCCCCTAGTGCAGCTAACTGGGTTATCAAAGATCGGCCATGTGTCTCACTGTCTATGGTGTGAGGCATGTAAATGAACCATTTCTGACTTTCAACAAGAATAGGCTGCAAAGCTGTCAGCATGTTTCCGCCCTGTGATGGCCTGGCGAGTTGTCCAGGGTGTACTCTGCCCTCACCCGGAGTTGGCTGGGATGGGCACCAGAATCCCCACAACCCTAATTAGGATTAAGCGGTTACAGAAAAAGAACTGAACTGAACATTTAATGAGTTGATCACTTCTGGGAATATCTGTTTAAAGAAACATTCATCATCATCATCATCATTGTTGTCTTCTTCCGCTTAAACCAGGGTTGGGTTATGGGGCAGAAGTGCAAGCAGTGAGGTCTAAGTATCCCTCTTGCCAATCACTTCCTCCAGCTCTTCTGGGGGGACATAGCTTGCATGTTCTGGGTCGATCCTGGGGTCTCTTCCCGGTTGGACGTGCCCAAAATACCATAAGAGGGCGGTGTTTGGGAGGCATTCTAAAAAGATGCCCGAGCCACCTCACCTGGCTCCTCTCAGCACAGAGGAGCAAAGATTCAACTCTGGAATCATCCCAGATGGCTGAGCTTCTAACCCTGTCTCTAATACCCCCATTTCACTGGACTACAGCATGCCAGGATTGTAGCGGAAAGACGTGGAATGCAGTCTACGAAGAGCTTTGGCATTTTTATATGGAAAATGGGTGAAAATCCTACGGAAAAGTGGAAATTCTTACACTCTCGGACGTTCTCAGCATGTGTGAAACAGGTACGCCAAAGTATGCCAAAGTGACCCCACAGAACACTCATAGAATTTTTTTCCGTGAACGTGCTTTTGAACATGTTCAAAAGCACATTCACGGAATATTTTGGCCTGCCGGAAGCATACGGAAGAGGAGGAAGACTTGAGGAATAACTATGGAATGACATGAAAGATGAGGGAATAATTGCAGAATGTTTTTGGATTACAACTTTTTGCTTCCGTAAGTCTGCCTTTCTCCAGTGAAATGGGGGTATAAAGGAGAGTCCTGCCACCCTGTAAAGAAAGTTCATTTCAGCTACTCATAGCTTGTTTTATCAATCACTACCCAAAGTGTATGACCATAGATGAGGATTGACTGTAGATCAACTGTTTAATTGACAGGTTTGCCTTGTGGCTCAGCTCCCTCTTCACCATGACGGGCCAGTACAAGCTTTGCTTTACAGCAGAGGCTACAGCGATCTGCCTGTCGATCTCCCGCTCCATCCTTCCCTCACTCATGAACAAGACCCCAAGATACTTGACCCTCTCCACTTGAGGCAGGACCTCATTGCAGACCCGGAGGGTGCATTCCACCCTTTTCCGACTGAGATTCATGGCCTCAGACCTAGAGGTGCTGATTCTCACACCAGCCTTTTGCACTCTGCTACAAATGAGAGCTGGAGGTCCCGGATTGATGTCATCCAAAGGACAACATCATCCAAAAAAATCAGAGACAACGTCCTATGGCCACCAAACCAGAACCCCTCAACACCTCAATTGCTCCTAGAAAAATTATGAACAGAATTGGTGACAAAGAACATCCGAGGTGGACTCCCATCCTCACTAGAAACAAATTCCTCCTTTTGTTACCAGTGCAAACCAAGCTTTGACTCTGGTGAAACAGAGACCTAATAGCCCATAGCAACAGGTTCGATACACTGTACTCTCGGAGCACACTCCACAATATAGGCTAAGAGATACGGTGGAAAGCATTCCTTAAATTCATAAAACACATGTGGACAGATTGGGCAAACTCGAATGCCCCTCCAGGATCCTGTAGACTTTATGGCGCTGTTCGAGAGTGCCCTGACCAGGACAAAAACCATATTGTTTCTCCTGAATCTGAGGTTCAACCATCGGTCGGATCCTCCTCTCCAGTACCCCTGCATAGACTTTCCTGGAGTGTGATTCCACGATAATTGTAACACACCCTCTAGTCACCCTTTTTAAAAAGAGGGACTACCACCCCTGCTTGCCATGTATTCCTCTAAATATTGAGTGTCTGAGAACACTGAGGAATAGACATAGAGGAAACAGAAAAGACTATGGTGTTATGGTCTGTGTTGGGAGTGGCTCTGAATTTGGCAGCTTTTAACACTCTTCTCTCTGGGTGCACTGCAGGCTCTGGTGAGGGGTGTGGCTGTCACACGCGGGCGGAGTCTGAAGCACATGCCTGATTTCACTCAGCCCTCACCAGGCTATGGAGAGGACCGGCGTGCTCCTCCCAGTGCTAGAAGATTGTCCCTTCTTCGTGATCCCATTTCCCCTGTGATCTCGCTGGCTCCTGGTTCTCCGTTCCGTGCTCGACCAGTTCCCGCTCTGAAGTTTCCCTTAGTATTTTGGTTTTCGTGTTTCCCCTCACCTCTACGGTGACTAAGATTTTCCCGTACTCTAGTGCCTTCCCTGTGTACAATAAACCTCATGGGTATCATCATACTCTGTCTTCTGCATCTTTGGGTCCGACTGAACACTCCTGTCGCCACATATGGATTGTTTATGATACTCCATGTAGAATTGAGCCATACTTACCAGAATCGAAGAACATAAATGAGCAATTGTCTGATAGAGAATCTGGTGCACTCAGCAGGATCAGAGGTTTATTTATTTATTGCCATACTGTATTATTTCCACAAGGGAAATTATTGCCTCTGCTTTTAATCCAACCAAAGTGACCACACACACATAAACAGTGTGCACACACACACACACACACACACACACATACACACACTCAGAGCAGTGAGCTACATATCTGGCCACCTGGAGAACAGTTTAGAGGTTAGGTACCTTGCTAAAGGCTGCTTCTCTAACCATTTAGTCTATGTCTGCTCATATGTATACTGGTAATTATAGTGTATGTTTCTTAGTTGTTAGTTCTATGTTTAACTTGAAACTTTTATTGGGAATATACACACATGATCTGCAAATAATACACACTTGAAAATCCATGAATTTGTTCATGCACAGTGTAGGTGTAGTGTGATAGTGCCTCACAGTGTAAACATACTTTGCAGGTTCATCATTTATTCATTCTCTAAACCACTTAATCCTAATTCGGCACCCATCTCAGCTAACACTAGTTGAGGGCAGATTACACCTTGGACAGCTGACCAGGCCATAACAGGGCAGAAACACGCTGACAGCTATATGTGGCTCTTGACAAAACTCAGGAATGGTTCTTTTACATGAACCTCTCACCATATAGAGAGACATCGAGGGCCTTTGATAACCCAGTTAGCTGCACTGAGCAGCAGCAGTGTCAACCCATTGATAGTGGGGCTTGAACCCCTAACCTTGGGATTAGTAATCCAGCACCTTACCATCAGGTCACCACTGCCCATTCATGTAACTAACTTTATTCAAAATTTGTTAAGTAGTATTCAGGCTGAAGGTTTTCAATTCTAAGCTGCTTACCTTGTATGGTATGATGTTTGCTGTGCTTGTGCATAGTTAAAAAAAGGAAAAAGAAAGCAAATCACTGGTACAGTATGAGGTAACAACTTGTTTTGACTAAACATCCAAGTCAGTGGTAGCTACTCTAAGACTACAAAGGAAATAGCATTTAATATTTTGTCAATCATTCATTGTTCATTTTCTGTGACCGCTTAATCCTAATTAGGGTCACAGGGAGGCTGGCGCCCATCCCAGCTGACTCTGGGTGAGGTCAGAGTACACCTTGGACAGCTCACCAGGCCATCACAGGGCAGAAACACGCCGATGGCTTTGCAGCCTACTCTTGCCGAAAGTCAGCAATGGTTCTTTTACATGAACCTCTCACCTTAGACAGTGAGAGACATGGTCGGCCTTCTATAACCCAGTTAGCTGCGCTGGGGGGACAGTGACAACCCATGGAGCGTAGGGCTTGAACCCCCAACGTTAGGTTCAGTGATTCAGCACTTTTACCACTAGGCCACCACTGCCTATTTTGTCAATATTCACCATTTTATTTACTACAAAGAGAGAGCAGGTCATGGTCAACTTCACAGTTAGTTCATTTAGAATCAGTAATGATTTTTGCCAGTTATCTAACAGCATCACTTTTTTCCTTATGTTCCCATGGCAGTGCGATTCATTAAAACCCACTGAAGCACAGCTTCTCTGAAGTCTTATGGAATTCAGGATACACACTGTTCTTAGTGAAAAAGCGAGAGGTTCATTTGATAAATATTTGCAAAACATTCCACCTCTATATGCTCAGCTTCACTGGGACTCTCTGAGAAGTGGACGTAAGCTGTGCATGATGGTAGACAATGCAAGAGACTCAGAATTAAATATCAAATCTTCCTGATTTGGTTCCACCCAGAAGAATAATTTCTTTTTATCTCTCGTGGAATGAGGTTAGCTAGCATACTGGAAGTGCTGTGATGATAAGAATGGAGGACTTCTGCTGGACTTTTATGAAATCATCTCAAGGTGTTGCATCTATAGTGGATTTGGATTTCATGATGAGGCAACATGGTGTTGCAGTGGTTAACATATCCACCTCAGAGCAAGAAGGCCTGGATTTGATTCGTAGCTCAGGCGTTTCTGTGTGGAGTTTACATGTTCTCTCTGTGCTTGCATGGATTTTCTCTGGGTACTCCGATTTCCTTCCACAGTCCAAAAACATGCACAGTAGGTTCATTAGCGGTTCCAAATCACCCCTAGGTGTGAGAGTGAGTGTGAATATTTGCATGTGTGTTGGACCTACGCTGGTCTGCTGAGGTGTCCAGGGTGTATCCCACCCTCACCCAGAGTTGGCTGAGATGATCGCCATCCTCCCCATAACTCTAATTATGAAAAAATGAATGAATCTCATGATGCAGTGGTGTAGTGGTTAGCATGACTGCCTCACATCAAGAAAGTCCTGTGCTTGGTGAGGGTGATTCTGCATGTTTGTGTGGGTTTCCTTTGATACTTTAATTTTATCCAAGTCCAAAGACGTGCACATTTGGCTTATTGGCTGATCCAAGTTGCCTCTAGGTGTGTCAGCCCTTCCATAATCTGGTGAACTGTTTAGGGTGTATGCCGCCTTCACCCAGTTTTGGCCCAAATAGGCTTCAGCCTCTCTGCAACCCTAGTAGGAAGGCTGGTAAGGCTGAAGATAGAGGCTGATAAGACCTTCTGATATTTTAATTCTTCATTTGAAATACTTTCATAATCAGAGAAAAGCATAATGTAGCTGGTGTGAGTTAGTTTGTCTTTGCTAAGTCTGTTTCCGATTCATTCTAGAAAACTCACTCATTCACCAAACTGCTTAATCCTACAAGGGCCACAGGGAAGCTGGATCCTATCTCTGGTGACACTGTGAAACCGGCTTACACTCTGAACAACAATTCACATTCATGCTCACACTCACTCCTGGGGTAATTTGAAACAGCCAGTCAGAGTAACCTGCACGTCTTTGGACTGCTGGAGGAAACCAGAGTACCTAGAGGAAACCCACACAAATATGGGGAGAACATGCAAACTCCATGCAGAAACCTCTTTCCTGAGCAGGGGACTCGAAGCCAGGACATTCTTGCCATGAGGCAGATGTGCTCTCTACACTCTACACATTTACCACAAGGAATGAAGGTCGATCCCTGAAACTTGAATGATCCAGGGAGTGTCATGGCTGTGATAACAATGATCGACCGTATAGGCCACATACGGACTGGCAGATGTGCTAACTACCACACCCCGTATTAGTCCACATGGGAGCATAAAATGGTTTAAGACATGTAGTATGTGTTTCATGTAATATTGTTTTTTTTTTTTCCATTCAGACAGTATTGTGGCTGTGTATGCGATCAGGAATTTCTTAAATATGATAAAATCTTTTAGCAATTAAAGTTTGATTACGCTTACTTGTCCTGTATGACACACAGTGCTCAGAGCATCTCAAGTAGTAGTTTGCCGAGTTTACCGAATTGTGCAATACAATAAGTTTGCACACCCGCCTCTTGGGCTGACACAGAAACGCCCTCACTTCGGCTCTTGTCATTGATCACTAATCTTGTCAATCACAGAGGAGGGCGGAGCCTAGAGCCACGATATCCCTTTAAGGTTAGCATGGGGTTCAGTTCGTGTGCTCAGTATGGTGTGTGCAGACCCGAGTACGCTCCTGCATCATCATGACGCGGCTCGCCGAATGGAATGAAAACTTTTATAGGAAAACACGTGATTGACGGAGGAATTTTAATCCGGCTTGAGGCTTTGCATCCGAACAGTTCAGTCATCTGCTTATTCGCGTTGTGTAGTGAAGGAGAGCTGAGGGTTTGGGGGAAAGCCGTGGTATTTGGGGTGCCGAGTTTACAGCATCTTCATACATGAGACTGACCCGTGTGTGATTTCCGAGCTCGTTTTTGCAGCAGTGCGCGCGCGCGCGGGGGGGACTCGTGCCACTATGCGCGGAGACAGTGTTTTGGTCCTGTTGAACCTCTGTGTGATGCTGCGTGCGTCCGCGGCTCCAGCGTGTGCGCCATGCTCGCAGCGCACGTGCCCTCCCGTCCACGAACAGGGCTGTGAGGAAGGGCGCGTGCTAGCGCGGGACCCGTGCGGCTGTTGTGATCAGTGCGCTCGACTCGAGATGGAGCTGTGCGGAGGAGAGAACTGGCAGCTGGGCTACTGCGCCATGGGGCTCGCGTGCATGGCTGTCAACCACACCGACGCAGTTATCATCCCTGATATCGGGGTCTGCAAAGGTGAGCGTGAAAAACAGAAAAATGGAACGGACATTTAAAGTCAAGTGTGAGTGCGTCAGTCTGTCCTGCACGCGCCTGATGAACTGTACTGAGTCTCTCTCTCTCTCTCTCTCTCTCTCTCTCTTTCTTTCTTTCTGTGGTTCCTGTGTTTGCATATTATTGGGTGTAGTGGTTAGGGTGTCATGCTCATGATCAGGAGGTTGTGTGTTAAAATCCCAGTTAGACCCCCCCACTGTGCTAAGACCCCTGGGTAAGGTCTTAACCACAAGTATACCTCTGTACACCCAACAGTATAATGGGTACCAGTAAAAAAAAAGTACATAATAATAAATAAAAATACTGGGAAGGTAACATGCAATGGACTAGCGTCCCATCCAGGAGGAGATGATCTCCATGTAGCTCCAGAAACCGGGAAAAGTGGCCTGATGAGCCACTAGGCTGGAGTGTAAAAAGCCAAAAGGACTTTCATGCTGTTGAGAAGGTTTCCTCCTAGGGTTAAGGTGTGTATTGACCCTGGGATGGTCTGCTGAACTGTTCAAGGAATACCCCACTTTTGCTTGCCCAATTGCCAAGTGAGGGAGGTGTTTTTTTTTCTCCCCCCACCCACCAATATCAGCTTATGTTGCAAGAATTGTTTCTGATGTCCGGATTTAGGTTTAGAAATGGCAGGTTGAGCTTTTAAATAAGCCCAGCGGGTAAATATGTAATTCTCTTCAAAATATCAGTTTAATAATGATGATTTATTACATCTAACGGAGAAATTGTTTACTTTTAAAATTGCTGAATGCTTTTTCTTTGCTTAAAACAGTTATTAAAATGGGTTTGTATTAATAAATAGAACTGCAAGCAGTAATGAACAGGGTACAAATTTGTCAGGACAAGTCTTTCCTAAGAGCCTGATGGTGCACCTGTGTGTTTTTTTTGGGGGGGGGGGTCGAGGTTTATGAAGCATTATGTATTGCTGATACTGTAAATTTGAGTTTGTATCTAAGTGGTAGCAATCACATGACTGCGCAATCACAATATCATTGTGGAACTGGCCAAGTAGTGGCCTGAGAGTGCACCCAGCACATTTGGCATCAGCCTCCCTGCCAACCTTCATTGATTGAGCAGTTTGGCAAATTAATGAATGAACATTTCAACAAGTACAAAAAATATTCCTACATTAAATACAAATCATTAATTGTGAGCCACTCCCTGAAAGTAGGCTCTTGGGTCCAAAAATGAAAAATGAGCTTTTTACACGGATAGAGGAGGCCCCAAGCTGCAAAATGCAGCGTAAAGTTTGTCAATACCTTGAAAACTGACCGAGCTATGCCATTTCTTGTGTCAGCATTCAACTAAAACTTTCAAAAGACGTTTTAGAGAAAAAAGAGCAGAGATTTCCCTTCTTACAAGATCACTAGTCCTTAGCAACCAAACATTTTTATGCACTTCAGCCATATAAACTTTTAGAAAACACGTCTAGGAAGAGAAATCATCCTCATTTTAATCTGACAGGCACTTTTAAAAACCTTCAGTCACCATTTTATACCCGATCCAAAGTGGCTCATCAGGCCGGTGCTTAACCCCGGTTTTCGTAGCGTGAAGTGACCAGGAGTTACATCACAGGTTACCTTCCCAGTATATTTTTACTGGTTCCCATATATACTGCTGGGTGAACAGAGGCGCATTTGTGGTTGAGACCTTGCCCAGGGGTCTTAGCACAGTGAGAATCTCGGTGGGATTCGAACTCTCAACCTCTCGATCAGGAGCGCAGCACCCTAACCACTACACCACCGGCCCCTCATGGTAAGCCTCTAAAATGAACAAAAAACGACTTTTTTTTTTTTTTTTTCCATTTCTGTTTATTCCAGGAAGATCAGTATGTAAATTTTTGACCATTATATAAAGGTTCAAATGCCTTCATATGATCCTGATTGAGAAAATAAAAACACTGTCCGGACAAACAATCACACTGAAATTTAAAAAACTATATACTGGTCCTTCTCAAAAATGTCCTTCTGTAATGTACTGATAAAAATTAAACTTTCATATATTTTAGATTCATTGCGCACCAACTGAAATATTTCAGGTCTTTTATTGTTTTAATACTGATGATTTTGGCATACAGCTCATGAAAACCCAAAATTCCTATCTCAAAAAATTAGCATATCATGAAAAGGTAGTCTAAACGAGCTATTAACCTAATCATCTGAATCAACCAATTAACTCTAATCACCTGCATAAGATTCCTGAGGCTTTTAAAAACTCCCAGCCTGGTTCATTACTCAAAACGGCAATTATGGGTAAGACTGCCGACCTGACTGCTTTCCAGAAGGCCATCATTGACACCCTCAAGCAAGAGGGTAAGACAGAAAGAAATCTCTGAGCGAATAGGCTGTTCCCAGAGTGCTGTATCAAGGCACCTCAGGGGGACGTCTGTGGGAAGGAAAAAGTGTGTCAGAAAATGCTGCACAACCAGAAGAGGTGACCGGACCCTGAGGAAGATTGTGGAGAAGCAGTGGACTGAGTCTGGAGTAGAAACATCCAGAGCCACCGTGCACAGGCGTGTGCAGGAAATGGGCTACAGGTGCCGCATTCCCCAGATCAAGCCACTTTTGAACAAGAAACAGCGGCAGAAGAAAGTACTTTTTTTGGATGAAAGCAAATTTTGCATGTCATTCGGAAATCAAGGTGCCAGAGTCTGGAGGAAGACTGGGGAGAAGGAAATGCCAAAATGCCTGAAATCCAGTGTCAAGTACCCACAGTCAGTGATGGTCTGGGGTGCCATGTCAGCTGCTGGTGTTGGTCCACTGTGTTTTATCAAGGGCAGGGTCAATGCAGCTCGCTATCAGGAGATTTTGGAGCACTTCATGCTTCCATCTGATGAAGCTTTTATGGAGATGAAGATTTCATTTTTCAGCACGACCTGGCACCTGCTCACAGTGCCAAAACCACTGACCATAGTATTACTGTGCTCAATTGGCCTGCCAACTCTCCTGACCTGAACCCCGGAGATAATCTGTGGGATTTTGTGAAGAGAAAGTTGAGAGACACCAGACCCAACACTGTGGATGAGCTTAAGGCTGCTATCGAAGCATCCTGGGCCTCCATAACACCTCAGCAGTGCCACAGGCTGATTGCCTCCATGCCACGCCGCATTGAAGCAGTCAAAGGATTCCCGACCAAGTATTGAGTGCATAACTGAACTTAATTATTTGACGGTTGACTTTTTTGTATTAACACTTTTTTTTATTGGTCGGATGAAATATGCTAATTTTTTGAGATAGGGATTTTTGGTTTTTCTTTACTTTTTTCTTGCCAAATTCATCAATATTAAAACAAAATGCTTGAACTACTTCAGTTGTGTGTAATGAATCTAAAATATATTAAAGTCAAATGTTTATCAGTCCATTACAGAAAATAATGAACTTTATCACAATATGCAAATTTTTTGAGAAGGACCAGTATATAAGATAACCATATAACACAACTCTCTGATCTCTTTATACAAGTAAGCTTCATCAACTCTGTCTTCAGCGTTATCATCTTAATCTATATTCTGCTCAGCAGATAAAATCACATCTTCACACTTTTATTAACAGATGCCTCTTCATCAAAATCAAAATCTTCAACACAGCTGGCATCATCATCAGTTTGTTTATATGTAAAAGGTATGAAACATTGAAGTATTTTTCAGGTCTTGACCAATTTCCGTACAAAACTAAACAACCCATAATCCAGCATGTCCAGTCCAGACAAGATTACACACAAATCAAATGATAAAAAAAAATCCAGAATCAAATTTTGCATGCAGGAAAAATACCAATACTCATGTTAAGTTTCTAAAGTACATAATACTAAGCATATGGGGTTTTCTTTGGCTGAATTGCAATGGAATCATGTCCTTTTTTTTTTTTTTTTTTTTTTTTAATATTCCAGCAGACCTGAGGTATCACACACACAGACAGACATACACACTCAGACAGACTGTAAGCAGTGGGTGATTTGTGCATCTATCACACCATTTGCACTCATTTGCCCCACTCCCTTCATATACTGTATTTTCTTCCATTCAAAATGAACTAGTTCATCTGGATGCTGCTCATTTAACCGTTTGCACACTCTGTGTGCGTATGTGTGTGTGTATGTGACAGAGAGAGAGAGAGAAATAATATTCAAAGCCGAATTCCAGCGTCGAATTTAACATCTATATTAATGCTGCTAGACAAAACATATGACATTTCACTTTCCTTTTCCAGAAATTGTGTATTCACAATCTTATAAATAAACTTGCTTACTGTTATTGAAGAGAAAGTCAGAGAAGTTCCACATGCGGTATACTAGAGTCAGGAAGTTAACGTGTGATGGGCACTGAGCATGTGCAATGTGAGCATGTGACCGAGTTCACCAATCAGGGTGCTTGTTTCAGATCTTCCTTAGCAACTAGCCTGCATTGTTTACGTGCATATTGTCTTTATAACCTTTATTTTATTACTGAAACGGCATTTTAATATTAAAACAGTATCCAAAATGGAGAGACGAGTTCATGACCGTTTTTCTGGTGTATGGATTATAGTGTGTCTTGTGCCGAACTCGGTGAATTGCAAGGAAAACCGGTAAGTTTGCTCCTGTTTTAAATCTAGTTTTATGAGGGTACTCGTCAGAAAAATGGAAATAAAAGACATTTTTAGTGAGTCTTAGTCGATTGAGCAAGTGAGAGTTGAATACTTGTTTTAATAGTTTATGCAAAAATCCGAATTTCAATTAAAAAATGACCATCTTTTACTTTTTTTGTCCATTTTCTTGAAAGTAGTCTGTGCGATAAGCACCTACATTCGGTGAAGCACCTCACATTTTTGGACAAATTGCCTTTTACTGTTTAATTATTGATAATTTTGGCAAAAAGTAAAGTAAAAACCAAAAATCCCTATCTCAAAAAATTAGCATATTTCATCTGACCAATAAGTGTTTTTAATACAAAAAAAGTCAACCTTCAAATAATTATGTTCAGTTATGCACTCAATACTTGGTCGGGAATCCTTTTGCAGAAATGACTGCTTCAATGCGGCGTGGCATGGAGGCAATCAGCCTGTGGCACTGCTGAGGTGCTATGGAGGCCCAGGATGCTTCGATAGCGGCCTTAAGCTCATTCACAGTGTTGGGTCTGGTGTCTCTCAACTTTCTCTTCACAATATCCCACAGATTCTCTATGGGCTTCAGGTCAGGAGAGTTGGCAGGCCAATTGAGCACAGTAATACCATGGTCAGAAAACCATTTAGCAGTGGTTTTGGCACTGTGAGCAGGTGCCAGGTCGTGCTGAAAAATGAAAATCTTCATCTCCATAAAGCTTTTCAGCAGATGGAAGCATGAAGTGCTCCAAAATCTCCTGATAGCTAGCTGCATTGACCCTGCTCTTGATAAAACAACAGTGGACCAACGCCAGCAGCTGAGATGGCACCCCAGACCATCACTGACTATGGGTACTTGACACTGGACTTCAGGCATTTTGGCATTTCCTTCTCCCCAGTCTTCCTCCAGACTCTGGCACCTTGATTTCCGAATGACATGCAAAATTTGCTTTCATCCAAAAAAAGTACTTTGGACCACTGAGCAACAGTCCAGTGCTGCTTCTCTGTAGCCCAGGTCAGGCACTTCTGCTGCTGTTTCTGGTTCAAAAGTGGCTTGACCTGGGGAATGCAGCACCTGTAGCCCAGTCCACTGCTTCCACAGGTCCCCCAAGGTCTGGAATCGGCCCTTCTCCACAGAATTCCTCAGGGTCCGGTCACATCTTCTGGTTGTGCAGCGTTTTCTGCCACACTTTTTCCTTCCCACAGACATCCCACTGAGGTGACTTGATAGAGCACTCTGGGAACAGCCTATTCGCTCAGAGATTTCTTTGTGTCTTGCCCTCTTGCTTGAGGGTGTCAATGATGGCCTTCTAGACAGCAGTCAGGTCGGATTTGGGTTTTCATGAGCTGTATGCCGAAATATTTCAGTTGGTGTGCAATGAATCTAAAATATATGAAAGTTTAATTTTTATCAGTACATTACAGAACATAATGAACTTTTATTACAATAAGCTAATTTTTTGAGAAGGACTAGTGTATATACACACACACACACACACACACACACACAGGGATCCCTCACTTTCCACGGTTAATTGGGACCGAGATCCCCATGCAACCATCGAAATCCGCGAAGTAGGATCACCCCCACCTTCACCTCCGACTGACGTATACGTACATGTATATCTGTCTTCTTTTCGGCTTTTTTCCCTTTTACTCTGGGATTTACTCTGATTCGCACGTTTTGATTTGGCATAGGTTTTTACGTCGGATGCCCTTCCTGTCACAACCCTTTTTAGAAAGGGACAGAAACATGCTGACGACGTTGCAGCCTACTCTTTACAAAAGTCAGCAATTGTTCTTTTACATGCCTCTCACCATAGACAGTGAGAGACATGGCCCGCCTTTGATAACCCAGTTAGGTATATAATATCAATAAATACATATCCAATGCTATAAATGCTTATAATAACAATTAAACATTGGAAAAAAAATAACATAAGATGTATATAAAATATAAATATAGATGCTCTCCAACTTACCAACATTCGTTTTGCAAACATCCGGAGATACCAACATGTCCAAGGTCGAAAGTGAAATGAAATTGAAGAACAAGTAGAAATAGAAATGGAATAAAATCTAAAGAAAGATCATAAATATAAGTATGATATATGATTAAACATTAACCTGAGGTACACTTAATACTAGGCTCTGGCAGAGGGGGGCGTGGCTGCGCACACACAGACGCAAGAATGTATCCAGTTTTGATGGGAGACTTTGGGGTTTTTTTTTTTTTTTTTTTTTTGCAAAATTCGCCTTCTGTTACATTTCCCTTAACTTTTCCACCTATTCTTCCTTAATTTCCTTATTTTTTCATTTGATGAATATTTATTATTTAAAAAAAAAACAAAAAACGCAATCCAATAATTGATGCGTGAAGTAGCGACGGATCCCTGGGCAGTGGTAGTCCAGTGGATAGGGCGCAGGAGCGCTGATCCTAAGGTTGGGGGTTTGATTTCCCACAAGGTTGTCACTGTCCCCCTAGTGCAGCTAACTGGGTTATCAAAGGCGTGCCATGTCTCTCACTGTCTATGGTGAAAAGCATGTAAAAGAACAATTGCAGACTTTCATAAAGAGTAGGCTACAAAGCCGTCAGCGTGTTTCTGTCCCTTGATAAAAGGGTTGTGACGGGAAGGGCATCCGAAGTAAAAACCGATGCCAAAGCAAATGTGCTAATCCGATGATTCGCTGTGGCGACTGTCGAGAACGGGAAAAAGCCGAAAAGAAAAGGTGTATGTGTGTGATATATATATTTCACACACATACATACATACAGTAGGCCCTCGACATTCGCAGGGGTTCGGTTCCGAGCCCTCCCGCGAATCAAGTTAATCCGAGTTCTGTACCCGGAAGTGAAACCCCATGTATCACGTCACATGCGCGAATGAGCAGCCGGAAGTAAAATACCATGTATCTATTACATGCGCTAAAATATGCTTCTTAAACACATTCTATAGACAGTCTTACTCATTAATACAGTATTATTGTAGTAAAATATAGTAATGATTAAGAAAAACTTTTCAATTTTTACTCATTTTTATTGATAAAATATAAAAATTATACAGCATATACTGTTGTAAAGCACTCGTTTTAAAGTCTTTTTCAATTATTATTCCAGTACAGTACCCAAGTTCATTCTGAGAATGTTTGTGTGTGAGATTTTGTTCTGTAGCATGTTTAACAAACGATACCAAAAGGATAAACTTTATTACGCTTCATGTCCTTTTACATTGAACTTGGAGTGATGTCTCCAAGATGGCACTGCCTAGACGGCAACGTCGCTGCGTTCTCGGAGTCAAATTGTTTGTTCGTTTTAATTTGTTTTATTTGTTTGTTCATGTTTTGCACTATGCTCGTCTATGATCGGTCGACCCTACTACAGTTATGATCAGCTTCGGGCAACTAAGCACGCAACAACTTCTATCTTGAGCTTATATGCTATGGCAGCTTAATGCTAGCGGTTACCGGCAAAGCCCATGCGGAGTTCTCAGAGGCTTGGTTAGCACTTCCGGCGATACTGCTTGAAAATGTTCAGTCCCTGCGAAGCAAGATGGACGAGCTTCATGCTCAGATTGCAGCGCAGAAGGATCTACAGGACTGTGTTTCTGTGAAACATGGCTCAAAGAGAGTACACCCGATGAAGCGATTGCTCCAGCCGGCTACACGACCTTCATCCCCTGCAATCCCACGCGCTGGAGTCGTCATTTGACCTTTTCCCGCCTGGGCTTCTTTGTTAGCTGGGATGCGGCTCTCATTGAGCTGCCTACCATAGCATCTTAGCTCTGCTAATAGCATGTTAGCTCTGCTTAGTTATACATGGCCGAAGATACTCCGATCTTATAGCTGTAGTAGAGTCGACCGGTTGTAGACGAGCATCGTGCAAAACATGAACAAACAAAACAACAAATTAAAATGAACAAAGAAACAATTTGACTCTGAGAACTCCACGACGTCGCCCTCTGGGCAGCGCCATCTTGGAGACGTCACTCCAACTTCAATGTAAAAGGACATGAAGAGTACTGTAAAAGTTTATCCTTTTGGTATCGTTTGTTAAACATGCTACAGAACATAAAATCTCATGCATAAACATGAACTTGGGTACTGTACTGGAATAATAATTGAAAAAGATTTTAATACAACAGTTCTGAGAAACGACGGTTTTCTCTGGAGAAAGTCTTATGTCTTCAGAAGAGACATCCAGCGTTTTCTATTGCTTAGCCAGAGAAGACGCACAGCGTGGTATCATGAAGCTTAACTGGTAATTAAAACGCGCACACAAAAAAGCGTCTCATTAACAACTTGTGCGCGAATGAGGAAAAAGGGATGGGACATCAGCTCAACCAATCAGGAGAAAGGAGGGTAGCCATTGGCTGAATTTGAATCACGTGCCAGTTGCTCAGCAGTCAGTGAATACTCAAACCGTGGGTGAAAAACCGCGAATAGTCAATGGCCAACTGTGTGTGTGTGTGTGTATATATATATATATGTATGTATATGTGTGTGTGTGTGTGTGTGTGTGTATATATATATATATATATATATATAGATATATATATATATATATATATATATATAGACACTTGTGTGTGTGTGTGTGTGTGTATATAATATATACATACACACTAGTGTGTGTATATAATATATACATACACACTAGTGTGTGTGTGTGTGTGTGTGTGTATATAATATATACATACACACTAGTGTGTATGTATGTGTGTGTATATATATATATATATATATATATATATATATATATATATATATATATATATATATAAAACACTAGTGTGTGTGTGTGTGTGTGTGTGTATATATATATATATATATCTCAGCTGAATCTGGGCTATGGCAGAGTACACCCTGGACAGCTCCCCAGGCCATCGCAGGGTGGAAACACGCTGATGGCTATGTAGCCTGTCAAAAGTCAGCAATAGTTCTTTTACATGAACCTCCCACCACAGACAGTGAGAGACATGCCGCCTTTGATAACCTCGTTAGCTGCACTATGGATATGGGATATGTGGAACAGCAAATTAGCCTAATGCAAATGTTTTTGGACTTTTTTTTTGGACTCCTTCTTCTTTTCCTTTCGGCTGTTCCCTTCAGGGGTCGCCACAGCAAATGATCTGCCTCCATCTCTCCCTATCCTCTGCATCTTCTACTCCTACTCCAACGACTTTCATGTCCGCCTTCACTGCATCCATAAATCTTCTCTTTGGTCTTCCTCTGGGCCTTTTGCCTGGTAGTTCCAACCTCAGCATCCTACGACCAATATACTCACTATCCCTCCTCTGTACATGTCCAAACCATCTCAATCTAGCCTCTCTGACTTTGTCTCCAAAACATCTAACATGTGCTGTCCCTCTGATGTACTCATTTCTGATCCTATCCATCCTCGTTACTCCCAAAGAGAACCTCAACATTTTCATCTCTGCTACCTCCAACTCTGACTCCTGTCTTTTCCCCAGGGCCACTGTCTCTAAACCATACAACATTGCTGGCCTCATCACCGTCTTGTACACTTTTCCCTTCATTCTTGCCGATACTCTCCTATCACACATCACACCGGACACTTTTCTCCATCCATTCCAACCTGCCTGCACGCGCTTCTTCACCTCTTTTCCACACTCTCCATTGCTCTGGATTGTTGAGCCTAAGTACTTAAAATCCTCCACCTTCTTTATCTCTGGCCCCTGTAACCTCAAAGTTCCTCTTGGGTCCTTGTCGTTCACACACATGTATTCTGTCTTACTAAGACTAACCTTCAATCCCCTCCTTTCCAGGGCATACCTCCACCTCTCTAGATTTTCCTCCACTTGTTCTCTGCTCTCACTACAGATCACAATGTCATCTGCAAACATCATAGTCCATGGAGATTCTTGTCTAACCTCATCTGTTAGCCTGTCCATCACCATAGCAAACAAGAAGGGGCTGAGAGCTGACCCTTGATGTAGTCCCACCTCCACCTTGAACTCTTCTGTCACACCGACAGCACACCTCACCACTGTCTTACATCTCTCATACATGTCCTGCACCACTCTAACATACTTCTCTGTCACTCCAGACTTCCTCATACAATACCACAGTTCTTCTCTCGCACCCTGTCATATGCTTTCTCCAGATCCACAAAGGCACAATGCAGCTCCTTCTGACCTCTGTACTTCTCTATTAACATCCTCAAAGCAAACACTGCATCTGTGGTGCTCTTTCTTGGCATGAAACCAAACTGTTGTTCACAAATGCTGACCTCTGCCCTTAGTCTTGCTTCCCACTATTCTTTCCCATAGCTTCATTGTATGGCTCATCAACTTTATCCCTCTGTAGTTGCCACAACTCTGTACATCGCCCTTGTTCTTAAAAATGGGCACAAGCACACTTCTCCTCCATTCCTCTGGCATCTGCTCACTCTTCTAAGACCTTGTTGAATATTCTTGTCAGAAAATCTACTGCTACCTCCCTAGACACTTCCATACCTCAACTGGTATGTCATCCAGGGCCAACTGCCTTTCCACTCTTCATCCTCTTCAATGCCCTCCCCTCACTTCTCCCTTACTAATCTTTGCTACTTCCTGCTCCTCAACGGTCACCCCTTCTACTCTTTTTCTCTCTCATTTTCCTCATTCATCAGCTCTTCAAAGTACTCTTTCCATCTTCCCAGCACACTTCTGTCATCAGTCAATACATTTCCCTCTCTGTCCTTTATCACTCTAACTTGCTGCACGTCTTTCCCATCTCTATTTCTCTGCTGTGCTAACCTGTATAGATCATTTTCTCCCTCCTTACTGTTCAACCTATCATACAAGTCATCATACGCCCTCTGTTTGGCCTTTGACACTGCTACCTTCTCGCCTACGCTGTGTCTCCCTGTACTCCTGTTTACTCTCTTCGGTCCTCTCAATGTCCCACTTCTTCTTGGCTAACCTCTTCTTTTGTACACACTCCTGCACTTCCTCATTCCACCACCAAGTTTCCTTATCTACTTTCCTTCCAGAGGACACACCAAATACTCTCCTACCGGTCTCCCTGATCACATTGGCTGTGGTTGTCCAGTCCTCTGGAAGCACTTCCTGACTACCCAAAGCCTGTTTCAACTCCTCCTTGAAGACAACACGACACTCTTCCTTTTTCAGCTTCCACCACTTTGTCTTCTGCTCTACCTTTGCCTTTTTCACCTTTCTCACCATCAGTGTCATCCTGCACACCACCATCCTATGCTGTTTGGCAACACTCTCACCCACTACTACTTTGCAGTCACTGACTTTTTTAAGTCAAGGACTTTTTTTTTGGACTGTGGGAGGAAAACGGAGTACTCGGAGAAAACCCACGCAAGCATATGGGAGAGCATGCAAACTCCACAGAAAAACGCCCAGGCTGGGAATCGAAAACGGGACCTTCTCGCTGTGAAGAGGATGTGTCAACCACTGCACCTCCATGCCGCCTGGGCACTAAATTTTGTTTGTTAGTCTTTAGTGAATTTCTAAAAGTAGAGAAATCGTTTTAAGGACAATCAGGTCCTTCTGAAGATGCTATATTCAAGGTTTGTGGCAGTGGTGGCCTGGTTGTAAAAGGTGTTGGATTGCTGATCCTAAGGTTGGGGGTTGAAGCCCCACTCTCCAAAGGCGGTCACTGTCCCTCCCCCCAGTGCAGCTAACTGGGTTATCAAAGGCCGGCCATGTCTCTCACTGTCTATGGTGAGCGGTTCATGTAAAAGAACCATTTCTGACTTTCGACAAGAGGAGCTGCATAGCAGTCAGCATGTTTCTGCCCTGTGATCGCCTGGTGAGCTGTCCAGGACAGATTCAGGACTCCCTAAGAGAGAGCGGATACATGCAAGGACCAGTGATGCCAGAAGCATGTCAACACACCAGTAACCAGTATGTTCAAGGTTTTATGCAGATCGGGCAAAAACTCTAGAAGTTTAAAAAGTAGGTTTTCCAAAGGATATTCTAAGCGTAAATTTGCGAGACTTGCAAACATATCATGTTTGACATACAGTTAAAGACCAACCCCCTGCCCCCAAGTATTTCCCCTTGTAGGCCAATGTGTGCAAGTTTTTGTCTCTGGACCTGTGTTGATCTGTATCCATATGCTAAATTTCATTTTTTTCAAACCGAATAATCCTATTAGGGTCACAAGGTTGCTAAAGCATAGCTTGTCTCTGGGCAAAGGTGGGTTACACCCTAAACAATTCAGACCAGTGTATTAGAAGAGAATATTTACTCCTAGGGTCAATTTGGGACAGCCAATCAACCTAATGTGCATCTCTTTGAGCTGTGGAAGGAAACCACAGTACCCAAAATGAAACCCACAAGTCCAGCTATAACATGAAAACTTTGCACAGAAATGCCCTCGCCAAACCTGGGACTCTAACCAAAAACGTTCTTGACCTAAAGCGTTATGTACAAATTTTTTGAAGGATGTGTTTTCATTGTGCAATAAAGTAAAAAAAAAAAAAAAGAATTGTGTAACGGGAAAATAGGGCTCCCATTATTCAACAGCAACTGCTAATAAAGCCTGGTTTGAAAAGTTTAGAGATTACACTACCTTGGTGGAGGTCTGCATTCTCTATAGTTATAATAAACATGTTAAATCAGTGTTTCAAATTATTTATAATGACATACTTTTTAAATACAAGTTTAAATTTAATTAAAACCATTCCATGATTCCAACCTCAATTCTGAAGTTTTTCCCATAATGAACCGAGGGATTGCTCATGATGCAATCACACACTCATGAGTTAAAATGGGGCGAGAACTTCTCAGAAAGTTGTAGACGTAAGTGACTGTTGCATACATTTATTCTGTGGGGTCTCCAGATCCTTCTCTATTGATTGAGCTGGTTTAATAAGTGGTAGGGTAAAGATTAATTTTGATGTGGATCCGTCGTATCTTTGGCACATTATCTGCCTTAATTTAGTCTCAGAGTTATTGAGCTATGTGTGTAAAGTGAGGCAGGCAAAGGAATCCTGGATTAACACTGTCTGAACATTGTGCTATTGACTTCTCTCTGATCTGGGAAATTTATATTCAGTAATAAATTTGAAAGTTTGTGGTTTTCTGATTTAAATGTATTCTTCTGGTTTTCTCTCTCTCTCTCTCTGTATATATAGATGGAATAACTAAAGTGTATAAGTGACAAACCTGTAAATCATAAAGTCGGACAAGAAAGTCTGATGGCATGTATAATAATCATCCCTTGTTTGATTTCAAGCAGCTGAAGTATAATAAGGTCAATGCATTTTGCATGAAAAGAAATAAGTATGTATTATTTATCACTCTGGAGCTGCTTGAAAAGATGAATCAAGTTTGATTCTGCTGATAAATTGAAGAGGCCAATCGTGACATGGCATGTGGAGACCTGCTTCTGTTACATGTGATTCAATTCCAATTCATCCTTTGATTCATTTTCTGATCTGCTTTATACCAATTAGATGTAAATGGACTTAGATGTGCACTCAGACTGTGAACATGACTTTTCACTGCTGGTGATATTAACTCTCTTCCCCACAATTATTTAGACTTTACAGTTGTATAACCAACCGGACTACATTTTGGACTGTAATGAATTTCTCGTGTATGTTTTGTATTTTTATGGTTTCACGCCAATGAGGATGGATAACCCTTTTGGACCTGGTTCCCCTCAAGGTTTCTTCCTCACGTCAACTGAAGGAGTTTTTCCTTGCTGTGGGAGACGGTCATTATGGATGTGTAGGGGTTGTAGAAAATGAGTCAACTCTTTTGAACTTTGTAAATTCCTACTTTTAATGTGTAAAGCTGCTTTGCGACAATATCAATTGTAAAAAGCATGACAAGTAAAACTGAACCGTCTGTCTGTCTGTCTTCCTTTCGGCTTTTTCCCTTTTACTCGGGATTCGCACGTTTTGATTTTGGCGGAGGTTTTTACGTCGGATGCCCTTCCTGTCACAACCCTTTTTAGCAAGGGACAGAAACACGCTGACAACTTTGCAGCCTACTCTTTACGAAAGTCAGAAATGGTTCTTTTACATGTCTCTCACCATAGACAGTGAGAGACATGGCCTGCCTTTGATAACCCAGTTAGCTGCACTGGGGGGGGGGCAGTGACAACCTTGTGGAGAGTGGGACTCAAACCCCCAACCTTAGGGCGCTGGATCGCTGATCCAATACTACTAGACCACCACTGCCCCCTTGACAAATAAAACTGAACTGAATTAAATTAATCTAACTTCAAGAGGCAGACAAGGTAAGGCTGTTGGGCTTTTGCCTGGTTTCTGTAGCATGACTCGGCTAGTTCAACTCTTCTGGATGGGAGGCTCGTCCATTGCAGGTTGCCCTCCCAGTATTTTTCACTGGTACCCATTTATAGTGCTCGGTGGACAGAGGCACACTTGTGATTAAGACCTTGCCTGGTGGCCTTGGCACGGTGGGGGTCTAGCGCAGCTTTGAACCTATCGCCTTTTAATCATGAGCCCAGCACCCTAACCACTACCCCCCCCCCCCCATTTTTTTTTTTCTTGCTGGTAAATAAATGTCCTTAGGGCAAATGCCAAAATGATAACCTTGACAGTATGTGCACTTGTTAAATGAATACTTTAACTATCAAGACCTGTGATGCAAACGAAAGTTGAAATCGGTTAATGAAAGAAAAGGCAGTGAAAAGTAAACCCAGTCTCGAACAGGTATCAGGAAAAGCATCTATAGTGCCCTCTGTTTTAAGCAATACCTAAGTTACTTACAATAGATGGGTGTGCTAGAAGGTTAATTAACTCAAAGTTAACAACAGTGATTAGTGTGGGTTCCCGAGTGGTGCGTTGATAAGGCATGCGATTATTAACCCAGCGACCACAAGTACGAATCTGGTTTAATGTCCCAGCCATTCGTGACCAGGAGTCCATGGGAGGTAATTGGCCCAGCTTTCAGGGTTTCAATGTGCTAAAAAAATTAAGGCAACACTTCATCATTGTAATAAAACACCAATTCAGATGAAATTCAGGAATACTAATTTGTCTATTTAGGAAAGCAAAAATGACAAATTAATTTCAACAGCGTTGGTGTCTATGAAACTGATAGCAGGTACATGTGGTAGCCACAAACGAGAGCTCTTTTCTCATCCTTTCTGACTAATTCTTCCCTTGCTTTGTTCTGCTAGTCACTACTGGTAACATCAGGCAATACCTACAGACCATTCAGCCTACCCATGTCATTTAACCTCTCCATGGCATTCTATGTTCGGTCATAATTTTTTTTTTTTTTTTTTTTTTTGCTGTTACTCAATGGGAGATTCAATAGGAGATGGGCAGGGTTGTAGAAGGGCATCAACCAAGCAATAGGACCGGCATCTGTTTCTTTTTGTAAGAAGCAACACTGGCAGTATTGTCATAGCCCTACAAAATGACCTTCAGCAGGCAATGTGTGTGATTTGTTTCTCTCTAAGTTGTCAGAAACTGACTTCATGAGGGTGGCTGGCATAAAGAACAGATATTCTCGAGTGAGATCTGTAGTCTCAGCTCAGTGCCATGGAAGTTCGTTTGACATTTGAAAGAGAGCACTGAAACCTGCAGCCCTGTTTTCAGAACTGTCAAAGAGGGGGTGCACCCTGAACAGGTCACCAACACTTACACACAACCATTCACACTCGGACCTAGAGGCAATCTGGACCGGCTTATTAGCCAAATGTAGTTGTCTTTGGACTGTGACTGGAAATTGGAGTACCCAGAGGAAGCCCAAGCAAGCACAGGGATAACATACATACTGGACACACAAATTCCCTTTTCGAGCCCAGGACCTAAACCCAGGAACTTCTTGCTGTGAGGGGGATGTGCATGCCACTACACCACTGTCGCCCAATCCAAAAACGACTTGTATGAATAAAACCAACCATTAGGAAATTTCAAACAGCCCCTGCTTTGTGTCATCCCTGATAAGTGTATAAATACAGAAAGGCCTTGCAAAAAGGTCTGGATGGAAAAGTGTTGAAGACATGGATCAGTTTAAAGTGAGAGGTAGCAAGAGTGAAATTTCTAAGGAGGCAAAATGAGGGTTAGTTTGAATAGCCTGCTTATGCTCACCCCACAAACCTGTCTGAAAGAGCCACAGTCTCCTGCTCAGTATACGCAGATTTATCCACAGGTGAGTTTTGAGCCATGTGTGTAAATAAACGTCTCCAAGGACTTGCTGTGTACTGCTTTCAGTTCATGAATTGATTTCTTTAACACTGAAGGTTCACCGTTAGAACTTGATGGCACAAGTCCAGGATTTACTTCTGAAATCCTTTCAGAAGCACTTTAAAGACTGCAAATTAGTTTTGATCATTGCATGCGTTTATCTAAACTCTGAATTATTTTGCCCAGGGTTTACTTGCCCTGAGTTGAAGGAGGATGTTTTCTAAAGACTACCTTGGTGAGTATAGGCTTCATAACGACCACCTCATCATTCATCCCAAAATGGTGAAGGATACGGTTTATTAGTCTACGGGACACACACTAGTGTGAGAAAGGTGATCTCAATTCTCTGGAGAAAGATAACATTCTCATGATTTTAGTATGACACTAACAGACTGAATTTTAATTCATACCTTTTTGTTGTTTGTTTATTTATTTTACCACTTTTGTCCTTCACCATGTGTTGCAATGGAAATGTATATTCTTTCCAGTTTTCTTCCAATTCCACTTTAGCAAACTATGAGCTTGACTTATGTTTTAATCAGAAAGGGTAATTGCAATGAAAAATACATATTTGAACGTCTTCAGTCTCTAGGCCTCTCCAGATAGTCTTTGGTCTGATGAGCAGCCTTCAACTATTTGTTGAGTGATTTGAAAAGACCACAACAATAGATCTGGTACACAAGCCAAGCTGTTATAGTTGTAAAACTCCAATGGGTGTGACACCTCATACTTGGATTTATAATTACACTAAAACTGAACAGTTTAAGTTTTGAAGACTACTAGTTATCATTACCAGTAATCTTGTTCTGCAGTTATATTAAAACTATCAGAACCAACATCCTGCTTTCATGACCCATAGGTTCTCTCCACTTTGTTTTTAAAGGGTTTCTGTGGTTTTGTTTACTTTCAGTACTGTATTGTGAAAGAATTGATTTGCGTCACCATATAACAAACATTTTGAGATCAGAGAGAGAAAGCGATGGATTGTGAGAATAGAAGTAGTGAAGCAAAAGATGTTTTTATTTTATGAAGGCAGCTAACAATTCATTTTAAAAATGTACACAATCAAATCATTAACATTTTATTTATCTTTTTCTGAATTGCTTAATCCTAATTTGTGTCGCAGGGAGGCTGGCACCCATTTTGGCCAACGGCCAAGCCAGGCTCGCGAGACCATCGCAGGATTTTGTACACACAGAATATTCAAAGAAAAAGATGCAATTTCATTTCAATTCAAAGAAATTCTCAAATGCTTGGTTTTCGATTAACCCCACCCCCACCCTGACCACCACTAGAGATTACCTCATGGTTCCCTTGTATTTTTTTGTATTTCACTTAATGAATTTTATACAGTATTGGAGGAAAGCAGTTCAGGACTGGTCAGTTCAAAGGAAGTTGTGCATATAGTTGACACAGGATAAGTTAGTTATAGTGTGATCATCAGAAGGGGCATGGCTAATGACATTCACTCTACACAGATTCTTTGATTTCTACATGTGTTGTTGGCTTTGTTTTAATTTGTTTTTATGATGTTTTGAATGTTTTGTCTTAACTTTACTGGTAATGTACAGGACTTTCTTTCAGCCATGGTTGGGTGAAAGTGCTAATTAAATCAAGTTGGTATGATAGACGTCATGAACATCAGAATCAGGATACTGGTCCAGGAGGAAATTGTGTGCACTCAGTTTATCCATACAGTAAGAATGAGAAAGTCTTTATAGAAATTTAAGAAAAGTGATATACACAAAGAAATACATACGTACATTATGTCATCATCATCTTCCTCTGCTTAATCCGGGGTCGGATTGCGGGGGCAGCAGCCTAAGCAATAAGGTCCCAACGTCCTTCTTTTCAAGGACTTCCTCCAGATTTTCTGGGGGGACACCAAGGCGTTCCCAGACAAACCAAGAGACATAATCCCTCCAGCATGTTCTAGATTGACCCTGAGGTCTATTCCTGGTGGGCACCACGGAGGCAAGCAGGAATCATGCTAACCTTTTTCCAACGCTCGAGATGATAAATGCCGTTCACACAGTTCACTACGGCGCAATGCGCACCTGCCATATCGATAACTTAAGGCTCAAGGCAGGCTTTAAGCAGTTGTTAGGATGTGTTTACATACAAAAGCAAGTGGCTGCAAAAAAGTTTGGTAGCAGTGACGCTTGGATCAGATGTTGGGTCACGTTCCCTGCACATGCGCAGTCGTAATGCGAATTTAGTCTATTACTGTACTATGAAAAGAATGTGATCATGTGGAAGTCACACAAACACTTGAACACTGCATAAAATTCATCTGATTATTTACATGCATGGTGTGCAAAATAATCTTTGACACCTTCAGCTTTTCTTCTGTCATATCAGATACTCCAAACCCTGAGATAGAAGATGAGCAGTGTCCTCTATCGAGTGGATGTAACCTTTTAAGTGGAGAATGTATCTGTGAGTCCAAACACTCCTGCCTCATCTCCTTTAGCTACCCAAATCTGGAGGCGTGTGTCCGGGGCATGAAAACAGGTGAGAATTATGGTGATAGAAGAACAGTTTGATATTAACTGAAACTCTCATTTATCGTTTAGTGTGCAGGAAAGGTTCACATCAGGATGCTGACTCCTCCCCTGAGCCACTCATTTTTCCTGATGGTTCACAAATGCAAACAGTGACCTTTTTGGTCCCAATTAATCCACAGCTGTCCTAATTGATATAAAAGTCAGATGTATTGAATTAGTGTTGAAAATAAACTCGTTGATTGCTTTGAGTTAAATTTTGGAATCTCTTGCATACAAATTATGAAGTGCAGTTAATCAAATCTCTCTCTCTCTGGTACTTGAATTCTGCAATTTTTCTATTTCACAGAAGCCAGGAGTTATGAGAAAGGGCATAGGGATAGACACCGAGAAAAGTTTGTGGGTCCCTCAAACCCAGCCTGTATATTCTCCGGCTGTAACCTGACAGCCACTGGCTGTGAGTGTGCTTCCCAGACCTGCCACCCCTACTTCACCTATGCCAACCGCGTCCAATGTCAACTAGCTGAAGGTAATTCATTCCTCTTCTTCTTTTCCTTTTGACACAGCAAATCATCTGCCTCCATCTCACCCTATCTTTTGTATCTTCTCTTATGCCAACTACCTTCCTATCCTCCTTCACCACATCCATAAATCTCTTCTTTGGTCTTCCTCTAGGCCTTCATTCCAAAATATATTATTTACCCCCAGCTACATGGGAATACTTTTCCAACTTTTATTGGTCTAAAGCACTGTCACCAAATTTTTGTAATGAAGCTATGATGGATAATAAGACATGTGCATTTTCTTGAGTATATTAATCGTCATATTTACACCCAAGCCTACTGTCTCATCAAGCCGGAGCTTATTATAGTTTTTATAGTGTTACATGACTGGAAGTTCAACTCCTTCTGACCCATCACAGGTTACCTTCCCAGTATTTCTCAGAGTATTGCTCATATTAGACAGATTTGAGCCTAGCACCTTAACCAGTGCACCATCAGCCCCACTTTGCTAAAAAGAGATCTTTGTCATATGAAATAATTTTATCCCTCAAATTATTTTTATCCCTGTCATTTGATTGAGTACTCTTCTACAGACTGAAGTGCAACATACAAAGCCAAAGTAAATTTCAATCTCCCAGCATGTGTGTGTGCCACTTATAAAGCAATGAAACAGAAAACCTAGATAGAACTATTTCAGTCTATACAGGGCTTATTCACATACTGTTGTGTAAGAGCCACGTGTCTGTACTGGCAGAATTCTGGACATGTGGTCAGGAAGCAGCAATTGAAATTTGGGGATGATGAGGGCTCAAGCTATGGGTCAAATTCCTCCTCTGGAGAATTTCTGAACGGGAACTATGCATGAAAAGTGAAAACCATTCTGTGACATACCTTGGCCACGTTTCCCAATGGTCATTATAAATAGCTTAGTATATGTTCTTCCTATAAATTAATGTCTGTATAATGTGGAGACAAACGTGTATGGACAGGCTTCTGATTTGATGACACTGCTGGAGCTTTACAGATGTCAGACCTGGCTTCAGTGATCACACAAAGAAAGTATTGTTTGATTTATGTGCATCTTCATTTTTTTGAAATAGCTATGCTTATGGTCATTTAATTTTATGTATTTTTAGCTTTTTTCTTTCTTTTCTCTTTCGAGTTGTTGACGGAGTGCAAAACTGATGTATTGAGTAGCAGATGGTGAGAATCGAAAGGTGCTTGATTTATGTATTTTAACATGGTGTTTTTTGCTGTTGTTTTTGAGATTTATGTAATTGACAGTGATTGTGTTTCATCCATTTCATTAAGTTTTACTTTGAAAAAAAAACACTCAAATTATTCTTAATGATATAGAATAGAGACTGTTATTGGTCTTGTTTACCCCCAAAAAATTAACTGCTTCTGAAGGAGAGTTTAGAAATCTAGGGTTCTGTATGGAAAAGAGATGATACCGCACCAGTTCAGGATTATAGAATACTCATCTATTTGCATAGGTGTGCATGCACACAGATGGGCGTAATTTTCATTGTGAGTGGTGGGTGAAGCAGGAAATTATGGGATCATGCAAAGAAAAAAAAATACTTTGCCACAAGTCCAACTTTTCAAGTCCTTAAATTTTCCACATGAGTAGTGTGCAAATCTACCTCATCTCTCTCATGGGCCTTTGCAACTGTGCACTCCTTGCTTGACATGATGGGTCCTGTAGTCTTGCCCTATCAACCCAGAAGAAGCCATTTGTTCATTGGAATGGGGAACCACAAAAGTGTGGTGTGAGGAACTGAGGGGCAGATGTGACAATGGGCACTGCTGGAGTAGCACCGAGAGTAGCTCTAACCTATATCTGGGTGGATTTGGGCATCTAGGTAAGAAAATTGACTTAGGCATGAACTCTAATCTGATTAGACACCCTACCATAATGTGGAGAACACTTTTGAGTGCAGGTCTCTGGCGGTTGATCATGAAAGTAAACTGTTGGCTTCTTGAAGGCATTCAGGTGCACATGTTGCCCAGTCGGTCACTGGGGGTGTGTTCAGGAATGCAGGTCTTCTTGTCCCATTTGTAAAATTTTTATTATAACTTGCCTGCAAAATTTGAGGGAATTTGATCAGTTTTGTTTCCCAAAATGTAAACTTCTAGAAACTATTATCCTAATTTTAACCACGAGCCTGATTCTAATCAGGCAGGATGAAGCTGAATGAATGAAGGTAGTAAATGAATGGCATGTAAAGTAGCATTGTTTCTAATCCTACATGCTTCAATTTATTGTACTATTTTTGTATGTCAGACTTTACAAGGATATACATGTAGTTTCAACTGCCTGCCTTTTTAATATTGAGCCTTCTATTTATCTGGATACAAATCTGTATTTGATATTAGATTTTATCGGGTTATTAACACTACAGTAGCCCCCCCCCGCTGATCATGAAAATCCGCGAGTTATTGATACGGTTTTAAAACCCTACGTATGCTATTAAATGTGCTAAAATATGCTTGTTAAACACATTCTATGGACAGTCTTACTCATTAATACAGTAATAACGCAGTAAAATGTAGTAATGATTAAGTAAAAACTTTTTAATTTTGTACTGTGATAATATTTATACTGCACTGTGCTGAACCTACAGTAATATATTCAGACTTGCATCCGTAGTGTTGTGGTGTGTTCCTGTCTGGAGTTTGCATACATCCTGTATGGCACCAAATGTTATTACTGATAAATCCTTACTTGTGTGATTTTAGCAAATTTAAAGCAGTACATATACATTTTAATTGCATCTTGCTTTGTTAAAGGAGTATTGGACAAAGCTTAGCTGACTTTTCCGTGTCTCAGCCTTCTGGAACAAAAAAAATCATCTTGTGCATTTTTTTTTACTGTGTTTGCACTGTTTTCCCAGGCCTCTTGACCTTACACAGATCATTTTAGAGGGTGTAACCATTCTGATCATTCATGTTAATGAATCACAGCCATGATTGGCTGACGAATATGTTTCTGTCTTCCAATACTCTTTGCAAATAAACTCAGACGGTGGGTTGGACTACTTGGCATGGTCACAAGGGACCATTGCAAATAATGGTTTATTTAGCCTGGATGTCTGATGCCAATCAAAGAAGGTTATTAAAATTTTATTTTCTTGTAGATTCCATATGGAGGGACTTATTTCTAAGGAAAACAATTCTAATACTTCCCCCAAATCTAAACACCAGATTTTGAATAATAAATTCTGCTTCACTTTGCTTTTTAACATCAGTTTCAAGGGAAAATGAAACAGAAAACACAAGGTGATGTTAAATGCTGAGCAACACATTAGTGTTTTTGTGTGCTGCAAGGGTTTCTCACAGGTGCTCCAGCTTCCACCCACAGTACATGCACATTAAGCTTTCTGGAGAGTCATGAGTGTGAATGGTGGTGTCTGTATGATCTGGCCAGCTGTTCTGGGTGTTACCCCACTTTTGGCTCTGCGTCAGTCTCCCCATGACCCTAATAAAGGATAAATTGTTATGCAAAATGGTGTAAGTGGAAAAAAATAGTCATTTATTAAAAGAAATGTACAGTGGTACCTTGACTTATGAAATTAATCTGTACCGAGGGCGAGCTCGTAAGACAAAATGTTCGTTCAATAAAACAAAAATTCCCTTCAGAAATAATAGAGAACCAATTAATCTGTTCCAACCCCCTCCCAATCTCATATTACCTGACACAAACACGTGTGTGTGTGTGTGTGTGTGTGTATAAAAATCACCTAATATATTAAATATAAACATGTAAAAACAATAAATATTTCATAATAATAATAATAATACAGGTACATTTAACATGAATAATAAATAATAATAAAACACGAATAAACAATAAGTAAACTAACCCTTCTGATCATTGACTGTGGCAAAGATGTCACATGGGCGTGAAGATGTCACATGGGCAGGCATGAGGTAGTGTGTAACGGAGGAGGAGGAGAATTTTGTGCATGTGCACACTACGAATGCCAGCGAGGAAAGGCTTGAGAGTTTCCACAAGACCAGTGCTTCCCAAATTGTGGGGTATAGTGTGATGTTGGGAGGGGGGGACATATGACCCTGGGGAACATGCTTTTGGTTTTGTACTAGAATTAACTGTAATTGTGCATCCTCTACAGTAGATGGCAGTGGTGCTCTGCGTTCCCTATGGTGTAGGGGAAAAGCACCGAGCAAATGATATGAAGTGCAGTACATACTACAGTAGGCCCTCGATATTCAGTTCCGGCCCCTCCCGCAAATGAACATAATTCGCAAGTTCTGTACCTGGAAGTAAAACCCCATGTATCATATTACATGCATGAATGAGCAACTTCTTCTTCTTTTCCTTTCGGCTTTTCCCTTCAGGGGTCGCCACAGCGAACGACCTTCATGTCCTCCTTCACCACATCCATGAATCATCTCTTTGGTCTTCCTCTGGGCCTTCTGCCTGGTAGTTCCAGCCTCAGCATCCTATTACCAATATACTCACTATCCCTCCTCTGTACATGTCCAAACCATCTCAATCTAGCCTCTCTGACTTTGTCTCCAAAACATCTTACATGTGCTGTCCCTCTGATGTGCTCATTCCTAATCCTATCCATCCTCGTTACTCCCAAAGAGAACCTCAACATTTTCATCTCTGCTACCTCCAGCTCTGCCTCCTGTCTTTTCCCCAGGGCGATACCCTGCTATCACACATCACACCGGACACTTTTCTCCAACCATTCCAACCTGCCTGCACACGCTTCTTGACCTCTTTTCCACACTCTCCGTTGCTCTGGATTGTTGAGCCTAAGTACTTAAAATCCTCTACCTTTCTTATCTCTGCTCCCTGTAATCTCACCGTTCCTCTTGGGTCCTTGTCATTCATACACATGTATTCTGTCTTACTGAGGCTAATCTTCATTCCCCTCCTTTCCAGGGCATACCGCCACCTTTCTAGATTTTCCTGCACTTGTTCTCTGTTCTCACTACAGATCACAATGTCATCTGCAAACATCATAGTCCTTGGGGAATCTTGTCTAACCTCGTCTGTCAGCCTGTCCATCACCATAGCAAACAAGAAGGGGCTCAGAGCTGACCCTTGATGCAGTCCCACCTTCACCTTGAACTCTTCTGTCACACCGACAGCACACCTCACCACTGTCTTACATCTCTCATACATGTCCTGCACCACTCTAACATGCTTCTCTGCCACTCCAGACTTCCTCATGCAATACCACAGTTCTTCTCTCGGCACCCTGTCATATGCTTTCTCCAGATCCACAAAGGCACAATGCAGCTCCCTCTGACCTTCTCTGTACTTCTCCATTAACATCCTCAAGGCAAACACTGCATCTGTGGTGCTCTTTCTTGGCATGAAACCAAACTGTTGATCACAAATGCTGACCTCTGCCCTTAGTCTAGCTTCCACTATTCTTTCCCATAACTTCATCGTATGGCTCATCAACTTTATCCCTCTGTAGTTGCCACAACTCTGCACGTCTCCCTTGTTCTTAAAAATGGGCACCAGCACACTTCTCCTCCATTCCTCTGGCATCTGCTCACTCTCTAAGACCTTGTTAAATGTTCTTGTCAGAAAATCTACTGCTACCTCTCCTAGACACTTCCATACCTCCACTGGTATGTCATCAGGACCAACTGCCTTTCCATTCTTCATCCTCTTCAATGCCCTGCTCACTTCACCCTTACTAATCTTTGCTACTTCCTGGTCCTCAACGGTCACCTCTTCTACTCTCTTTTTTCTCTCTCATTTTCCTCATTCATCAGCTCTTCAAAGTACTCTTTCCATTTTCCCAGCACACTTCTGTCATCAGTCAATACATTTCCCTCTCTGTCCTTTATCAATCTAACTTGCTGCACATCCTTCCCATCTCTATTTCTCTGCTGTGCCAACCTGTATAAATCATTTTCTCTCTCTTTACTTTCCAACCGAGCATACAAGTCATCATACGCGCTCTGTTTGGCCTTTGACACTGCTACCTTCGCCTTGCGCTGTGTCTCCCTGTACTCCTGTTTACTCTCTTCGGTTTTCTCAATGTCCCACTTCTTCTTAGTAACCTCTTCCTTTGTACACACTCCTGCATTTCCTCATTCCACCACCAAGTCTCCTTAGCTCCTCTCCTTCCAGATGACACACCAAGTATTCTCCTACCTGTCTGCCTGATCACATTAGCTGTAGTTGTCCAGTCATCTGGAAGCACTTCCTGACCACCCAAAGCCTGTTTCAACTCCTCCTTGAAGACAACCCGACACTCTTCGTTTTTCAGCTTCCACCACTTTGTCTTCTGTTCTGCCTTTGCCTTCTTCACCTTCCTCACCATCAGCATCATCCTGCACACCACCATCCTATGCTGTTTGGCAACATTCTCACCCGCTACTACTTTGCAGTCACTGACTTCCTTTAAATTACATCGCCTGCACAAGATGTAGTCTACCTGTGTGCTCCTACCTCCACTTTTATAAGTCACCCTATGCTCCTCTCTCTTCTGGAAGAAAGTATTCACCACAGCCATTTCCATCCTTTTTGCAAAATCTACCAACATCTGTCCTTCTGCGTTCCTGTCCTGGATACCAAACCTGCCCATCACTTCCTCGTCTCCTCTGTTTCCTGCACCAACATGTCCATTGAAGTCTGCCCCAATGACCACTCTTTTACCTCTGGGGGTACTCTGCATCACTTCATCTAACTCCCTCCAGAATCTCTCCTTCTCATCTCACTCACATCCTGTCTGTGGGGCATAAGCACTAACATTGACCATCACACCTTCAATTTCTAACTTGAGACTCCTCACTCTGTCTGACACTCTTTTCACTTCTAGAACGTTCCTGACAAAATACTCCTTCAAGATGACTCCGACTCCATTTCTCTTCCCATCCACACCATGATAAAACAGCTTAAACCCTGCTCCGATGCTTCTAGCCTTGCTACCTTTCCACCTGGTCTCCTGAACACACAATATGTCTACCTTCCTCCTCTGCATCATGTCAGCCAGCTCTCTACCTTTTCCTGCCATAGTTCCAACATTCAAAGTCCCTACTTTCAGTCCTAGACTCATGCCTTTCCTCTTCTCTCTCTGGCAACGGACACGCCTCTCCTTCTTCGACGTCTTCATGAATGAGCAGCTGGAAGTAAAATATTGTGTATTTATTACATGTGTTAAAATATGCTTCTTAAACACATTCTATAGACAGTCTTACTCATTAATACAGTATTAATGTAGTAATGATTCAGAAAAACTTTTCAATTTTTACCGTTATATTTATTGATAAAAATATAAACCTTGTACAGCATATACTGTTGTAAAGCACTAGTATTAAAGTCTTTTTCAATTATTATTCCAGTACAGTACCGAAGTTAATGTTTAGAATGTTTGGGCGTGAGATTTTATGTTCTGTAGCATGTTCAACAAATGATACCAAAAGGATAAACTTTATTACCCTTCATGTCCTTTTACGTTGAACATGACGTCTCCAAGATGGCCTAGAGGACGATGTCGTGGAGTTCTCGGAGTCAAATTGTTTTTGTTTGTTTTAATTTGTTTTGTCTGTTCATGTTTTGCACTATGCTCGTCTATGACCGGTCGGCCCTTCTACAGCTATGAGATTGGAGTCTTCAGGTGACTGAGAATGCTCAACTCTTATCCTGAGCTAATATGCTATGGTAGCTCAATGCTAGCCGCACCCCGGCTAACAATAGGCTCAGGCGGGAAGAGGCCAAATGACGACTGTGGCACTTGGGATTTCAGGGGATGGAGGCTGTGTAGCCGGCTGGTGCAATCGCCTCATCGGGTGTACTCTCCTCGAACCATGTTTCACAGAAACCCAGCATGGAGCAGTCCTGTAGATCCCTCTGCGCTGCAATCTGAGCATGAAGCTTGTCCATCTTGTTTCGCAGGGATTGAACATTTTCAAGCAGTATGACTGGAAGTGCTAACCTTCCACTTCTAACCAAGCGCCGGAGACTCTGAGAACTCCGCCTGGGCTTATTGTTAGCCGGGGTGTGGCTAGCATTGAGCTACCATAGCACATTAGCTCAGGATAGGAGTTGAGCATGCTCAGTTGCTCGAAGACGCCGATCTCATAGCTGTAGTAGGGTCAACCGGTCATAGATAAGCATCGCCCTTTAGGCAGCGCCATCTTGGAGACGTCACTCCAACTTCAATGTAAAAGGACATGAAGAGTACTGTAAAAGTTTAACCTTTTGGTATTGTTTGTTAAACATGCTACAGAACATAAAATCTCACTCCCAAACATTCTAAACATTAACTTGGATACTGTACTGGAATAATCATTAAAAAAGACTTTAATACAACAGTTCAGAGGAAACTGTCGTTTCTTGAGGAGTCTTATTTCTTCAGAAGAGACATCCGATGTTTTCTCTCGCTTAGCCAGAGAAGGCCCACAGCGTTTGAGTGGCATCATATAGCTTAACTGGTAATTAAAACACACTAAAGGCTCATTGACAACTTGTACGTGAATGAGGAAAAAGGGGCGTTACATCATCTCAACCAATCAGCAGGAAGGTGACGTTTCAGTTGCTTGGCAGTCTGCGAATACTCAAACCGTGAGTGAAAAACCGCGAATAGTCAAGCCTAAGGGCCTACTGTATTTATAGTCGCTCTCGGGGTGTTGGGGGTGGGGGGCATGAAATGTGTTTTTTTTTCTTCTTCCTATTGGAGGCATTACAGAAAACAATTGAGAAGCACCGCACAAGGCATTATTGGAGCGCAGAGGAATACACGCGGAAGAATACGAGGCTAATCGGCCTGGGAAAGCCATTTCTCCAGCAGAGCTCGTAAATCAAAATTTTTCTGGTTGGGTGGGGCAGATTTTTGGTGGGATCAAAGCTCGTATCGTGGAAAATTTGTTATAAAATACACTGGTAAGTCAAGGTACCACTGTATTTGTTTATTTTCTCAGATGTGTGAAATAAAATCTTTCAAAGTGATTTTCAAAATAAGTCGTCTGTTTGAGACATCCCCTCGAATGCTACTGAATCTGCTTGTGTGACTTGATTGCATGTAGCTAATCATTTGTTATTCTGACTCCAGTATAATTTTTGAAGGCAATCCTCTATATGCTCAACACTGCTATTAAGTGAAGGGCCAGACAAATTTTAGGTGAAAAGTTTACAATAAGTCAAAACAAAATTGATAAACAAACGAGATTGTCTTCAACTCTCTGGTTTTTATGATCTTCTGCCCAATACGACATCAGATTCCTGTTCTTGGCTCACTAGTCTGGAATTCCTGTAGTTTCCTGCTGTTTTTAACTCATTTCATTCTGAGATGCTTTTCTGTCTAACATGGTTGTACAGCGTGGCTGTTTGCACTACCATAGCTTTCCGTTTACCTTGAGTCTCTCTAGCTATTCTTCTGACCTTTATCATAAAACTGTATCAATCTTGTCTTTAGTATCCAATGAAACATTTAGCGGGGCAGTGCTCGCCTGTTGGAAGGGTGGAGTCAAATCAAAATTACCTGTAGTAAAAACCAAATGAGATGATCAGTAACCGGTTAGATTACTGATCCCAAGAGCAGGGTATGAAGCCCTACTGTCACCGGGTCATCACTGCTGTCCCCCGTCCCTCCCCAGTGAAGCTAACTGGGTTATCAAAGGCCGACCATGTCTCTCGCTGTCTGTGGTGAGAAGAACCATTGCTGACTTTTTAAAGAGGAGCTGCATAGCGTGTTTCTGCCCTGCGATGGCCTAGTGAGCTCTCCAGGGTGTATTCTGTTCTCACCCAGAGTTGTCTGAGATGGGCACCAGCCTCCTTGTGATCTTAATTAGAATTAAGCGGTTCAGAAAATTAAATGAATTAAACATTTTATCTCTAGTCTAATGCCGAAATCCAAGGCAGATCACAATAAAGGTAAATGTAAACATGGGGAACTAAATGGTCGGTCACACAGCATTTTAAGGCTTAATCACGGCCAAAACCCATCCAAAAATGGTTTCTCGTGAAGCAGACGGTGTTGTTCGTGTTGATGTCGAGTTTAAGACATGCTACAGTCGATTTGTAGACATGGCAGGACGTGGGGAAAAATTTGAAGGGTGCTGGACGTGGAAAAAAAGTTTTGAACTGCTCAAAATTTTAGACTGCAGACAACCACGTGCTAAAGACGTGCAACACACGTAATAATCCGTGTTCCGGCAGTGATTAAAAACTTGGGAAACGTGATAAGACGCAAAAGTTTAGGGGTCTGTCACGGCCAGAGCACGGCCATTGGGCGAGTGTTACACGTTGGTATCACGAGAAATTGCGGCTTAGCACTACCTAAACCTGTTAAACAACAAGTGTTATTCCTTCTCTCTCTCTCTCTCTCTGTCGCACGAGCTGTGGGCCATGCCCACAAGACGTGAATTCAAAGTGCATTCCCTGCTTGACAAACTCAACTTTAATTTGATTCCTTGAGGGATCGGAATTCCAGATGAGCTTCGTAACGAAGATCCAAGAGCCTTTCAGAACTTTATGAGGATGCCTCCTGCGATTAGGCAGTGCTATGGCAATGGAGTGCTCATTTTACGTACGCTCTCAAGACGTGATCAGCAGTGATACAGACGTGATGAGACCGTGATTATCCGTGGTAACTTGCAGTTTTATTTTCCCACGTTTGAACACGTGTTTTTCCTAAGTTGCCTTACACGTTGCTGAACGTGGTTAGCCATGCTTTGGCAGTGTTTTAGCAGTGGAACAGCCGCTGACGGCCTTACGACATACAAAGCACGGCCAAGCCAAAATTGACCAAAAGTTATCACTTACGACCACGTCCACCAGATTTTCAGAACTTTTTGTACGTGATTTAGACATGGAATGCTGTGTGGCTGGGGCTTCAATGCTTTTGGTAGGATTAAACAATTTCTGCAAGATTCCACTACAACACAAAATATAAAAAATGTTTTATTCACTGACACAGTAGGAATAATTTCAGATTGTTATTGGCCTTGGACTTTAGAAGTGCAATTCATCTGTTCAGGCCCAATCCAGACTGTTGGCATGCTCATTATTATTATTATTATTATTATTTTATTATATATTTTTCTCTATTTTTTCTCACTCCCATTGTATAATAATGACCTCAACTTGTCATGCTGATGCCATGCTGTGAAATGGCACTACCCAGATGGGTTACTTCTGCATCGGTCCAACTAAAAATATTCCGTTCTCTTAATTTACACTCCATGTTAGTTTTGCCCGATTGGCTCTTTGTGCTGAAGCTCTGTGTTGTTCAGACCGCTACAGGCTGGCAAAAGTACAGAGTGACCTTATTTGAGTCTGTGTTGTCTGTTGAAGCACAGGTTACATCGTGTCTGTGGCTTTGTTTTGTATGGTGCTCTAAATGATCCCTCAATCTTGTTCTCATGCCACAGAGTCTGAGGTTGCTGAAAGCATTTTGTTTTCACATTTTAAAAAAGCACACAACGACACTTGTAGTTTATTTTTAGATTATGAACCAATATGGACAAGTGCAGGAGTGATTAATGACAACTTGGACTTAATGATGGTGGAACAATGAGTAACAGAAAGGTGTATGAAAATATGAAATATTTACAGCACACATTTAAATAATGTTTGAGAGTCCCTTCAGAGTATATGGACATATTGCAGGTAATGGGGTCTGTGGTGCACAAGATTAAAGAAATACAGCTTTATCCTCTATCTAATATTGGAACATTGACTCATTTTCTAAGCCGCTTAATCCTAATTAGGGTCACTGGGAGGCTGGTGCCCATCTCAGCCAACTTTGGGTGAGGGTGGGGTATACTCTGGAGAGCTCAACTTTCAATATGTTACCTTAATAGCCAACCTGAACATTCCTGTATAATACCCCCATTTCACTGGAGCGCGGCAGACTCTCGGAAGCAAAACCGTAGTCATCCTCCAACGTGCCTCAGTCAGGCCGTCATCTTCCGTGTCCTTCCATAAGATTCCGAAGGTATTCCTCCTCTTCCGTCAGGCCAGAATTTTCCGCCACATCACTTTTAATCACTGTGGTTTGGACTTGTGTGTATGGTGTTTAGTCTGGAAGGATTTATTGAGTTGCAAATAAAAGGAGCACATAGACATTATTGATATTAAACATATTAACATATGTTAAATTTTAAATTTATTGTGCATTATAGGCATATTGTAAAATATAAACATATAGTACTTTTAATAAATATCTTGTAAATTACAAGCATATAGTACATTCTAAAAATCTTGTTAATTATTAACATATATTGCTTTAACAAATATCTTAAACTATAAGCATATAGTAAACATGTAGTAAACATATTGTAAATTAGAAACGTATTGTAAATTATAACCATTTTAAATTTTATTTACATTATATACATATTAAGTTATAAACATGAATGAGAAAATGAGCTTCCTTTGTCAATCCGCATGTGTATAGGCGGAATCAGGAGCAAATCCTTTGATCTTTGCCGATTTTTCCGCGTTGAAACGTGAGCTATTCTTCAGTCATTCCTCAGTCATTCTGTGTTGAACGTGAACGTTCCGCCTGTTCCGCGATCATTCCGTGTGTCTTCCTTATAAAAAGGAGTAGTGCCGTGGTCGTTCCTCGAGCTTTCTGTGGACGTTCCATGAATTATCCGAAGGTCTTCCTTTGCTGTCCGTACTGGTTCCGAAAGTAATCCGTGCGCTTTTACGCATTGTTCCATCATTGTACTGCGGTCTTTACGTGTCTTTTCCGCACATTCCGTGATCCTTCCAAAGGTGTTCTGAAGGTGCAATATTCCGTAGATTTTTGACCCATTTTCTGTGTAAAAATGCCAAAGCTCTTCCATAGAGTGCATTCTGCGCCTTTCTGCCATGATTCTTGCATTCCGCGCTCCAGTGAAATGGGGGTATAATTAAATACAATCCATGCTATAAATGTAAACTTAACTCAAAACATTATTTTAAAACATTACATTTTTTGTTGATTATTTTTGCTTAACTGCTTAATCCTATTAGGGTCTCAGGGAGGCTGGTCAGTCAGCTGACACTGAATAAGAGGGAGTTTACCCTGAACAGCTCCATAGACCAACATACAAAACTGTGAGAGGAAACTGGAGTAGCTGGAGGAAGCCCACGCAGGCACGGGGAGATACAAACATGCAAACCCCAGAGAAAAACATCCAGGAATCAAACCTGCTGGCCAGCATCAAAAGTAATATTTTTAAAATTAAAACATTTAAACAAAAAAATATTCATCATCTTTCATTACCTGGTTAAGGTTTTCTGTTAAAATAAATATTTTGTAACTTGAAACTATTTATTAAATCTTTACATCTTCTGAACTTGACTTTGAAATCACGAGGACCAAAGTAACTTTATCTCGGAAATGTCAATAGAAATGTATTTTTCAAAAATGTGTTCACCATAAAGGCTCGGGTCGCCACATGTGTAACAAAGAACGAAAGGGTGCACCAGACAGCATGTCCAACCACCACACGCACTCATGCATACAAAAGCCAAATTATCCTCAGAAACGTCCAGTGTAGTGATATTTTTAAATATTGACTAAGCAAGAAAGTGGATTCTCTACTGTAATCATGGAGAAGGTGGAGCAGCCCATCCCATCTTCCTAGTTTTTTTTTTTAATATAGATTCCACTAACTTTCAAACTTCCGCTGCTGACTAGAACATTTCATCATGCTTAATTATCTCCAGAACAGCCCTCAAGTAGCTTAATATCCGTCAAATATTCCTGTTTCAGTAGTTCACCCTCTGACATCACCTGGAGATTTAAAGCCAACAGACTTCAGATATCAGAATGTCAAGCCTTTTTTTTTTTTTAATTGCATGTACTCTATATAAAATAAAGCATGCAAAAGCAGCTGCACTGAGGCAGCTTTGTTCCTTACTGACTAGTATCCAAAGTCAGTCTCTGAACAGTGCTTGCATTGTGCACTTTTTTTCCACGTGTAAACCCAAGCTTGTCAACACAGCCTCCTCTGCCTGCAGGAGACGCACGGGAAAAGAGAGCGGGGAGGAAAACTGCCGCCCTTGTATCCACTGGTGAAAAGAAAAGCTTTTATAAACTTGTTTTTCTTTCATGATTGTGTGTTGAATATGCCAGATGTACATGCATTGCCTACAATAGGCTGTTTTTCAGTAATGAATGAATTTCCACATACAA
Organism: Plotosus lineatus; assembly: GCA_024760905.1. NCBI lineage: Eukaryota > Metazoa > Chordata > Actinopteri > Siluriformes > Plotosidae > Plotosus > Plotosus lineatus. Next base: position 39,868,416 of record CM045732.1, on the reverse strand, counting down.
CGTGTCCCATTTCATGTTCTCTCTCGCTCTCTCTCTCTTGCCTAGACCTACTGGTTGCGAAGTGTTTCATAGTACCTTCTTATTCTACCATTAGCAAGCAAATTGGAGGCTATTTGAATAGATTGAATTTATTAAGCGTGTCAAAAGAGGCCTTTGTGTCTTTGGTGGCTAAACACAACAAAATAGCCACTATTGTGGTGTAAAGATTGCTTCCAAAGTCGCAGAATGGATAATTATTCCAGAGCCTCCCACTGGACATGGGAATCTATAATACTTTCGCTGTTAAATTCAGTGTGTCTAAGCTCATCATTTCATACTGTACCTTTAATTCAAACCATCAGGAGAAAGTTTCTAAACTTTAGCTTTTCAATGGGGTCTATGCAAAATTTTCTATTTTTTTTTTTTTTTTTTTTTTTTTTTAAACCTAGAAATATAACATAGTGCAATTTTCCCCTTTTTAAATATGATTATTTGTACAGTACTTTAGCTGACAAATGTAATCCATTCTGAGGGCGAGGTTGTAAGCCATAAAGTTCATTAGACAAAATTCCCATAAGAAATAACAGAAAATCAATTAATCCGTTCCAACCCCCTCTCAAACTCATAACCTGTCCCAAACACGTATATTTGACCTGATATGTTAAAGATAAACATGTAAAAGCAATAAATATTTCATCATAATAATACATGCACATTAATAATAATTAATGGTAAGGTAGTGGGCTTTTTACACCCGAGCCTAGTGGCTCATCAGGCTGGTGCTTATCCCCGGTTTCCATAGCGTGAAGCTACTCGGAGTTCAACTCCTCCTGAATGGGACTATAGTCCATCACAGGTTACCTTAACAGTATATTTTTACTGGTACCCATTTATACTGCTGGGTGAACAGAGGCGGACTTGTGGTCGAGACCTTGCCCAGGGGTCTTAGCAGAGTGGGGGGCCTAACTGGGATCCGAACACACAACCTACTGATCATGAGCCCAGCACCCTAACCACTATGCCACCAGTCCCACAATAGTGATTAATAAAAATTAATAATAAGACAAGAATAAACAATAAGTCAACTAACCCTCCTGATCATCGACTGCGGTGAAGATGTCATGTGAGCAGGCAGGAGGTGATGCATAACGGAGGAGGAGAATTTTGTGTGGTGCACGCTACTAATGCCAGCGAGGAAAGACGCGTGGTAAGCTCCCACAAGGCCAGTGCTTCTCAAATAGTGGGGGGTGGTATGACCATGGGGAGCATGCATTTTTGCCATACTGTAATAGGATTAAGTACAATTGTGCATCCTCTACAGTATATGGCAGTTGCGCTCTCACTGTGTTCCCTATGGTATAGGGAAAAAGTACCGAGCAAACAATATGAAGTGCAGTAAACACTATTTATAGTCCTGTGCAGGGTGCTGGGGAGGGCATAAAATGTTTTTTTTTGTTTGCCAGGGACTATGGTTAGCAGTGGGAGAGGTTATTTAACCTCATTGTAGCTACCGCCCGCTCCAAATCTGGCAGCCCCTGACCAATTGGGTGCTACAGCTCAACACAACGCTCCTTGGATGGGTGTGAAGAGTAGTGTCTCTTTTAAACTCACCTCAGACTATACAACTTGTTTTTGGAGCTTGGAATGTTAGGAGTATGACCCCTGGAATGTCCCCCGACACTAATCCCAATTCTAAATCTTTCGAAATACGGAAAACTGCTGTGATTGATATTGAGCTCCAGCTCCAGAATGTTCACATTGCTGCTCTTCAAGAGACTAGGCTTTCCGGTGCTGGCTCCATTAAAGAAGCTAACAATAACTTTTATTGGTTTGGTTTGCCCAAGGGCAATGATAGAATAAACGGCACTGGTTTTGCCATGCATAATAGCATCATTTCCAGCATACAAACTCCTTCTGCAATCAATGAGAGGCTATCCTTTTTAAGACTGTCAACCAAACAAGGTACCATCCTAGTTGTCTCTGCCTATGCTCCCACTCTGAGAGCTGAATCTCAAGATAAAGACCACTTCTACGAAACACTTGAATGTCTGATAAGTTCTGTGGAAGACAAAGTCAGAGTTGTACTGCTTGGTGACATGAATGCTGTTTGGTGTAGGACACATGAATGAAAATGGTCAGCATCTTCTAGAACTGCGCTGCCAAAAAAAATCTACTTATTACTAGCTCCTTGTTTCCTGGAAAACCATATAGGAAAAAGTCTTGGTGTCACCCAAGATCTAAACAGTGGCACCAACTCGACTTTGTTATTGTACGGTAGTGCCACAAAACAGAAGTCACTAACACTAGATACTTACTGCGACACTGATCATAGTTTTTTACTGTCCTTTATTAAGCTTCAACCAAAACCATTGTATCTTCTGAAACACCAGTCAGCCAAGATAGATGTTCATCGCACTGTTTAACCCTCTCTCTGTGCAAGTTTCTGTAATGTGCTAAATAAAGAACTGCAAAAACTTAATACATCAGATGATCCTGAAACTGAATGGACTGGTCTGAAAAACATTATCTACAGCAGTGGATTTAAAATTTTTGGCAAAAAAAAAACACCGCTCTCCTGACTGGTACAGCGCCTCATTAAAGTGTTTGGGGCCTGTTATAGAGAAAAAGAGGCAAGCCTTGATAAGGTTTAAATCCAGGCCCACGAGAAATGCCCTGACTGAACTACGTGTGTGTCGTGCTGAAGCTCAGAAAACCTTAAGACAATGTGCCAGGACATACTGGGACTCCCTTTGTTCTAGGATTGAGTCAGCTCGTGATCACGGCAATATCAAAGCCGTGTACTCAACTATTAAGGAGGCTACTGGACCAACACCCCTATCTTTCCCAGTGTTGAAAAGAAAAGATGGGTCTGTATCACAGAAAAGAATGAAAAACTCGGCAGAGGTCTTGTGGCGCCACCCACTTTCGTGCACAAAAATGCTTCGTGGCCCAATACGGAGCTTTTGAGATGGGCCGCGGCTCATCCGGCCCTCCTTAAATAGCAATGGGAGACAGCCAATGAGAGTGCAACTTGCGCATTGTTTGAATTTTTGAATGGCGCGTTTGAATTTTTGAACGGCGCGTTTGGTGTTTTTTGTAAGAAGAGGTTGTTTCGTATACAGAGGGCTGACTGTATACACATATACGGCACGGTGGCGTAGTAGTTAGCATGTCTGCCTCACAGCAAGAAGGCCTGGGATTGATTCCAGGCCTGAGTGTTTCTGTGCGGAGTTTGCATGTCCTCCCTGTGCTTGCGTGGGTTTCCTCTGGGTACTCCAGTTTCCTTCCATGGTTCAAAAACATGCACAGTAGCTAATTTGGTGTTCTAAATTGCCTGTCGGTTCGCATTGTGCAGAAGGCAATTGCAAACCACTGCACTATCCTTGCCAAAAAAAACTCCATGCAGATGATAATCAAGGCGTTATTCTTCATGGCAGGTCACCAAGAGTTGTCCTACGACTCAGACCATATGGGCAGTGGTGGCCTGGTGGCATAGGGTGCTGGACTGCTGATCCTAAGGTTGGGGGTTCGAGTCCCACCCTCCACAAGGTTGTCACTGTCCCCCAGTGCAGCCAACTGGGTTATGAAAGGCGGGCCATGCCTCTCACTGTCTGTGGTGAGAGGTTCATGTAAAAGAACCATTGCTGATTTTCGTAAAGAGGAGCTGCAAAGCCGTCATCGTGTTTCTGCCCCTTGCTAAAGGGTTGTGTCAGGAAGGGCATCCGATGTACAAACCTATGCCAAATCAAACATGTGAATCATTTGCTGTGGCGACCCCTGATAAAAGGAAAAAAGAAATCTCATTTGAGCCCTATGATGTCATTTAAACGCCCTGCATCTTCTCTAGCTTCTGGTAAGGAGCCTAAGCGCTTTATTTATTCATAAATATTATCACAGTACAAAACTAAAAAGTTTTTACTTAATCATTACTGCAGTAAAATGTAGTAATGATTCAGTAAAAACTTTTTAATTTTGTATGGTCTCATGGTTTTAACACCATATCAATAATTTGTGGATTCTCAGGAAGGAGCGGAACTGAGCCATCACGAATAACAGGGCCTGTTGTACTCGATTTACTCGTATACCACCACAAAATTGCAATGCTGCTTAATGACTTATAAATGTCTATCAAACTGTTTATTTGACGGACATGAAGGACTTGGCCCAAAGACTTAAATAGAGCATTGCAGTTTACCTTAATGCAAGGGGCCTTTTTCCTTCTCTTCAGATTAGTATAAATTAAGAACGTTGATCAATGTGAGCTGTGTGTTTAACTAGTGCTGTTTCACAGGCAGCTCAACAAAACGGTGCTGTACAAATATCTCACACTCCCTTCACTGTTTATTCAACAGCTGTTGCTGCTTCAACTGTCAGATTTCCTATCCAATTTTTACTCTTCCCAGAAGAACAAAAACATAAGTGTATTCTGCATTCACACACACGCACACAAGGATTAATATCTTATGCCTCCATTTAACATATTTTTTCAGCGTTCTTGCTTAACTAAATCAACTAACAAAGATTCTATTAATCATTTAAAAACCATATATGCACTCAAAGATAAAGGATAAAATATCACTAGCACATATTTATTGGGATATTTTGTGGTTATCGTGTGTGTGTGTGTGCAGCCTTCACCACAGCAGAGGTGGTACTGGGGTTCTAAGCAGACATGATTCTGAGACAGTGACTTTGCTAATTTTCAATATTATTCTTTCTAATCTGGTAAGGAGGGTGTTGTGTAAGGTGGGTATCATTACAGTTCCATTCTTTACATTCTCAGTGTGAGTCAAGTTGCAAGCTTGGAAATGGTTAGAGCCTGTGAACTGGTTTATGGACACCATAACAGCAGAATCTACTTCATTCATTCATTCATTTCCTGAACTGCTTAATCCTAATTACAGTCACTGGGAGGCTGCCACCCATCTCTGCCAACTCTGGGTAAGGGCAAAGTACATCATGGATGACTCGCCAGGCCATCACAGGGGTGACACATCCACATGTAGACGTAGGTGAAGTTCACCATTGAAACATTCCACTCAGTGAAACATTCACTCTTGGGCCCCCGAGCAACTACACGTGCGCTTTGTTTACTCCAGAGATCAGCCGATTGCCCTGAAGCCACCTGGATTAATGGACACATGCACGGACTTACTGGCTGAAATCTGGAGAAAAACACACCATGGATGCAGAGCAGCAGGACAAAAGAAGAGAAGAAAGGAGGTGGTGAGATGGCGGAGGCTTACAGAGAGGAAGAGGTACAAGCCGAGGCTCCCGTCTATTCTAATGGGGAACATGAGGTCACTAGAGAATAAGATGGATGAGCTGACAGCGCTGGCCCAGAATCAGAGGGAGTATCAGGAGTGTAGTTTCATGTGCTTCATGGAGACATGGCTGCATCAGGATATTACCAATGGCAACGTCTCCATGGCGGGCTTTCACACTGTTTGGGCCGACAGAGTCTGCACCTTGACCGGTAAGCAGAAGGCGCGGGGGAGGGGGGTCTTGCAGTTCTGGTCAATAACATAGTTAGTAACCTCGCCACATGACCATCAAAGAGCGGAGTTGTGGGTCAGACATTGAACTGTGTGTTGCTGGACTCGGACCATATTATTTTCCGATGGAATTTTACCATGTCATCTTTGTTGCACTTTATGTTCCTCCTTATGCCAAACCCACAGCTGCTTGTGACTGTTCATACTGCCATAGCCCAGTTACAGACTCAGCACCCAAGTGCTTCACTGTGATCTCGGGTGCTAGATGCGCACCATGGATTTTCAGGTGAGGTGCGCATATGTGTGTGTATTTATATTTAGTTTACATCTTTGCATTATTTTTGAATGTTTAATTGTTATTATAAGCATTTATAGCATTGAATGTGTATTTATTGATATTATATACACATATACATGTACGTATACAGTAGACCCTTGACTATTCGCGGTTTTGTACTCGCGGTTTGAGTACACGCGGTCTGCCCAGCAACTGGCACGTGATTCAAATTCGGCTAATGGCTGTCCTCCTTTCTGCTGATTGGTTGAGCTGATGTCCTGCCCCTTTTTACTCATTCGCGCACAAGTTGTCAATGAGCCTTTTTTCCCTGTGTTTTAATTAACTGTTAAGCTCTATGATACCAATCAAACACTGTGTCTTCTCTGGCTAAGCGATAGAAAACGCTGGATGTCTCTTCTGAAGAAATAAGACTTTCTCCTTTCTCTGAACTGTTGTATTAAAATCTTTTTCAATTATTATTCTAGTACAGTACCTAAGTTCATGTTTATGCGTGAGATTTTATGTTCTGTAGTATGTTTAACAGTACTCTTCATGTCCTTTTACATTGAAGTTGGAGTAACATGTCCAAGATGGCGCTGCCCAGAGGGCGACGTCGCGGAGTTCTCGGAGTCAAATTGTTTCTTTGTTCGTTTTAATTTGTTTTATTTGTTTGTTCATGTTTTGCACTATGCTCGTCTATGAGCAGCTTCGAGCAACTAAGCATGCAATAATCTTCTATCTTCTATCTATTCTATGCTACGGAGCTCCATGCTAGCGGTTAGCTAGCAGTTAGCTAGCGGCTACCGGCTAAGCTCGGAGCTCTGAGAGGCTTGGTTAGCACTTCCGGCCATACTACTTGAAAATGTTCAGTCTACCATATGGTGCCTACATGTCAGCTCTGCTTAGTTGTGCACTGCTAAGTTATAACTAAGCACGCTCAACTTGGCTTGTTCGCCGGGATGCGGCTCCATAGCATACTAGCTCTGCTAGCCGCATCCCGGCTAACGAAGAAGCCGAGGCGGGAAGGGGCCGAACGACGACTCCGGCACTTGGGATAGCAGGGGATGAAGGCCGTGTAGCCGGCTGGTATAATCGCCTTATCAGGTGTACTCTCCTCGAGCCATGTTTCACAGAAACACAGTCCTGTAGATCCCTCTGCGCTACAATCTGATCATGAGTCTCGTCCATCTTTTTTCGAAGGGAATGAACATTTTCAAGTACGTAGTATGGCCGGAAGTGCTAACCAAGCCTTTCAGAGCTCCGTCTGGGCCTAGCCACTAACCGCTAGCATTGAGCTCCGAACCAAGCATGCTAACCAAGCGCTGGAAAATCTCAAAACTCTGCCTGGGCATAGCATAGCTGCTCAAGTTATTGCCCGAAGCTGAAGCTGTTCATGTTGTAGTAGGGTCGACCGATCATAGACGAGCATAGTGCAAACCATGAACAAACAAATAAAACAAATTAAAACAAAGAAACAATTTGACTCTGAGAACTCCACGAGGTTGTCCTCTAGGCAGCGTCATCTTGGACACGTCACTCCAAGTTCAATGTAAAAGGACATGAAGCGTAATAAAGTTTATCCTTTTGGTATCATTTGTTAAACATGCTACAGAACATAAAATCTCACACACAAACATTCTAAGAATTAACTGAGGTACTGTACTAATAATAATTGAAAAAAGACTTTAAAATGAGTGCTTTACAACAGTATATGCTGTATAATGTTTATATATTTTATTACGAATATCACAGTACAAAATGAAAGTTTTTCTTAATCATGACTAATTTTACTACATTAATACTGTATTAATGAGTAAGACTGTCTGTAGAATGTGTTTAAGAAGCATATTTTAGCGCATGTAATAGATACATTATATAGTATTTTACTGCCGGCTGCTCATTCGCGCATGTGACGTCATACATGGGGTTTTACTTCCACGTACAGAGCTTGCGGATTATCTCGATTCGCGGGAGGGCTCGGAACCGTACCCCGGCGAATGTCAAGGGCCTACTGTACATCAGTCAGGGGGGAGGGGGGGGGGTTGGTGGTACTTCGAGGAATTTGGTGGTCGCGTGGGGGTACTGGTCCCCATTAACCACAGAAAGTGAGGGATCCCTGTATCGGGCAGTTGTGGCTCAGTTGTTTTTGGGTCACTGGTTGGAGGTTAAGTCCTAGGCACCAAAATCTCCAAAATTGGTGACACAAAATTGAAGGCACACAATTGTGCAGAATGGCTTCATCTGCTGTTGAGATACAGTTTACCTTAATTAATAATAAGAGAATCAAATCTGTTCGATCATTACAATACCCCTAGCATACACCATGAGCTCCATGAAGACATGCAGTACCAAGTCTGCAGAGGAAGAAAGGGAGTCAGTTGTATGTTTTGGGACTAGAATACCAACTGCCCAGGTATCCTCATCTGGCTCATGTAACATTTACACCATTTGGCAGCATTTATCCAGAGTGACTCACAATTATCATTTTTATACAGCTTTTTGAGGGTTAGTGTCTTGCTCAAGGGCCCAACAGTGGTGACAGTGGGATTGAAATGCTGACCCTTGGTTACGAACCCATCGCATTAACCAGAAATTCCCCACCCACCTGACATCAGTGCCTGACAGTAATGCTCTATTGCAGGGGTGCTCAATCCTGCTCCTGGAGAGCTACCTTCCAGAAGACATTCGCTCCAACTCTAATCACACCCACCTAACCATCCAGTCCTCTCATCAAGACCTGACTGGATCTTACATGTCACATGGGCCACATTAGGGTTGGAGATAAAGTCATCTGGAAGGTAGATCTCCAGGAGCAGGATTGAGCACCCCTGCTCTATTGGATGAATGATCACAAATCCCCACAGGCCCCACTGTAGTGGAGAGCTTTTCCAGAAGAGAGGAAATTACAACAACAAACAGGAATGAAAACCTGGAGTCCATCGATCAAGAATCACAAGTGTTATAGTCAGGTGTCAATGAATGTTGGTCCATATAGTGCAGGTGTGGCCAACCTGTGGTTTCCGAGCCGCATGTGGCTCTTTTTCTAGTTTCATGAGCTCTTATGTTCATATCGACGTTTGTATTTTTTTTAATGTGCGTGTTCACTTCGCTTGAGTACAATATGGTATTATTGTGAAATGCTTATGTGCGTGAGATAAAAATACACTCATACCTCGGTTTAACGTAGTTATAGGGGAGAACACTGGTCAGAAGTACCCGATTGTCCAAAGTTTCCCAATTCTATATATTTCAACGATTACGTTACAAAACACTTTTACTTAAGCACACTATGTCATCTGCAAATGTAAATACTGTACCTATACTCTGTAAATGTACACCATAAGATCAGGGGTCAGTAACCTTTTTGACCTTTGTTTTTGAATTTACAAAGACCCCTTTGTACGCAATCCCCAGATTACGAAAAATATTTTCTTGAGTTTCCGTCCCCGAAATCCGAAACAACCCCCTCTTACGAAAAAGAAATTCAAAATTCAAACGCGCCAATCAAAATTTCACACGAAGCGCAAGTTGCTCTCTCATTGGCTGTCTCTCAACATCCCGCCCCGCTGGCCTCCCAGATAGAGACAGTAGGAAGCTTCACTCTTTAGTTTTTAGTTTAGTTTTTTTTTAAGTTGTTTTAATTCAGTAAATGTTTAATAAATGTGGTCGCATTTAAGCTTATCAAGAATTCCGATCCCTCAACGAATCAAATTAAAGTTGAGTTTGTCGAGCAGGTAATGCGTTTTAAATTCCCGTCTTGTGGGCGAGGACCAAGGCGAGAGAGAGAGAGAGAGCGAGAGAGAGAGAGAGAGAAGGAATAACCCTTTAGTTTTTAGTTTAGTTTTTTAAGCTGTTTTAATTCAGTAAATGGTCAAGCAGGGAATGTGCTTTGAATTGCACGTCTTGTGGGCGTGGCCCACAGCGCGCGCGAGAGAGAAGGAGATAGATAGAGAGAGAGAGAGAGGTGTGTGTGCGTGTGTGTTAATAAAAATATTTAATAATGGTTTAATTAATAAATATGTTAATGGTTTAATATGTTAATAAAATGGTTTAATAGTTTAATAAATAATTTTCTTTTACTTTTAACACATTTCATACAAAATTGGTGTACTTTTATAATTTTTAAAGGGTTCATGGGGTTTATCCAGTCCAAGGACTGGAGCCTTGGAACGAATTAGGCGTTTAACATGTAAGATGCGACCCCTACTTACGAAATCCCCGCAATACGAAAAGGGCTCTGGAATTAATTTCGTAAATTGGATGCCGACTGTATTTCGTTATTGCCGAAACCCCTCTACAATCGGGAGGATATTGAATCAGAAGGAGACCTTAAAGCGGAAATACAGTGACTGAGGCGATTACTTCGGCAAGATATTAAAACGGAGTGCTCTGTGGGAGAAGACCTCTGATATCGCAACGAAGCAAGTTAATATTGAATGAGGACCTCTGATCTCTCAAATAGGTACTGTAATTCCGCTTTAAATAAAACATCCTGTCCATTTAAACATTTAAATAGAATTGTTCCGTCAGCTGCGCGTTTTGTGAGAGAGAGAGTGTGTGTGTATGTGTGTGCGCATGTGTGTGTGCGAGAGAGAGAGAGAGAGAGACAGAGAGACTGAAGGAGGCTTAACTAAGTTGATTAATTCAATAAATGTTTAATAAATGTGGCGCATGTGACCTCCGAGCCCTCAAGGATGCGCGTTGAATTCCAAGTCTTAACATTCTCTGGTGTCCTGTTTGTGGGTGTGGTCTGAAGTGCCACAATAAACATTTAATGTCTATACAATACTGTATTGTGTGTGTGTGTGTGTGTGTGTGTGTGTGTGAGAGAGAGAGAGGGAGAGACAGGTGTGTGTGTGTGTGTTAATAAAAAATGTTTAATAATGGTTTAATTAAAAATGTTAAAATGGTTTAATATGTTAATAAAATGTTTAAATGGTTTTTATCTTTTTTAAAGGGTTTATGGGGTAGTCTTGGGAGCCTTAGAACGAATCAGGCATTTAACATGTAAAATGCGCCCCCTAATTACGAAACTCCCACGTTACGAAAAAGGCTCTGGAACAGATTAATTTCATAAGTCCAACTGTGTGTGTGTGTGTATATGTATGTGTATCAGGGGTTGGGAACCGATGGCTTGCGAGCCAGATGTGGCTGTTTTGATGATAATAATTTCACTGTTATTGAAATAAAAATACAAAAAAAGCCATGAAGTAAAACAAAAACAGATGAATAAATCTCACACATTTAAATGTATACCTCTATTATCAATGCCACGTCACTGTGGCGCACAGCGGAGAGCCAATCCTTTCTGTACTCCAGTGTGTGGGCGGGTCCGATACCTTCAAACTCTAATTTTATTGGATTATAGCAATGGCCACAAACTGTGTGTGTTGTTTTTGAGTAAAGAGGTAAATTTCCCTTGTTTTGATCAGCTCATTTCCACGAAGCCAAGCACAGTTGGCAAGCAAACACAAATGGACAGACAAGAAAAAACCAACCCACAGACCGGCTGATTGCCGAAACTTGGTACACGCTTCTTGTCACATAAACACTGCAGTGTGTGAGTCCAATAAAATTAGAGTTACAAGGTATCGGGCCCACCCGCACACAGAAAGGATTGGCTCTCCGCTTCACGCCACAGTGACGTGGCACTGGAAATACACGAACCGCTTTAAATGCGCGAGATTTCTTCAAGTCAGTCTGGTCATCTGGCAGTCACTTTCGGAAACAACGGCCCACATCTGGATGATCCGGACTAGTCGGAAGCTACAGATTTTGTCCGTTGCATCCAAAATTCATAAAAGCGATGTCCGTAAAACCGAGGCATGAGTGTATTGCAAAGCTTCCCAGTATGGGCGAGATCATTTCAGTAAACAATTTGTGTTAAATTTGCTCTTAAAATGGCAGAAAAAAATACACAGCAAAATGAAAATATGAAGATGAACACAGGACATTATTAATGGAGTCTTCTTTTCCTTTCGGCTTTTCCCTTTAGGGGTCGCCACAGCAAACCATCCGCCTCCATCTCACCCGATCCTCTGCATTGTCTACTCTTACTCCAACGATATTCATGTCCTCCTTCACCACATGCATAAATCTTCTCTTTGGTCTTCCTCTGAGCCTTCTGCCTGGTAGTTCCAACCTCAGCATTCTACTACCAATATACTCCCTATCCTTTCTCTGTACATGCCCAAACCATCTCAATCTAGCCTCCCTGACTTTGTCTCCAAAACCTCTTACATGTGCTGTCCCTCTGATGTATTCATTCCTGATCCTATCCATCCTCATTACTCCCAAAGAGAACCTCAACATTTTCATCTCTGCTACCTCCAGCTCTGCCTCCTGTCTTTTCCCCAGGGCCACTGTTTCTAAATCATAAAACATCGCTGGCCTCATCACCGTCTTGTACACTTTTCCTTTCATTCTTGCCGATACCCTCCAATCACATATCACACCCGACACTTTTCTCCAACCATTCCAACCTGCCTGCACACGCTTCTTCACCTCTTTTCCACACTCTCCATTGCTCTGGATTGTTGAGCCTAAGTACTTAAAATCCTCCATCTTCCTCATCTCTGCTCCCTGTAATCCCACCGTTCCTCTTGGGTCCTTGTCGTTCACACACATGTATTCTGTCTTACTGAGGCTAATCTTCATTCCCCTCCTTTCCAGGGCATACCTCCACCTCTCTAGATTTTCCTGCACTTGTTCTCTGCTCTCACTGCAGATCACAATGTCATTTGCAAACATCATAGTCTATGGAGATTCTTGTCTCACCTCGTCTGTCAGCCTGTCCATCACCATAGCAAACAAGAAGGGGCTCAGAGCTGACCCTTGATGCAGTCCCATCTCCACCTTGAACTCTTCTGTCACACCGATAGCTCACCTCACCACTGTCTTACATCTCTCATACATGTCCTGCACCACTCTAACATGCTTCTCTGCCACTCCAGACTTCCTCATGCAATACCACAGTTCCTCTCTTGGCACCCTGTCATATGCTTTCTCCAGATCCACAAAGGCACAATGCAGCTCCTTCTGACCTTCTCTGTACTTCTCTAATAATAACCTCAAAGCAAACACTGCATCTGTGGTGCTTTCTTGGCATGAAACCAAACTGTTGTTCACAAATGCTGACCTCTGCCCTTAGTCTAGCTTCCACTATTCTTTCCCATAACTTCATCGTATGACTCATCAACTTTATCCCTCTGTAGTTGCCACAACTCTGCACGTCTCCCTTGTTCTTAAAAATGGGCACCATCATACTTCTCCTCCATTCCTCTGGCATCTGCTCACTCTCTGAGACCTTGTAGAATGTTCTTGTCAGAAAATCTACTGCTACCTCCCCTAGACACTTCCATACCTCCACTGGTATGTCATCAGGACCAACTGCCTTTCCACTCTTCATCCTCTTCAATGCCCTCCTCACTTCACCCTTACTAATCTTTGCTACTTCCAGGTCCTCAACAGTCACCTCTTCTACTCTGTTTTTTTTTTTTTTTTTTTTCTCTCATTTTCCTCTTTCATCAGCTCTTCAAAGTACTCTTTCCATCTTCCCAACACACTTCTTTCATCAGTCAATACATTTCCCTTTTTGTGCTTTATCACTCTAACTTGCTGCACATCCTTCCCATCTCTATTTCTCTGCTGTGCCAACCTGTATAGATAATTTTCTCCCTTCTTACTGACCACTCTATCATACAAGTCATCATACGCTCCTCTGTTTGGCCTTTGACACCGCTACCTTTGCCTTATGCTGTGTCACTCTGTACTCCCGTTTACTCTCTGTGGTCCTCTCTATGTCCCTCTTCTTTTGTACACATTCCTGCACTTTCTCATTCCACCACCAAGTCTCCTTATCTACTGTCCTTCCAGAGGACACACCAAGTACTGTCCTACCTGTCTCCCTCATCACATTAGCTGTAGTTGTCCAGTGATTTGGAAGCACTTCCTGCCCAGCCAATGCCTGTTTCGACTCTTCCTCGAAGACAACTCGACCCTCTTCCTTTTCCAGCTTCCACCACTTTGTCTTCTGCTCTGCCTTTGCCTTCTTCACCTTCTTCACCATCAGCATAATCCTGCACAGCACCACCCTATGCTGTTTTGCAACACTCTCACCCACTACTACTTTGCAGTCACTGATTTCCTTCAAATTTCATCGCCAACACAAGATGTAGTCTACCTGTGTGCTCCTACCTCCGTTTTTATAAGTCACCCTATGCTCCTGTGCTTTCTGAAAGTATTTACCACAGCCATTTCCATCCTTTTTGCAAAATCTGTCAACATATGTCCTTCTGTGTTCCTGTCCTGGATACCAAACCTGCCCATCACTTCCTCGTCCCCTCTGTTTCCTGCACCAATGACCACTCTTTCACCTCTGGACGTACTCTGCATCACTTCATCTAACTCACTCCAGAATCTCTCCTTCTCTTCTAGCTCACATCCTGCTTGTGGGGCATAAGCACTGACAACATTGAACAAACATCACGCCTTCAATTTCTAACTTGAGACTCATCACTCTGTCTGACACTGTTTTCACTTCTAAAACATTCCTGACAAACCCCTTCTTCAAGATGACTCCTACTCCATTTCTCTTCCCATCCACAGCATGATAAAACAGCTTTAACCCTGCTCCTAAGCTTCTCGCCTTGCTACCTTTCCACCTGGTCTCCTGAACACACAGTATGCCCACCTTCTTCCTCTGCATCATGTCAGCCAGCTCTCTATCTTTTCCTGTCATAGTTCCAACACTCAAATTCCCTACTCTCAGTGCTAGACTCATGCTTTTCCTCTTCTCTCTCTGCCTACGGACACGCCTCCCGCCTCTTCTTATTCGACCAACAGTAGTCCAATTTTCACCCGCACCCTGTTGGTTAACAGCACTGATGGCGGTCGTTGTTAACCCGGGCCTCGACCGATCCGGTATGAAATTTGTATTCACGGTTTACATTTTGTATTCTGGCAAAAGTTTTATGCCGCATGCCCTTCCTGTCGCAACCCTCTGCATTTATCTGGGCTTGGGACTGGCGTGAAGGTGGACAACAAAAACCGAGGAGGAAACCGGAATACCCGGAGGAAACCCATGCAAGCACAAGGAGAACATGCAAACTCCACACAGAAAAATCCGAGCTAGGAATCGGACCCAGGCCTTCCGGCTGTGAGGTGGACCTGCTAACTACTATGCCACCTATTGTTGAAAATGTTTCTATTTACTTATTGGTGTGTGTGTGTGTGTGTGTTCGGAGTACATAGGGAATACATCATGGCATGTCTGTAGTGATTTGGTTTAACACTGATTGTAAAATGTCAAAAAAAAAAAATGCATTTTTTTTAAATTCAATATTGGAGACCTATCCGAACAACAATAGTACAAATCTGAGTGATATCGGTATCAATTGTAATAACATCCACTGAAATGTTGCCATAATATTGAAATATGATCGTCTCAAATTGAAGTCGTGATCAGTTCCGTGGAACTGCACTTTTAGGCTGTGTTATGAGGAAATATTTCAGTTAAGTATGATTCATACATGTGAACATTCACTGAACTTTTCATTTCTTTTTTTACTTTTTTCACTTATATTGGTTCAGCTATTGCATCCATTTCTTTTCTATCTTTTTCTACATGCGTCATTTAATGTAATTTAATTTTTTTATGTTTACTATGTAATAGAAACTGTGCAAAACAGAAAAGTACAAGAATAAACATTAAGTAGAATAATAATGGTATTAATCGTTGTGATCATCATAATAGTGCTAAATCCGGTTGCTCTCCACCATCTGCTCTCAGCTGAACATTGTTTATAATTAAGTTTATAATTAACTCATTCTGTTAGTCAGCCTGTCCTTTTGTCTCCTGTGTGTATCAGTGGAACGAAAATGTGTAGGGACCACGTGCCCACCACTCGCCATGCCCGAGTGCCCTCCTGACTCTGTGCGGACCCACAGCTACACCCCCCCTGCCGGCTGCTGCCCAACATTGCCGCCTCAATGCACCTGTGCTCAGTGCCCATCCCAGCCAGGGTGTCACAGTGGACACAAAGCTGTAATGATCAGTGAGGCCACTGGAGCACCAGGCAACTGCTGTCACTCCTACAGATGTGAGAAAGGTACTTAAAAAATAAAAGGCAAGAAAGACAAGTTACAGTGTGTATTTGATCTGAAACCCAGGACAACTATGTTTAGTCCCCAAAATAAAACCTTTAAAAGGAAAATTCCACCTGAGGCAAACAATCGGAAACATAAGAAAAGCAAAATAAATGGAGGTTTTACATACAGAATATATATAGAAAGAGAGAGAGAGTGTTTTTTAGATATATATATATATATATATATATATATATATATATATATATATATACAGTATGTGTGTGTGTAGTTTGTGTGTGTGTGTGTGTGTGTGTATATATATATATATATATATAGTTGGCTCCCTTCTTACGAAAACCCTTGAATACGAAAAACATTTTCCTAAATTTTTGTGCACAAAACAAGTTGTTCTTACAAAAAGTGACACGCGCCATTCAAATGCACAAGTTACTCTCTCTTTGGCTGACTCCCAACATCCCACCTCGCTGGCCTCCCATTGGCCAGGAGGGAGCTGAAGCTTCATAGTACTGTACCTATAATGCTTGCTTGTCACATGTGTAAAGGAGAGATTTACTGTTGGTTCGTGAGGTTTTTTGAGAGTGCTCATTGCAGCTTATTTTTCGTTTGTTGTTTAATACAGTAAATGTTTCATAAATGTGGCGCGCTTCGCCAAATGTGGGCAAAACGCGGGTCATCCGGACCTCCGATCCCTCAAGCAAACAGGTGAATGTTGAGTACTAAACAAGTATTCAAAGCACACTTACCTGCTTTACAGATCGGAGGTCCTGCTGTATTAGATCTCCGGGCTTCCGGCTTCTCTTTGCTTCTCACCGAAGGACTCGCTCCTGTAGCTCATGCTCATCAGTGTTACATCAGCTCTTTTTATTTTTGGGTATCGTCTTAAAGTGCTACCTTCTGGACTCAAGTTTTAGTGCATCATACAAATGTAGCACGCTCCGCCAAGTGTGGGCGGCGCCTGCATTCGGCGGCGCGCGGCACAAATGTTTAATAATGAATGTAAAATGAATAAAAAATGTTTTATACTGGTTTAATTAATAAATATGTTAATGAAATGGTTTAATATATTAATAAAATGCTTAAATGGTTTAATAAATAATTTTCTTTTACTTTTAACACATATTTCATACAAAAGTGGTGTACTGTTATAATTTTTAAATGGTTCATGGGGTAGTCTTGGGAGTCTTGGAACGAATCACGCGTAAAATGCGCCGCTACTTACGAAAACTCCAGGTTCTGAAAAAGGCGCTGGAACGGATTACTTTCATAAGAAGGGGGCCGACTGATATATATGACTGGTATATATATATATATTATATATATATATATATATATATATATATATATATATATATATATATATATATATATATATATATATATATATATAATATATAAATAATATATAAATGATATGATTTTCTGAGTAGATCCTTCCGTAGGAGAGTGCTCAATACTTTTTGGTAGAGCAAATAATAAAAATAAAAGGACAGGACAAAGACTCATTCTGTAGTGATAAATGGAGTTTCAATAGAAAGTCTTTGTCCTGTCCTTTTATATATATATATATATATACACACACATATATATATATATATATATATATATATATATATATATATATATATATATATATACACACACAAACCCACACAGGGGGTGGACAAAATGGAAACACCTAACGTTTTGGCATCATAATCTTTGAACATAATTTAAATAATCAAAACTTGGCATATGTTTTGATTCATACAACTTGTGAATTGTTTCCAACGGAATTTTAAGCCATTCTTCAGGTAGAATACCCTCCAACTCTTTTAGAGATGATGGCGGACTTGTGCTTTGTTGAGGACATTTTCCCCTCTCTTTCAAAGGCAGTCATTACTTTTGAGACTGTACTTCTTGAAACACCAAACATTTGGGCAATTTTTGTTACTCTAGCACCTACCATATGAGCACCAACAATTTGGCCTATTTTATAATCTGAGAGGTCTGCCATAATGGGGTATGATTAATGTTTTCAATATCTGAAAAAGGCATACCTCCACCTCTCTATATTTTCCTTCACAATATCTGAATTCAATATCTAAAAAAAATAAACCATTTATTTTACATCAACATATCAAATAACAAAATTATTATACAAAAAATTACATATGCCAAGTTTTGATTGTTTAAATTATGTTCAAAGATTATGATGCCAAAAGTTAGGTGTTTCCATTATTTTGTCCACCAGGGCGCTTAAAAAAATTGGAGTCGGTGGGCGCTTATTAAAATATTACCCGTGGAGGGGAACAGTAGTGCTTATTATCATCGAGGTGTAAAACATGAAGAATAACAGAACAATAAAAGAGTTTTACTGGCATTTGTGTTATTCATTTTGTGGTATCAACCAAACTGCTTATCCATGAAAGCTGAAAATAAACAGAAAACAGCATACATAAAAAAAAAAAAAGACCTATTACTTTTCCCTCCCTTTAAACATTTTCCGGGAAATAAAATCAACACAAATGTCAACTTTAGCACATGGCATATTGAACCAATCAACATGAACATAAACAAAAGCACATGGCCAGGAACGTCTTTAAATTTTTGAAGTTAGTGAGCAGGAGAATGGGTGAAAAATACTCATCACTTTCTTGTAGGTCCATATCTGGCTCATCGCTCCCTTCGCTGTGTGCCATGAAACCTGAATAATCTAACCTCTGCTATAGCAAGTCCTTCACAGGGTAGATTGCCAGGTCTTTTCATAGAACTTGGCACACTTAACCAGGGTAACTTAACTTTAACTGTTAATTAAAAACGTAGTATTTTTTTTTAATTATTTCAAATCTGATTTACACACGCTCTCTTCTGAACATATTTGGTAGGCCTGATGCTTGAACCTAATACACTATTCCAACACCTTTTCTTATAACTACATGGCAACCACAGATGGCTGTGACGGTACAGCGGTGTGTTGTCAACACTGAACAGAGCTTTCCAAGCAGACTGCAGGGAATTTTGAATAGAAAGTAATACAGTACCCTTTCAATACCCTGCAGAAAAACAGCGTACAATTCCTCAGGACTGTACAGTACATCCACGGCCCAGTCTAGCAGCTTGGGGATTAGCCAACTATGGCAAATGCCATGTTATGAAATGTATGCTGTTGTTAATAATGTCCAATTTTTAAATTTTATTTTAAAAAGTACAGGAAGAAACACGTTGACGGCCATTCAACATCCTCTTTTCAAAAGTCAGCAGTTTTACACATGCATCACACCATAGACAGTAAAGACACGACTGGCTGTTGATAACCCAGTTAGCTGCACTGGGGGGGGGGGGGGTGTGATATAACATTGTCATTATTATTTTTGTTAGGTAGCCCTTCTGTTTAACACTTGATCTCAGACTTTTCCACTTTCTATCAATCAGTGTTGCGCTGCCAAGCTATCACACGTGCACAAGATCGGTCCTCCGATCATACAGTCTTGTTATTGTAAACAGATACAGAACTAAAACAGGTTGTAGCACAAATAAATGAGAGATACTAAGACTGTACTATGCTGGGGTGGTTTCACCATGAAACCTTTACATTTATCCAAAATTAACACATAATGAAAGATAAAACATGGATAGTCACTAGTCAATAAGGAACTTGTAAATGGGAAACGGTGCCCTTTATTTTTAAAATGTGTTGCATGCTTTGTGGACTTGGAGAAGGGCTTCGGTAGTGTCCCTCTGGCTATCTTGTGGGGTGTGCTCCACGAATATGGTACATCAGACCCGTTACTACAGCCATTCGGCCTTTACTTGATGATGGAGCCAGAGCTTGGTCTGCATTGGTAACATGTCGAATTAGATTCCAGCAGTGGTAAGCCTTCAGGGCCAACAAAGCCTTCTCTGTGGCTTAAACGCCTTCAGAAGCACTGACCTACATTAAACAACTTAAATTCTAGTGTGATGTTCCATTAAACTGTATTAATTTACTCTCTCATTTTGGAGAGTCTCTTGGCTGCACTGCTTCCAGTACACTATGTGTATGTTAGATTTTTTCTTTTTTTTTTGGTCCAATCAGATTTCAGCTTCTCTGTGCTGCCATGTCATTCTAATCTACCCATAACCTTCAGAATTAGCAGTACAGACCAATTTCATTCATCCATTCATTTTCTTAACCACGTCATCCTAATTAGGGTAACAGGGAGTGTTGACCAGATGTGATGTGGGACACTGTAAACATATGGAAGATGGCCCTCTGGTTAGATGGGACTAAAATTGAACTATCAAGAAAAGGGTAATGTCTGGTGCAAGCCCAGCGTCTCATCACCCCAAGAACACCATCCACATTGTATCTTGCTCTCTGGATATTTCAGCTTAGAATGGACTGATAAACTAGTCAGAATTGAGGGGACTATGGATGGTGATAATACAGGCATTTTCCTGAGGAAGATAAATTCTTGAAGAAACTGGAGCAGTTTTCTTTTGATGATTAGGCTGAGATATCCATGGCTGGTCATGTCAATCTCATCGATGAATAGCCTAAGAGACTTGTAGCTGTAACTGCTACAAGACGTTGCTCTATGAAGGACTAACCAGTGTTGTGTACTTTTTTAGTCATATTTCAGTGAATACTGTCTATTTACAAATAATGAATGCGGATTTGAAATTAATTAATTCTCTCGATAATAACGTGTCACACGTTCATGATTCATCTCTATCAGAGCCCTTCGATAGAAATGTATACATCTCTGCAGTGGTCCGCTTGCTCTTCAAGGTCTATGCTTCTCACATTTCACAGCATCATTTTACCACACTGTTTTACAGCAAGCTCCATTACATCTCCGTAAACTGAGTTTTGCATGACCGATATTGGCGGTATGGGTGTATTTAATACATTTTAAAGATGGATTGTTTGTGCATTTGAATCAGTGTTATGGAAGATGGGGAACAAGTGGTGGCTGATAATATAAGCTACACATTTTGTACGAATTGGGCCTACTTTAATCAGATGTGAATAAGGCATCTGTAGGCATCACAGATCCGTGATTTTGGGGGTGAAGATGCACGTGCAGGAGGTTCTAATGAAAAAGAATGGTGGCTATGAACTGAGAATTTTGGGGGTGGGGGGTTGGGGCGACAGTGATGACTGATTAGGGTGTATGTCTTTGACATCTGCATGAATAACTATCCTGGAAAAATCTATTGGCCTAAGGAATTAAGATGGCCTGTTTATGGATGAGATGTCGGTTTCCGGTGTGCGCTTAAGTGCAGTTGGTGCCTCTGAAGGTCCAGATCTCACAGGCCTTAAAACTTCCTATATCCAAAGCTCCTTCAGATTTTTTTGACCACTTGTCTTACTGTGGACAACAAGCCTATTTGACACATAGAGTGGAGATTAGTGGTGCTCCCTTGGGTTCCCATCAGCTTTGGCTTTGTGAGTTTGCCATCAAGTCTTCATCCATTCACTTTCCTGTGAGGGCTCTGGTGCCGCTGCAGGAACAACATTCTGACCAGCCCTTTCGAAAAAAAAAAAAAACACAGTGACATAATGTTAGGTTGCACAGGTCTAGTGTACTGCACCTACTTTTAATAACATTCCATAAATGTCTGGAAAGTGGAGGAATTGTATTTTAGAAAATAAATGTTGCTCCATTGGGTGCCAGCCTCCAGCGACCCTAATTAGGATTAAGAGGTACAGAAAATGAATGAATGAATATTGCTCCATTGTTGTCTGATGCATCTTCTAGATTCTGCTGCTACAAAAGATACAATTTAGTATTGTTTTGCTGGAACATGCAATGCCTTCTCTGGAGGTTAAAATTGTGAATTGCAACAATATGCTTGTCTTAAACTTGCATATACTTTTCAGCATCAGTGGTGTGAAAGTTGCCAATTCCATTGGCACATGTACCCCATACCATCAGAACTTGCAGGTGTTTGAACTGAGCTCTATTTTGTTTATTTATTTTTATTATGAATAAAATATGGGTTAATTGACTTGCACATCGAATTGCACATTTGAATTTTGTTCTGTTTACATTTAACACGGCATCCTCACTTTTTTTTTTTAGAGAGTCAGTGTGTGCACTTGAAAAAAAATCCTTATGTCATCCACACATCCTTGTGCTAATAAGAATGTTCATTTCCTGTTTGCGTTTAGCTGTAATTCAGTGGCTGAATTACAGGTAAACACGTGATGTAGGAAAACAAATGGATATAAAACAGAGAAATAATTTTAAGGTGGGCAATTGTGGAAGCAGTAGGACATTTCTACTTTGAGTGTAGCCTAAACTTTGAACAATATTTTGCCAATATCTCTGACACGCACACTACAACCAAGCTCTGAAAGGAAATTAAACAATGAAATGGATCTTTATTTTTATTTATTAATTCTTGTTTTTTTTTTTTTTTTTTTTTTTTTTACATAACATTTACAGCAATTGGCAGTTGTTCTTATTTTTTTAAAACAAGTGAGCAATTGAGGGTTTAGGGCCTTGCTCAAGGGTCCAACAGTGCTAGTGGGATTGATCTGCTGATCTTCGGATCAGTAACACATCAAATTAACCACTCATCCACCACTACCTCTGGTTATGCACATAAGTACAAAATAAAATTTTTGGGCCATTAAACATTTATAGTTTTACAAAAAATCCATATCTGAAAAAAAATTCACGCTTTCACAGAACACAGGGGTCTTAGCCACAGCTTAAACCACAGAAATGTAAGTAAAAAATGTAGGCATGGTCTCCTTATCCAGGATCTACTTTTACCCTTCACTTTAAAACCATCCCATTTCCTCCACCATGTTACAGATAGCACTCCTTTAGGCCCTTTTTCTCTATTCTGCAGTTATTCATGTTCTAACAGTTGAATGGAAAAGAAGCTGTTTAAAATAAGCTGCAGTAACCTGGTGCCAGTTATTCAGTTTGAAACCCAGTAGTCCAATCTAATGTTTGCAATTCTTTATACATACAGTGATGCCAAACTATGATGCGTTTAGAAGATACAATTTGTTTTTGTAAATTAACTCATTTGCTAAGCCTCTAAATTATGCTAAAGTCATAGGGAGGCTGGTGCCTCTCTTACCTGGCGCGTTGGTACACCCTGAAAAGCTTGCCAGTCCATTACAGGATGACAAAAATTATTCACACTCACACCTAGGGGCAGTTTAGAACTGGCAGTTCATCTAACCTGTGGACTGTGGAAGGAACGAGGAATATTTAGAAGAAACCCACACAAGCTCAGGGAGAACGTGCAAGCTCTATTCAGAATCACATGAGCCTGGGAATTGAACCCAGGACCCTCTGTGAAGGGCGGGCATACTAACCACTACTCCACCGTTCCACCTTAAACTAATGAGTTTTTCTTAAAGCCCACATTTCATGTGTAAATTTCTTTTGATCTGCTCTTGTTTTGCTTTTATGAATAAACTTCTGTAGCTAGGTACCAGCCTCCCCGTGATCCTAATTAGGATTATGCATCTTGGAAAATGAATAATGAATGTTTGCAGCATGATAAATACGGTTCAGTGAGAGGATATAGTGCCTCTTCCTTTAGTCCTGAGAAAAGGACTTCACTATCACAGTATATTTTGTGCCAGCTTCAAATAGTTCCGGTTTAACCAACAGTCTAACGTTCTATTCTGGCCTCTTGTTGCTGGTATGAATACGTGCCATGTTGTGGAACTAATGTGCTTAGCGAGGAAGCTGGGTGAATAGAAGGAAAGCGCTTAGGCTACCAGTCTGTCTACAAATAGGAGAATGAAGTCTGGCTTTGCTTGTCTGCTCACAGACACATCCAAGTGGGGAAGTACAGGGGGTTCAACAGTTCAATAAGAGGAATCTGTATAGGCATGTGTTTTGTATGTATGGGAAAGTGAGACACTAAGGGATATGGGGGATATAATAGAGTAAGAGCATTCATATGTGTGTGTAGATGGCAGGGTTTTTTGTTTTTTTGCTAGCATCAGCATGAACAGAGGAGAACTGTAGTCTATTTCTTATATTAATTATTTGTGAGCACTTGCTCTGCAAGCATATGGCATTTGGCTGCTTTAACCCGATCGTCAATTAATCTACTGAAGTTTCTGGATCTTTGGAAAACTTGATTAAATTCTGATTTAGTTGTGGGCAGCACGGTGTTGTGGTGGCTGCCATGGCTTCCTCACAGAGAGGTCATGCTTGGGTCGAGTCCTGGGCTTGAGGCGTTTCTGTGTGGAGTTTGTATGTTCTCTCCTTGCTTGTGTAAGTTTCCTTTCCTCCAGGTATGCTGATTTTCCTCAAACAGTCCAAAGACTAATGGCTAATTGACTCTAATTGTTTATGGGGTCCAATTATTCTTGAACTGAGGAAATATTGTTGCACTACATTTCAACAACCGTAGTGCAACAATATTTACTCGGTTCAAAAACAATTGGACCCCTTTAAACACGGTGGTTGTGTAAAATAAATATTATACATAATGATTTAAATACATTGCAATTTTTTACAGATATCTAATGTTTTTTACAGATATCTAATCCAGAATCTTTGCTCTTTTCCCGTTCTAGTGATTATTTCCTGTTACCATGACATATAAATAAGATACACATCTGTACAATCTCCTGTCCATTTCTCATCCATCTCTAAAAATCCAAATATCTTTCAACCCCTCTGAGAGCAGAAACCAGCATGCAAAGTACCATACTGCTTTTGAACTTTAAATCATTGGAACTACAAGGAAATGTGTTGTGGCCAGCTATGAAACTAAAGTTTTAGTCATATACAATGGGAATGAGTGACTGAGGAGGTCTGGCAAAGACCTTGTTTCTAAGCAAGTCCAGTAGTTAAAAAAAAAAAAAAAAAACACCGGGGGGGGGGGTCCAGGAACCAGTTCAGATTTTACGGGGGAGTATTCAAATATTATTATTATTTAAAATTCACCTCAAACAATACACGTGTTCCTTAAGTGCTGCTTCATAAGTTCTGGGCATGCAGCGCCTGGCAGCATCACTTCAAAGACATTCCCATCTTCTCTTCATAACGTTGGCAACATGTGGGTTCATGTGCAATACAAACGCTCCCTGTTGCCAATAGGTTGGAATAGTGTTGTGTGGCTTGTATCATGTCCTGGCTCCTTAGCATGGAAACAAACACTGTTTGTTTGTTTTTTGATGGGAGGGGGTTGGGGTTTGCATATGAGAATTAGTGGACCACTAGGAGATTTTTGTTGTTTGTTTGTTTGTTTGTTTTGCTGAATTTGGCAGAGTGATGTACTGAATTAGAAACAATGACTGCAGCATGAGAGTATAAGTGGAGGAAACTAATCCCAGATTTAACACTGAACACTGCGGGACAATTAAAATGCAGCCGGGGGGACACAAACCAGTGTCTCTCCCTCACGCCGGTCCCAAGCCCGGATAAATGCAAAGGGTTGCGTCAGGAAGGGCATCCGGCGTAAAATAAATGGCAAATAAAATATGCGAATCACAAGAAATAATTTCATACCGGATCGGTCGAGGCCCGGTTTAACAACAACCGCCATCAGTGCTGTTAACCAACAGGGTGCTGGTGGAAGTTGGATTACTGTTGGTCGAAGACGTCAAAAAAGGAGAGACGGGAGGCGTGTCTGTAGGCAAAGAGGGGAGGAAAGGCATGAGTCTAAGACTGAAAGTAGGGAATTTGAATGTTGGAATCATGGCAGGAAAATATAGAGCTGGCTGACATGATGCAGAGGAGGAAGGTGGACATACTGTGTGTTCAGGAGACCAGGTGAAAAGGTAGCAAGGCTAGAAGCTAGCTTAGGAGCAGGCTTTAAGTTGTTCTTTCATGGTGTGGATGGGAAGAGAAATGGAGTAGGAGTCATCTTGAAGGAGGCTTTAGTCAGGAATGTTCTAGAAGTGAAGAGTGCCAGACAGAGTGATGAGGCTCAAGTTAGAAATTGAAGGTGTGATGTTCAGTGTTGTCAATGCTTATGCCCCACAAGCAGGATGTGAGCTAGAAGAGAAGGAGAGATTCTGGAGTAAATTAGATGACGTGATGCAGAGTACCCCAGAGGTGAAATAGTGGTCATTGGTGCAGACTTCAATGGACATGTTGGTGCAGGAAACAGAGGGGACGAGGAAGTGATGGGCAGGTTTGGTATCCAGGATAGTAACGCAGAAGGACAGATGTTGGTAGATTTTGCAAAAAGGATGGAAATGGCTGTGGTAAATACTTTCTTCCAGAAGAGACAGGAGCATAGGATGACCTATAAAAGCAGAGGTAGGAGCACACAAGTAGACTACATCTTGTGCAGGTGATGCAATTTGAAGGAAGTCAGTGACTGCAAAGTAGTAGTGGGTGAGAGTGTTGCCAAACAGCATAGGATGGTGGTATGCAGGATGACGCTGATGGTGAGGAGGGTGAAGAAGGCAAAGGCAGAGCAGAAGACAAAGTGGTGGAAGCTGAAAAAGGAAGAGTGTCGGGTTGTCTTCAAGGAGGAGTTGAAACAGGCTTTGGGTGGTCAGGAAGTGCTTCCAGATGACTGGACAACTACAGCTAATGTGATCAGGGAGACAGGTAGGAGAATACTTGGTGTGTCATCTGGAAGGAGAAGAAGATAAGGAGACTTGGTGGTGGAATGAGGAAGCGCAAGAGTGTGTACAAAAGAAGAGGTTAGCTAAGAAGAAGTGAGACATAGAGAGGACCGAAGAGAGTAAACAGGAGTACAGGGAGACACAGCGTAAGGCGAAGGTAGCGGTGTCAAAGGCCAAACAGATTGCGTATGATGACTTGTATGCTCGGTTAGAAAGTAAAGAGGGAGAAAATTATTTATACAGGTTGGCACAGCAGAGAAATAGAGATGGGAAGGACGTGCAGCAAGTTAGATTGATAAAAGACAGAGAGGGAAATGTATTGACTGATGACAGAAGTGTGCTGGGAAGATGGAAAGAGTACTTTTAAGAGCTGATGAATGAGAGAGAAAAAAAGAGTACCAGGAAATAGCAAAGATTAGTAAGGGTGAAGTGAGGAGGGCATTGAAGAGGATGAAGAATGGAAAGGCAGTTGGTCCTGATGACATATCAGTGGAGGTATGGAAGTGTCTAGGAGAGGTAGCAGTAGATTTCCTGACAAGAACATTCTACAAGGTCTTAGAGAGTGAGAGGATGCCGGAGGAATGGAGAAGTGTGATGGTGCCCATTTTTAAGAACAAGGGATATGTGCAGAGTTGGGGAAACTACAGAGGGATAAAGTTGATGAGCCATACGATGAAGTTATGGGAAAGAATAGTGGAAGCTAGACTAAGGGCAGAGGTCAGCATTTGTGAACAACAGTTTGGTTTCATGCCAAGAAAGAGCGCCACAGATGCAGTGTTTGCCTTGAGGATGTTAATAGAGAAGTACAGAGAAGGTCAGAGGGAGTTGCTTTGTGCCTTTGTGGATCTGGATAAAGGATATGACAGGGTGCCGAGAGAGGAACTGTGGTATTGCATGAGGAAGTCTGCAGTGGCAGAGAAGTATGTTAGAGTGGTGCAGGACATGTATGAGAGATGTAAGACAGTGGTGAGGTGTGCTGTAGTGTGACAGAAGAGTTCAAGGTGGAGGTGGGACTGCATCAAGGGTCAGCTCTGAGCCCCTTCTTGTTTGCTGTGGTGAGACAGGCTGACCGAGGTTAGGCAACATTCCTTATGGACTATGATGTTTGCAGATGACATTGTGATCTGTAGTGAGAGCAGAGAACAAGTTGAGGAAGATCTAGAGAGGTGGAGGTATGCCCTGGAAAGGAGGGGAATGAAGGTTAGTCTCAGTAAAACAGAATACATGTGTATGAATGACAAGGACTCAAGAGGAACGGCGAGGTTACAGGGAGTAGAGATAAGGAAACTGGAGGATTTTAAGTACTTAGGCTCAACAATCCAGGACAGTGGAGAGTGTGGAAAAGAGGTGAAGCGAGTGCAGGTAGGTTGGAATGGTTGGAGAAAAGTGTCCGGTGTGATGTGTGATAGGAGGGTATCGGCAAGAATGAAAGGAAAAGTGTACAAGACGGTGTTGAGGCCAGCAATGTTGTATGGTTTATAAACGGTGGCCCTGGGGAAAAGACAGGAGGCAAAGCTGGAGGTAGCAGAGATGAAAATATTGAGGTTCTCTTTGGGAGTAACGAGGATGGATAGGATCAGAAATGAGCACATCAGAGGAACAGCACATGTAAGACGTTTTGGAGACAGTCAGAGAGGCTAGATTGAGATGGTTTGGACATGTACAGAGGAGGGGTAATGAGTATATTGGTAGTAGGGTGCTGAGGTTGGAACTACCAGGCAGAAGGCCTAGAGGAAGACCAAAGAGACAATTCATGGATGTGGTGAAGGAGGACATGAAGGCAGTTGGTGTAAGAGAAGAAGATGCAAAGGATAGGGTGAGATGGAGGCAGATGATTCGCTGTGGCGACCCCTGAAGGGGAAAGCCAAAAGGAAAAGAAGACTGCAGGACAATTAAGAAACTCACCAATGCTATACTAGGGCCAAAGAGGAGAATCAAAACAAAGCTCCATGTTAAACCCTCATAAGTTGAAGTTAAAGGTCGAGTGAGAGACCGATAATAAAGCTATACCATTCTTTTTTTCTGTCAGTAAAACTGCCAAGTGTGAAGACTACATTCTAGATTGGTGGGTTCCTTTTCTTGTTGGATATATCACATCTGTACCATTTAATATAATAACCACTAGTCCACAAAGGCTCGTCTTAACTGGGCATTCCTCTAATATCCGTATCTAATAAGCCAAACATGAACATTGTTCATTCATCCATTCAGTTATTTTTATTAATTAGGGTTTGTGAGGAAGCTGGCACCCATCTCAACTAACTCTGGGTAAGGGCAGAGTACACCCTGGACAGCTCGCCTGGCCATTGCAGGGCAGAAACACACTGACAGTTATACAGCTCCTCTTGACAGAAGTCAGCAATGTTTCTTTTACATGAACCTCACATCATAGACAGTGAGAAACATGGACGGCTTTTGATAACCCAGTTAGTGCACTGTGGGGACAGTGACAACCTGTTGAGAGTGGGACTCGAACCCCCAACCTTAAGAGCATTGATCCAGCACCTTTACCACCAGGCGTCATTTTCTTGCTTTTATATCATTGGTGCCAACACTGTAACATAGCAGCTAATGCTAAGTCTATATAGCAGTTTAGCATTTGATGATTATAAAAAAGAACAATAAAGTAATGCTTAAAAACTCACCCGACTGACAGACAAAACCTTTTTTTTGTGAGACTGTCCACATTGTTCTTATTGCTGCTGAGGCAGGATGCTGTTTTCACCATGCAATGTATGAGAATTATGTAATTTCTGTTTTATATGAATATTAATTTTGCACAGTCTGATGGCAGTACTACACTCTTTGTTACTGCATAATTGTGAGGCACTCCACCGAATGTCGGTGCTTGTCGTACGGACTACTTTTGAGAAAATGGCCAAAAAAGTAAGTGGTCATTTTTTATTGAAATTTGGATTTTTGCATAAACCATTAAAACAAGTATTCAACTATTACTTACTGAAGTGAAATCAACTAAAACTCACTAAAAATGTCTTTTATTTTCATTTTTCTGACGAGTACCCTCATACAACTAGATACAAACAGTAGCAAACTTACCGGTTTTCTTTGCAATTATCCACCAAGTTCGGCACAAGACACACTATAATCCATACACCAGAAGAACGGTCGTGAAGTCGTCTCTCCATTTTGAATACTGTTTTAATATTAAAATGCTGTTTCAGTCAATAAAATAAAGGTTATAAAGACAATATGCAGGTAAACAATGCAGGCTAGTTGCTACGGAAGATCTGAAACAATCACCCTGATGGGTGAACTTGGTCACATGCTCACATTGCACATGCTCAGTGCCCGTCACACATTAACTTCCTGTTTACTTCTTGACTCTAGTATACCACATGTGGAACTTGTATCCGACTTTCTCTTCAATAACAGTAAGTAAGTTTATTTATAGGATTGTGAATACACATAATTTCTGGAAAAGGAGAGTGAAATATCATCTGTGATGTCTAGCAGCATTAGTATAGCTGTTAAATTCGATGCTGGAATTCGGCTTTGAAGATTATGTCTCTCCCTCTCTCTCTCTCTCTGTCTCTTTGTCTCACACACACACACACACACACACAGTGTGCAAACGGTTAAATGATCAGCATCCAGATGAACTAGTGCAATTTGAATGGAAGAAACTACAGTATATGAAGGGAGTGGGGCAAATGAGTGCAAATGGTGCGATAGATGCACAAATGAGCAGTCACCCACTGCTTACAGTCTGTGTGTGTGTGTGTGATACCTCAGGTCTGCTGGAATATTAAGAAAGACATGATTCCATTGCAATTCAGTCAAAGAAAAGCCCATATGCTCAGTATTATGTACTTTAGAAACTTAATGAGTATTGTATGAGTATTGCTATTTTTCTCTGCATGTAAAATTCGATTATGGAATTTTTTGATCATTTGATTTGTGTGTAATCTTGTCTTTTTTCCAATCAGTATCATTTGAACCTTTATATAATGGTCAAAAAGATACATAGTGATCTTATTGAAATAAACAGGAAAAAAAAGCAATTTTTTGATCATTTTTGGGGGTTACCACGGTGACTGAGGGGTTTAAAAAGGGTGTGTCAGATTAAAATGAGGATGATTTCTCTTGTCATCTCTTCCTAAAACTCTTCCCAGACGCGTTTTCTAAAAGTTTATATGGCTGAAGTGCATAAAAATATTTGGTTGTTAAGGAGTAATGATCTTGGAAGAAGTGCAATCTTTGTGCTCATTTTTCTCTCAAATGTCTTTTGAAATTTTTAGTTGAATGTTAACACAAGAAATGCCATAGCCCGGTCAGTGTTCAAGGTATTGACAAACTTTGTTTTTTTTTAAACAAGTTGATTGTGAAAGGCCAAGTGTTTGTGTACGATAGAGACTCCAAAAGTTTTGCAAGAGAAAAAGTATTTCTTTTTTATTATTTAGTATTTTTATTGAAAAAGAACAGTCATCACTCAACATAAACATAACCACATGGGCTGGTTTGTTTGGACCCGGAAATGAAACTGACAAGCAAGGTCAAGGACAAGAACAAACGCACACAGAGAGTAAACAAACTGGGGACTGAAGGTGCGGCCACGGCCCTATGTTTGACATCTTGGCATGGAATATTGGCGGTCTACATAAACATGACAATGACTTTTCACAGGTGAAGCGTTTGAGCTGCAAATGTGATATGTGTTTTTGTGAATCATTCGTGCGAGCTCAAAATGAATTCTTGACATTTATGTCTGGTTTCCGATCACTTAATTCAGTCAGGGATAAAATTAAGCAGCTAGGTCGATACAGTGGAGGTGTGACTGTTTTTATAAAAGAGATGTGGATGCAGAATAATATTGTTGTCAGATTGTATGAATATTTCCAAAACACGGTTGTTTTATTGTTGAGCTCCAAATATTTTGACTGGGATAAAGACACCACACTTGTATTTATCTATATTTCACCAGAGGGGTCCCCAGTTTATGACCGCAATGAGAGTGGTGATGATGGTATTGACACCCTAGTACATTATAGTTGCTGATCACCCAGATAAACAATTACTCTTAGCTGGTGACCTAAATGCAAGGACTAAAGACTTTCTAGACTTTATTCCTGACGATAATATGGATTTTATCCAAAACGATATTGATGACGATCCTTTAGATAATTTTGAAATGCCTCGTTCAAGTCGAGATAATCTTAACCATAATAATTTTGGAAAAAAGTTAGTAGAATTATGTTGTACTTTTGGAATCCATATCATGAATGGCAGGTTATTTAGGGATAAAGAAGGCCAGTTTACTTGTGTTACACATAACGGAGCAAGTTTAGTCGACTATATGATGGCATCAACCTCGTTGTTTCCACGAGTTAAGGATTTTGGAGTTGGCACTTGTGATGTATCTGACCATTTTCCTATACATTATTCCTTGAATATCAAGCAACTTGGTATGAATTGTACTGAATGTGATACACCGGAACTATATTTCCCAACACATTCCCAATATGGTCCCCACCCAACCAGAGAATGGACCAAATATATATGGGATAAAGAGCAATGTGACTTATTTATTTCCAATTTTCATGGATTATTCACTCATTTTAATGGCAAATTGTTTCAGTATATAGGCACGAATATCGAAGATTCACTAAAGGTTTATACAAAACTGTACCACAAGGCTGCCAACCACAACAAAAGGATATTTTCAGGTTACCGTGACATTAATGTGAAATCACAGCCCCCATGGTGGGACCATGAACTGGATCACTTGAAGCATATAAAATATAAAGCTCTCCGGGATCACAGAGATAATGGATTAGATATAACAGTGTATAAATCATTACGTAATTCTTTCAAAACAAACTTCAGTTCTAAATGAAGAGATTACTATACTGCACAGAAAGAAAAGCTAGTATCTACAAGAGATAACCCAAAGGAATTCTGGAAAACACTAAAGCAAACTGGCTCTATTCGAATTTGTGACTTCTCTAAAGATATTAGTTGTGAAGACTGGTTTGCTCACTTTTCTCACCTCCTTAGAGAAAATTTTGATAATACATACATACATGATATGAACCCAGAGACTATACAACAGGATGAAGAGCTGGAAACCCTGAATAGTGACCTTACTGAAAATGAAGTTTTGTATCACATTGATAAACGTTCCAATAATAAGTCACCAGGACCAGATGGAATTGCAATTGAATTTATTAAGGCTTCAAAGAATTATGTCAGCAAATATTTAAAAGTGCTGTTCAATAAGATTTTCTATGCAGGCACTTTTCCAGCTTTATGGGGGAAAAGCATTATTTGTCCTTTTTATGAATCAGGTGTTAAAGGTAATCCCAGTAATTATAGAGGCATATCTCTTATTGACTCAGTTTGTAAGATTTTTACTTCTATTCTCAATAGCAGGTTAAAGGTTTGGTGTGAGAATAAGAATATTATTGCTGAATCTCAGGCAGGATTTAGGGCTAACTACTCTACTATTGATCACATATTTTCACTCCAGACCATGGTGCATAAATATTCATGTAAGAAGAAAGGGAGGTTTTATTGTCTATTTATAGATTTCTCCAAGGCCTTTGATACGGTTAATCACAACAGTTTTTGTGGAGTTTGCAGAAAGTTGGTATTTGTGGCAGATTTTATAACATTCTCAAATCAATGTATAGTAATCTATCAGCTTGTGTTGGAACATCCCATGGTCTCTCTCAATATTTTGATTGTAGCATAGGCACAAGACAAGGGTGCATCCTTAGTCCCCAATTGTTCATAATTTTTATAAATCAACTCGTAGAGTGTATGGAACAGTTTGGTGGTCGAGGTTTATATATTTCTCCTGATGTTAGTAATTTGTATGCTCTAATGTTTGCGGATGATGTGTCATCAGTCTCGGATAGTGCTCTCCAGCTGCAGAAGAAAATTTATGGTTTTGAAAAATTTTGTCAACTTACTGGAATAAAAGTGAATATTGCAAAGACAAAGGTTATGGTTTTTAGGAATAGTGGTCCTCTGAGATATTATGAAAAATGGTTTTTGTGTGGTCAGAGGCTAGAGGTTGTTTCTTATTATAGGTATTTGGGAATTGTGTTCACACCTCGGCTAGTTTGGACTAAGGCTCAGACTACTCTAGCCTCTCAAGCTAACAAAGCTCTTTTGGCTATCCATAGATATGGCTTTTGTAGATCGTTTTAAAATATTCGATGCTATGGTTAAACCCATATTATGTTATGGTTCAGAAATTTGGGGTACCACTTATTGTAAAATTATTGAGCAAATACAAATAAAAACTTGTAAATATTTCTTGAAAGTTGGCAAAATTGTTGTAATAATATGGTTTTAGGTGAATGTGGCAGGTTCCCCCTACAAATTACTTGTATGACAAGGGCCGTTAAATTTTGGTGTAGACTTTTAAGACTTCCAAGTTCTAGATTACCTCACCAGTTCTATTTAATGCTGAAGGCATTAGATGAGTCTGGACGCACAGCATGGGCATCATATATTAAAAATATTTTGTTTAGACTGGGGTTTGGTTTCACTTGGGTATCACAGGATATTGGTGATGCTGATATTTTTATTTCAGTTTTTAAGCAGAGGTTATATGATAATCTCT
The DNA here is from genome assembly GCA_024760905.1 of Plotosus lineatus. Lineage (NCBI taxonomy): Eukaryota > Metazoa > Chordata > Actinopteri > Siluriformes > Plotosidae > Plotosus > Plotosus lineatus. The sequence goes on along the minus strand of CM045732.1, from coordinate 39,834,433 downwards.
TCCAAAATTGGCATTCATCATTACAAAACACATCCAAGTCCTCTAGTTATTTACTGTTCAAGTCCCTTCTAAATGTTGAAACATAGATTAACTCAGATCTAGCATCTTATTTGAGAATCTGTTTAGCAAATTTCCGATGTGGTACTTTCAAACTTTGCACTGAGACTGGTAGATATAAAAATGTTCCTTATAATTTAAGATTTTGTCCTTTATGTGAGAAAAAAAATATCTATGAAATTGAAGATGAAATCCATGTAATACTTTATTGCAAAGGCTACACGGGTATAAGAAATACATTTATTAAGTAAATATTTGAAGTACCCCTTATCACAACACAGTTTTATTAATATTATGTCATCAACTGATGTTAATGCAATCTGAAACCTATGCTTATTTCTTATCTATGTTAAGAAAATCAGAAATTCAACTGGTCTACAACAATAGTTCATGCTTTAATTTATTCATTTTGTCTGTATTTTGGGCTAATGGCCTTTTATTGAATAAAATGTCTGTCTGACAAACTTTTTGCTGCATTTTGCAGCTTTGGGTCTCCTCTATCTGACTGTAAAAATCTCATTTTTCATTTTTGGACCCCAGAGTCTACTTTCGGTGGAGTAGCTCACAATTAATGATTTGCATTTAATGTAGGGATATTTTTTGTACTTGTTGAAATGTTCATTCATTAATTTGCCAAACTGCTCAATCAATGAAGGTTGGCAGGCTGGTGCCTACCTCGGCCAACACTGGACAAAGGATGGGTACACTCTGAACAGCATCATGCCAGACCATTGCATGGCAACATTCACACAGCCACCAACATCAAGGGGCAATTTGAAACAGGCAGTGAGCATACATTTGTCAGACATGCTTATCCATAGTGACTTTTTTCTTTTTTTTAATACAAGATAGTAAGTGTTTTGCTCAAGGACACACCAGTGATACCGTGGCTTGAACTGCCAACTTTTGGATCAGTAATCCAGAGCCTTAACCACTGAGCTTCCACTACCCATTTAATGTACATGTGTTCGGACTGTAGGAAGAAACTGGGGTACCCAGAGGAAGCCCATACACATACAAAGACGACATGCATTCTCCACATAGAAATATCCTTGCCCAGAAATTGAGCCCAAGACCATGTTGCTGTGAGACAGATGTGCTGACCACTATGCACCGTGCCACATGAAATGTTACTGTTGTCAGTATTCAGATAATCTTGAGGATAATTGAATATTATGTGTGGTTCAGTTTGTGCTGCTTAATTTTTTTTCAATGACTAATGATGCCAGTGATTCTGCAGTGTATATTTCATGACGTTCATGGCTCAGAGGTGGTGCTTCTGATTGGCACCTAGAGCTAGTAATATGTAAATTAACAGCAATATAACAATATTGTAAGCACTTTAAGTTATTTACAAATTATATTCGTTTGGTAACCTACATAAAACATCAATCTCTGAGCTGCCAGGAACAAATAACAAAACAAAACAAAAAAAGCGTCCCAGGAATTCATGGATACCTGTGAAGCATTATCCACACTTGCTATTAATGTTCACAAACTGTGCCCACATTTTATGTGACTTCTTCCTTTTAAAGGCTGTGATGTATTAAAATCTCATCCCAGTACTGTACCGCTGACTTTGAGTTCACGTTAGTTGATTAATACAATGTTGTTCTCGTACATGCAATGCTGAGGGGGAGAAAAAGAGGAAAATAAGAGGTAAAATACTATATTTTCAAATGGCCTGGTCCACCTGGCTCATATTAGTCTCAAGAAAGTGGATCAGGAAGTCAGATCTGCCTTTTCAAGCTGTTTGAAAGTATGGCCCACAGATGCTCATGCTGCCCTAGAATGGAAGTTTTTGAGAAGAACCCTTGAAGTAGTCAACACGAGGAATATAAGCATGTACTGTGGCTTTAAAAAATATAATTGACATTTAAAAAACTCTTAAAGTTGGTAAATCACATGAACCTTTTTGAACAGCCTGACCCCTTTCAAACAACAGTAAAAAATAAACACAAAGCTTACTGAAGCTTGATATATGACCTCTTCATATCGAAAACTAAATTGAATGTCTTATTCAAGTACACAACCAATGCTCTTTTTTGTCAATTCCAAAATGATTTGTCTGGTCACTTGCCTTGTTTCTTCACCAGTCTCTACTAAGTGTATGCACAATGGGACAGAGTTTTCAGAGGATGAGGTGTACCGCATGGACTCGTGCTGGCTGTGTCAGTGTCGTGGAGGAATCTCATTCTGCTCAAAGCCTGAGTGTGCGGCGCTCGAGTGCGATAACTTTTACATCCCAGAGGGCGAATGTTGTCCTGTCTGCACAGGTACACCACATTCTCACACATTCATACTACACATCGTGTGCTTAAATTCAACCTTTTACTGCCTATAATAGATATGATTATGTTGAGAGTTTGCAGCATTATCAGTCATTATTGCAACACTATGTGTACACGTATGTATACAGTGCAAAACATTTTCATACCCTTTGAACTTTATATATGGATCAAGAGCTTTTCACTAGATAAATCAGTGGCTATTGAGAAAAAAATATTTTTATATATAATTGCTGCTCATTTAATGTTCGCAAAAAGGCACTTGGACACTCCACAGAAGTTTTGGCAAAATATTTTGTGGACTGATGAAACCAAAGTTGAATTGCTTGGGAGGAACACACAATGTCATGTGTGGAGGAAAAATAGAACAGCTCACCAACATCAACACCTCATCCCCACCATGAAGCATGGTGGAGGGTGCATCATGGTTTGGGGCTGTTTTGCTGCCTCGGGGCCTGGACAACTTGCAATCATTAATGGAAAAATGACTTCAAAAGTTTATCAGGATGTTTTGCAGGAAAACCTGAGGCCATCTGTCAGACAGTTGAAGCTAAAAAGAGGATGGATGCTGCCAAAAGACAATGATCCGAAACACAGAAGTAAATCGACTTCAGAATGGTTTCAGAGGAACAAAATACACGTTCTGGAGTGGCCAAGTCAAAGTCCAGACTTGAACCCCATTGAGATGCTGTGGCATGACCTCAAGACAGTGATACATGCCAGACACCCCAGGAATCTGACTGAACTACAGCAGTTTTGTAAAGAAGAATGGGCCAAGATTAGTCCTGATTGATGTGCCAGACTGAGCTGCAGCTACAGGAAGCGTCTGGTTGAAGTTATTGCTGCCAAAGGGTGGGCCACAAAATATTAAATGTGATGGTTCAGTTACTTATTCCTCCCCCTTCTGTCATTGTTTACATGCTATCCTCATTAAAATATGAAAACCTATAAATGTTTGGGTGGTTTTTAGTTAAAGCAGACACTGTTTTTTCATCTGTGTGATTTTGACAAAGATCAGATCACATTTGATGGTGATTTTATGCAGAAATGTGAGAAATTCCAAAAGGTTCAGATACTTTTTTATACCACTGTAAGACTAGCTATGATAAGAAAGGTCTCAAAACACTGAATGCTTTGTGGTTTGCTGAATTGCAGCTAACTGGGTTATCAAAGGCGGGCCATGTCTCTCACTGTGTATGGTGAGAGGTTCATGTAAAAGAATAGGCTGCAAAGCCATCAGCGTGTTTCTGTCCCTTTCTAAAAGGGTTGTGTCAGGAAGGGCATCCGATGTAAAAACCTATGCCAAATCAAACGTGCGAATCATTCGCTGTGGCGACCCCTGAAAAAGGGAAAAGCCGAAAGGAAATCTCATCTTATGTCGGAAATTATCCCACAGGGGTCGGGAACCTATGGCTCGCGAGCCAGATGTGGCTCTTTTGATGTCTGGCTCTCAGATAAATCAGGTGGCCTTTCTTAACAGAATAATGAATACATAATTTCAGTCATTTAAATAAAAATGCAAAAAAAAAAAAAAAAAAAAAAAACAGATGAAAGAGGAATAAATCTCGTGTATTTAAATCTATACAGTAGGCCCTCGACATTCGCGGGGGTTTGGTTCCGGATCCTCCTGCGAATCGAGATAATCCGCGAGTTCTGTACCCGGAAGTAAAACCCCTTGTATCACGCCACATGCCCGAATGAGCAGCCGGAAGTAAAATACTATGTATCTATTACATGCGCTAAAATATGCTTCTTAAACACATTCTATAGACAGTCTTACTCATTAATTCAGTATTAATGTAGTAAAATGTAGTCATGATTAAGAAAAACTTAATTTTTATGCTGTGATATTTATTGATAATAAAATATAAACATTATACAGCATACATATAAAAACACCTTTTAATGCATTCTCTTTGAAAAACATACAGCACTGTAGTTTTCAAAAATGCCCACGAGAGGAAAGTATTGCATTAGGCATGAGATTTAGGTATTAACTGCATTAAGTCCAAGGAGCTCAGCCACGCCACTCAGCCAGAGCGAATTTTAGAGTGAGAAAGTTAGAGAGCGTTACAAACCAAGGAAGCGGTGATGTGATGTGAGTTAATCCTCTGTCTTAGACGTGAGCCTGCTTTTGTTTATTGGGAGTAACTGAGCTCAGCCAAAGCGGCGAATAAACAATTAGTTAGAGGCACAGCGCCAAAATCAAAGTCCCCCAAAACACAGACCATAACAAAAAGGACATAAAAGAACAAGAAATGTAAATAAATTGGATAAACAAAACAAAATGAGAAACATGCTACACCACAGTCTGTCTGGCTTCCTTTCGGCTTTTTCCCTTTTACTCGGGAGTCGCCACTGCAAATCATCTGATTCGCACATTTAATTTGGCAGAGGTTTTTACGTCGGATGCCCTTCCTGTCGCAACCACTTTTAGCAAGGGACAGCAACACGCTGACGACTTTGCAGCCTACTCTTTACGAAAGTCAGCAATGGTTCTTTTACAGGCCTCTCACCAGAGACAGTGAGAGACATGGCCCGCCTTTGATAACCCAGTTAGCTGCACTGGGGGGACAGTGACAACCTTGTGGATAGTGGGACTCGAACCCCCAACCTTTGGATCAGCGATCCAGTGCCCTATACCACTAGACCACCACTACCCCAAACATGCTACACCACAGTAAATAAAATATAACACACAAACTTTTTAAACATGACCTTAGGTCATGTACTGGAATAATAATTGAAAAAGACTTTAATAGTGGAGTGTTTTACAACAGTTCAGACACTTCAGGCACTTCAGAGGAAACTGTCGTTTCTTCCGGAGAAAGTCTTATATGTTCAGAAGAGACATCCAACGTCATTACCTTTTTCTGGTGCTGAGCAGGCATTTGAGTGACATCATAGAACTTAACTGCTAATTAAAACACACTAAAAAAAGGCTCATTGACAATTTGTTTGCGAATGAGGAAAACGGGGCGTGACATAATCTCAACCAATCAGCAGGAAAGAGGACAGCCATTGGCTGAATTTGAATCACGTGTGAGCTGCTTGGCAGTCCGCAAATACTCAAACCGTGAATGTAAAACCGCGAATAGTCAAGGGCCTACTGTACATCTATTTTCAATGTCACTGTGGCGCGCAGCGGAGAGCTGATCCTTTCTGTACACCAGTATGCGGTGGGGTCTGATACCTTGAAACTCTAATTTTATTGGATTATGACAACTGACTGCACGTGTTGTTTTTGAGTAAAGAGGTAACTCTCCCATCGTTTTTGATCAGCTCATTTGCACGAAGCCAAGCACAGCTGGCAAACGAACACAAATGGACAGACATGGAAAAACTTCAACCGCAGTCCAGCTGATTGCCAAAACTTGGGATGTGCTTCCTGTCACATGCCAAACACTGCAGCCTACATGCTACAACAAGACAATGGTCCAAAACACTGAAGTAAATCAACTTCAAAATGGTTTCAGAAGAACAAAATACACGTTCTGGAGTGGCCAAGTCAAAGTCCAGACTTGAACCCCATTGAGATGCTGTGGCATGACTTCACCACATCCATAAATCTCTTCTTCGGTCTTCCTCGAGGCCTTCTGCCTGGTAGTTCCAACCTCAGCATCCTACTGCCAATATACTCACTATCCCTCTTCTGTACATGTCCAAACCATCTCAATCTAGCCTCTCTGACTTTGTCTCCAAAACATCTTACGTGGGCTGTCCCTCTGATATACTCATATTATTATTTCCCATAAGAAACCATTAAAATGAGAATAATCCGTTCCCAGGTCCCCATAAAACATAATTTTCTACTAAATAAGCCTAAAAACTACACAAAAATATACCTTATTTTATGTATAATGAGTGTGCTATTGTATTGTAATTAAAGAAATAAACTGTACTGTAAAATAAAGTCGTTTTATTTACCTTTGTGATGGTAGTTGATGGCTTGATGGAATGGAGTGGGAGGAGGAGGGAGGGAGGGAGGGAGTTACTGTTTGGAAGGAGTGTTTGGAAACGCCGACTGTTTGGAAACACCCTTAGCCACACACGCACCCTTAATAGCTTCCTTGTTCTTAAGGATGGTAGCAATGGTAGACTTAGCGTACGGGTACTGGGACGCTAAGTCACACAAACGCACACCTCGTTCGTGTTTTTCAATGATCTCCGCCTGTGGTGGGGTCTTTTTCGGTCCCATAATAGCAAAAGTACACTCAATATGGTTCAAAATGTCTATCAAACACAAACCACTTCCGCACTCAAAGGGGGTGACGAACTGTGACGCCGTGAGCGTGCGTCAGCTTCTCGTGGCCGCCACCGTGGCGCTGTTCGACCGCGTGGTTTGATTCGTCCGCCGAAAACTAGTTCGTCAGCAGAGACGATATGCTCGCAAATTTAATGTTCTTGAGGCGAAAAGTTCATGATCTTAAGCGTTCGTCAGCGGAGGTTTTACTGTGTGTGTGTGTGTGTGTGTGTGTGTGTGTGTGTATGTATGTGTATATATATATATATATATATATATATATATATATATATATATATATATATATACAAAAATAAAAGGACAGGACAAAGAATTCTTCTATATTCACCTGAAGAGAGAGGATGGTTTCACCACCCCTCGAAACAGATCTGTAGTGATAAATGGAGTTTCAATAGAAAGTCTTTGTCCTGTCCTTTTATTTTTGTTTATTTGCTCTACCAAAAAGTATTGAGCACTCTCCTACGGAAGGATCTACTCAGAAAATCCTCATATATATATGTCCCTCTGAAATACTCATTTCTGATCCTATCCATCCTCGTTACTCCCAGAGAGAACCTCAACATTTTCATTTCCGCTACCTCCAGCTCTGCCTCCTGCCTTTTCCTCAGCGCCACTGTTTCTAAGCCATACAACATCGCTGGCCTCACCACCGTCTTGTACACTTTTCCTTTCATTCTTGCTGACACTCTCCTATCGCACATCACACTTTTCTCCAACCATTCCAGCCTGCCTGCACATGCTTCTTCACCTTTTTTCCACAATCTCCATTGCTCTGGATTGTTGAGCCTAAGTACTTAAAATCCTCGACCTTCGTTATCTCTGTTCCCTGTACCATCACCGTTCCTCCTGGGTCCTTCTCATTCACACACATGTATTCTCATTTTCTGAGGCTAACCTTCATTCCCCTCCTTTCCAGGGCATATCTCCACCTCTCTAGATTTTCCTGCACTTGTTCTCTGCTCTCACTACAGATCACAATGTCATCTGCAAACATCATAGTCCATGGAGATTCTTGTCTCACCTCATCTGTCAGCCTGTCCATCACCATAGCAAACAAGAAGGGGCTCAGAGCTGACCCCTGATGCAGTCCCACCTCCATCTTGAATTCGTTGGTCACACCGACAGCACACCTCACCACTGTCTTACATCTCTCATACATGTCCTGCACCACTCTAACATACTTCTCTGCCACTCCAGACTTCCTCATGCAATACCACAGTTCTTCTCTTGGCACCCTGTCATATGCTTTTTCCAGATCCACAAAGGCACAATGCAGTTCCCTCTGACCTTCTCTGTACTTCTCTATTAACATCCTCAAAGCATCTGTGGTGCTCTTTCTTGGCATGAAACCAAACTGTTGTTCACAAATGCTGACCTCTGCCCTTAGTCTAGCTTCCACTATTCTTTCCCATAACTTCATCGTATGGCTCATCAACTTTATCCCTCTGTAGTTGCCGCAACTCTGCACGTCTCCCTTGTTCTTAAAAATGGGCACCAGCACACTTCTCCTCCGGCATCTGCTCACTCTCTAGGACCTTGTTGAATGTTCTTGTCAGAAAAGCGACTGCTTCCTCTCCTAGACACTTCCATACCTCCACAGGTATATCATCAGGACCAACTGCCTTTCCATTCTCCATCCTCTTCAATGCCCTCCTCACTTCACCCTTACTGATCTTTGCTACATCCTGCTCCTCAATGGTCACCTCTTCTACTCTTTTTTTCTCTCTCATTTTCCTCATTCATCAGCTCTTCAAAGTACTCTTTCCATCTTCCCAGCACACTATATACCCTGTATAGATCATTTTCTCCCTGCTTACTGTCCAACCTATCATACAAGTCATCATACGCCCTCTGTTTGGCCTTAGCCACTATTACTTTCGCCTTACGATGTGTCTCCCTGTACTCCTGTTTACTCTCTTCGGTCCTCTCAATGTCCCACTTCTTCTTAGCTAACCTCTTCCTTTGTACACACTCCTGCACTTCCTCATTCCACCACCAAGTCTCCTTATCTACTTTCCTTCCAGAGGACACACCAAGTACTCTTCCACCTGTGTCCCTGATCACATTTGCTGTGGTTGTCCAGTCATTTGGAAGCACTTCCTGGCCACCCAAAGCCTGTTTCAACTCCTCCTTGAAGACAACACGACACTCTTCCTTTTTCAGCTTCCACCACTTTGTCTTCTGCTCTGCCTTTGCCTTCTTCACTTTCCTCACCATCAGCGTCATCCTGCATACCACCATCCTATGCTGTTTGGCCACACTCTCGCCCACTAATACTTTGCAGTCACTGACTTCCTTCAAATTGTAGTCTACCTGTGTGCTCCTACCTCCGCTTTTATAAGTCACCCTATGCTCCTGTTTCTTCTTGAAGAAAGTATTTACCACAGCCATTTCTATCCTTTTTGCAAAGTCTATCAACGTCTGTCCTCCTGTGTTCCCGTCTTAGATACCAAACCTGCCCATCACTTCCTCGTCCCCTCTGTTGCCTGCACCAACATGTCCATTGAAGTCTGCACCAATGACCACTCTTTCACCTCTGGGGGTACTCTGCATGACTTCATCTAAGTCACTCCAGTATCTCTCCTTCTCTTTTAGCTCACATCCTGCCTGTGGGGCATAAGCACTAACAACATTGAGCATCACACCTTCAATTTCTAACTTGAGGCTCATCACTCTGTCTGACACTCTTTTCACTTCTCGAACATTCCTGACAAACCCCTCCTTCAAGATGACTCCTACTCCATTTCTCTTCCCATCCACACCATTATAAAACAGCTTAAACCCTGCTCCTAAGCTTTTAGTTTTGCGACCTTTCCACCTGGTCTCCTGAACACACAGTATGTCCACCTTCCTCCTCTGCATCATGTCAGCCAGTTCTCTGCCTTTTCTTTGCATAGTTCCAATATTCAAAGTCCCTACTCTCAGTCCTAGCCTCATGCCTTTCCTCTTCTCTCTCTGCCTACGGACACGCCTCCCGCCTCTCCTTCAACGTCTTCAACCAACAGTAGTCCAATTTCCAGCAGCACCCTGTTGATTGACAGCAATGATGGCAGTCCTTGTTAACCCGGGCCTCGACCGATCCGGTATGGGAGTAATACTTCTGATTTGCATCATAAAAGTTTGGCAGTGGTTTTACGTCGGATGCACTTCCTGACACAACCCTCTGCATTTCTCCGGGCTTGGGACCGGCATAAGGGGGAGAGACACTGGTTAGTTCCCCCCACCCCCCGCCTCATGGCTGCATTGTCTAGCAGCATTAGTATAGATGTTAAATTCGACATGAGAATTCAGCTTTGAAGAAGATTATCTCTCTCTCTCTCTCTCTCACACACACACACACACACACAGTGTGCAAACGGTTAAATGAGCAGCATCCAGATGAACTAGTGCAATTTGAATGTAAGAAAATACATGAAGGGAGTGGGGCAAATGAGTGGAAATGGTGCAATAGATGCACAAATGAGCAGTCTGTATCTGTGTGGCTGTGTGTGTGTCTTAATTTCAGTGTGATTGTTTGAACCTGACGGTGTTTTTTCATCGTATCATTTGAAGCCATTTGAACTTTTATATAATGGTCGAAAAGATACATACTGATTTTATTGGAATAAACAGAAATGAAAAAAAAAGTCTTTTATTTTTGTTCATTTTTGAGGCTTACCACAGTGACTGATGGGTTTAAAAAGGGCGTGTCAGATTAAAATGAGGATGATTTCTCTTATCTCTTCCTAAAACTCTTCCTAGACACGTTTTCTAAAAGTTTATATGGCTGAGGTGCATAAAATGTTTGGTTGCTACGGAGTAATGATCTTGGAAGAAGTGCAATCTTTATGCTCATTTTTCTCTAAAACGTCTTTTAAAATTTTTACCTGAATGCTGACACAAGAAATGCCATAGCTCGGTCAGTTTTCAAGGTATTGACAAACTTCTTGCTGCATTTTGCAGCTTTGGGCATCCTCTATCTGACTGTAAAAATCTCATTTTTGGGCCCAAGAGCCTACTTTTGGTGGAGTGGCTCACACACACACACACACACACACACACACACACACATTATATATATATATATATATATATATATATATATATATATATATATGCATCTAGAAAACAAACATTATTTCGGCCCCCACTAGTTAACAGTATGAATGACACCTGTTTGAACTGATTAGATGCATAAAAGACACCTGCACACACCTTCAAACTGTCAGACTGCAGTCTACACCATGACCAAGACCAGAGAGCTTCCCAAAGACACCAGAGATAAAATTGTACAACTGCACAAAGCTGGGATGAGTCAAACTGCAATTAGTAAGCAACTTTGTGAGAAAAGGTCAACAGTTGGAAACATTATTAGAAAATGGAAGAAGTATAACATCACTGACAACCTCCCTTGGAGTGGTGCTCCACGAGGTGAGATCTTGCATGGAGCACCACTCCAAGGGAGGTTGTCAGTATAACATCACTGACAACCTCCCTTGGAGTGGTGCTCCATGCAAGATCTCACCTCGTGGGGTTCAAAGAATCCTGAGAACAGTGAGTAATCAGCCCAGAACTCCACGGCAGGAACTGGTCAATGATTTGAAGACAGCAGGAACCACCATCATAAAGATGACAATAACTAACACACTACGTCGTCATGAGATGAAATCCTGCATTGCCCGAAAGGTTCCCCTACTGAACAAAAAACATGTAAAGGCCCGTCTGAAATATGCTAAAGACCATCTGGACGATCCAGTGGAGGATTAGGAGAATGTGATGTGGTCAGATGAGACCAAAATTGAACTTTTTGGTTTAAACAGCACTCGCCGTGTTTGGAGGAAGAAGAATGCTGAGTTGCATCCCAAGAACACCATACCTACAGTGAAGCTTGGGGGTGGACACATCATGCTTTGGGGATGCTTTTCTGCAAATGGGACAGGAAGACTGCACCGTATCAATGGCAACATGAATGGGGCCATGTATTGTGACATTTTGGGTAAAAAAACCTCCTTCCCTCGGTCAAAGCATTAAAGATGAAACATGACTGGGTCCTCCAGCATGATAATGATCCATAGCACACAGCAAAGAAAACCAAGGAGTGGCTCCGTAAAAAACATACCAAGATTCTGGAGTGGCCTAGCCAGTCTCCAGACCTCAACCCAATCGAAAACCTGTGGCCAAGCGACGGCCCTCAAACATCGCAGCTCTAGAGAAGATCAGTGCAGAGGAGTGGGCCAAAATGCCAACTAGTGGGTGTCGACCTGGTCAAGAACTTCAGGAACCGTTTGACCTGTCATTGCCAACCAAGGCAACCAAGACTTTTGCTGGCTGCCCAATACTTATTGGCCTCCCATTTTCACAAATAAATTGTTTAAAAATCATACAATGTGTTGAATTTTTTTTTTTACATTCTGTCTCTCAAGCTTGATGTGTGCCTATGATGAAAATTACAAACCTCTCTTATCTTTTTAAATGGGTGAACTTGCACATTTTTACATTGCCCAATACTTATTGGCCCCACTGTATGTATGTGATATATATATATTGTGTGTGTATATAATATATAAATAAAATATAATGGCTCCCTTTTTCAGCATGTTTTCTGCCCTGCAATGGCCTGGCGAGCTGTCCAGGGTGTACTCTGCCCTCGCCCTGAGTTGGCTGGGATGGGCACCAGCCTCCCCGCGACCCTAATTAGAATGAAGCGGTTACAGAAAATGAACTGAATGGCTCCCTTTTTTGGCTCTCTTAATCAAAAAGGATCCCGACCCCTGTTATAGCTGATTAGTCTTGCAAGTGCTTCTACAAATCTTTTCAGAATAAATGTTTTCAAAGGATCTAGAGTTTCGATTATATATTAACTACGTGATCAATTTGACAGATTAAAATAAGATAACTTTGTACTAGGTCAGGATACTGCATGAATCATTGTGAAACTGAATCGAATATAATCCTTGTAAAATTCCACCCCTGATCTGTATCTCATTTTTCTTCCTAAATGAGTTCAAGGAGGTTTGCATGGGAGCTTTATTTTATTATAATGTTTTTCGAAATAAACTGAGGAATTTAGGAAAAATTAAATTGTACATCATGAATCGTTCAATTTTAACTGGTACACAATAAAAGCACACCTGTGCTTTCTGTTGTTAAGTCAGCGTCAACCTAACTAGAGAAGAAAACGTGCATTTTTAACCATGAAATGCAAAACATCCACCAAATGTCCCTTATAGCTAACAGTTCCACAGTCAATTACTTGCACTTTTAGGAAAACCTAAGCATTGCTAATGCTACATTCCCACTATCATGATTCATGCCATGATAGAATCATGATCTTATCCATGGCATAATTGTGGTGATCTCATCAGAGCTTGAGGTCAGTTGTGGCAATCGTGTTGATTGCGGAAAAGATTTGGATGATTCAAAAGTTTTCTACGATCAACATGATTGTCAGAGTTGGTCAAATGTGCCGCGGCCAGGAAGAAAACCATATTGTTCCTCCTGAATCCGAGGTTCAACTATAGGTCAGATCCTCCTCTACAACACCCGTGCAAAGACTTTCCCGGAGTATGATTCCACAATCAGGCATGTGATTCTTCCGCGAAATAGTGGAATTACGATTTTTTCATTGGCCTAGTTTTAAAAAAAAAACGACCCGATTAAAGTATGTCAAAATAACCCTTTTCCGCTTTTATTCCGTTCCGAGTTTTGCATAAAATGACCTCTCTTATGTTACTGTGTTGCACACCATGGGAATAATGAATAATGTAATACAGACGCTCCCCGACTTGCGTTCATCCGTTTTACGTTTTTTCGATATTACCTTTTTTTTTTTTTCCCCCCAAAAAAAGTCAAATTTTGAGTTTAGTCGTACCTACGTAGTACGCTAATGTAATGACACTGCGTCCATTGTTCACAAACTACAGACTGTGTGTGTGTGTGTGTGTGTGTGTGTGTATATCTGTTATATAGCGTGTTACCCTTGTTTTAAGACGTCATCTCTGTGATCTTTGTTTACACTGTTTTGTGGGCTTTTGTAACCCTAAGCAAATATGGTTGGTCAGAAGTGTAAGCCTACTGGCATGGGTTCAAGTCTCATGCACAGAGATGAATTAACTATCTGCTCAAATCGGCACAATCTACCATGCATACTCAGTTAAGCAAAGAGAGTTTTAAAATGAAAACCCGAATCCACAAATTACAGAACAATTAGATATTTATTGTTTTTTAGCAGAATCCCAAGAGTGTATACTTATGTTTATATTAATATTAATTAGGATTTGTACTTGTTCTTTGTATGCATCTCTTGAATAAACTTTACTTACTTACACAAAAGAAAGAACGCTCCTCTTTGCTGGGATTTACATCAGTGCAGGCTGTATTCTAAACGAGTTCAACGGCACCCTTGTGCACTTGAAAGACCGGAAGTCTGTATAACCCACAGCAAGTACACTACTTTTGCAAGTACACTATTTTCGGTATTGAGCAATTCACATATTGTAAGCGTTGATTGGCTTTTTTAAGCTTCATGTAAAGTAACTCGGTATAAGTGACTTATCTGAAATTAATGTTGATATTATTTGATATATTTGATATTATTTTACAATGTTATGTTTATAATAAATTGATTTATGGGTGTTTTGTGAGATATGGTAATGGTATTTATGGATGTATAGTACAGTATGAGCGTCATACGTCACTGTAACAACTTGCGTTCACTTTCAGCTTACGTTCGGCCGTCTGGAACCAATTAAAAACGTAAGTCGGGGAGCGCCTGTATTGTGATGTACAGATCTGAGGCTTTCAGTGAACAGGGGGTCCTGCTTACTCCCAAACCTTTCTCCAGCTGTATCACAACTACAATGTTCTACTCTTACCATTGGAACTTTACACGGAGTGTCAGAAGAAAGGACAGAAGCAAATCATTTTAATTTGAATACATTTTATGTCATCAGTTGTATTTTTTTCTGTTATAGGTAGATCTTGCATTATTAACAATGACATTTCATCATGTGAATTGAATACATGTACGCCTGGACATGCGCAATTAGACGTTTCCTTATCAATGGGGCTTCACCTGGGAGGTTAATAAAAGTAAATAATGCTGAAGTTTTAACCCACATCTGGGCTATGCACAAATCTTTATTTTGATTGGTTGTCTGCAAGGCATGATTCCTGCATACAATTCACTTCCATAAATAAGTGCATGAAGTGGGTTACACAGCAATGATTTATTTTGCAGGATTTGTAGATGCTATGATATCTTCTGGGACATCTGCGATTTAAAAAAAAAAAAGAAAACAAAAGGGAAGATTTGTACTATGACAAGACGCCAAGACTTGAGGTTAATCGTCCTCTTCAAGCGGGACGGTCCCATTCTCAAAGTATGCAGCATGCAAAAAAGTGCAAGAAACCTGCAAGGCTGGATGCTAATGGGAGGTCTAACTGTGCAATCAAAGTTCGTCCATAGAAATGTTTGTGAGATGTGAGGTATCAATACATTGCTCCTAAGTCCAGTGGAGGTGTGCGTTTCATTGCTCGGCTAATATTTGACATTATATATAGAGATTTTTGGATTATTTATTCTGGGTGCAAGCAAAACACAGTTCAAGTGCTGATGATACTCACACTCGTAGAAACCTGAAGGTAACGACTTGAGCATATGAACGACGGTTTACTTAATCAACTACTTAGTGACTGAGCTGAGGCTGTGCCTCAATGCTTCAAAAAGGGACTTTGCAGCTCTACTGCTGTTTGCTAATGATCATGTGAGCAAGTCAGAAGGTTATTGGCAAAAGTTTGCAGAGACAAAACAAAAATTGAACATTTTTGCCTTAAATAAGTTTCAGATTTGGAAAAGGAAAACACTGCATTCCAGCATAATAACTTGTATGTTATAAGTTGATGGTAGTATCAGGGTTTTGGCCTATTTTTCTACATCTGGGCCAAGACAGTCAGTCATCATTGATGGAACAATAAATTCTGAATTATACCAGAGACCCCTGTTTGTGAACTTAATCACAGGTGAAAGTAGGTTATGCAGCAAAACAGTGAACCTAAAGACATAAGTTGTTCTACCAAAGAATAGTCATCGAAGAATAAATGTAAAGTTTTAGAATGGCCAAATCAAAACCCTTACCCTAAGAGAATAGAAATAATTTGTGAACATCCAAGTGAGGCAACCTAAGAACATCCAAAAGTTGAAGCTGTTCTGTACAGAGGATGAAAATTCCACCAAGTCAATGTGCAGGACTGATCAAGAGTTACCTCAAATGTTTAGTTACAGTTATTACAGCACAATGGGGTCTGAAAGCAATAGGTTTCACTTTATTTACTTTTAGGACTTGTGTAAAAATCTGATAAGGTAATTTATGCAGAAATACAGAAAGTTCTGAATAGTTCACAAAGTTTGAAACGTGACTGTAACAGCAAATATATTTTTATTTCTGAGATACGCTCTCTCTCCAGGTGTCAAATTATCAGCGGACAGTAGCCAGGAAAGTTGCTGGGTAAACCATAAGTTGCGGCACCACGAGGAGCAATGGAAGGAGGATGACTGTACTTTCTGCCAGTGTGTGGATGGTGTGCCACACTGCACAGCCATGGTGTGCAAACAGAACTGCCACAATCCCGTTAAGATTCCTGGAGAGTGCTGCCCATTCTGTGAGGGTAGGAACACACACATGTACACACTACTGACACAAAAACTCGTGAAGAGACAAGTACTTGGGTCACTTACACTTTAAACAGACTGACACACACACACACACACACACACACACACACACACCATGCTAATACTTCGCCTAACCAAAATTCCCCAAAGGCAGACACACTCTTTTGGACTTCCGGTAGTGAGAAAAACACACCTCACCACTGTCTTACATCTCTCATACATGTCCTGCACTCTATTCTAACATACTTCTCTGCCACTCCAGACTTCCTCATGCAATACCACAGTTCTTCTCTCGGCACCCTGTCATATGCTTTCTCCAGATCCACAAAGGCACAATGCAGCTCCTTCTGACCTTCTCTGTACTTCTCTATTAACATCCTCAAAGCAAACACTGCATCTGTGGTGCTCCTTCTTGGCATGAAACCAAACTTGTTCACAAATGCTGACCTCTGCCCTTAGTCTAGCTTCCACTATTCCTTCCCATAACTTCATTGTATGGCTCATCAACTTTATCCCTCTGTAGTTGCCACAACTCTATACATCTCCATTGTTCTTAAAAATGGGCACAAGCACACTTCTCCTCCATTCTTCCGGCATCTGCTCACTTTCTAAGACCTTGTTGAATATTCTTGTTAGAAAATCTACTGCTACCTCCCCTAGACACTTCCATACCTCAACTGGTATGTCATCAGGGCCAACTGCCTTTCCACTCTTCATCCTCTTCAATGCCCTCCTCACTTCTCCCTTACTAAGCTTTGCTACTTCCTGGTCCTCAACAGTCACCCCTCCTACTGTTTTTTCTCTCATTTTCCTCGTTCATCAGCTCTTCAAAGTACTTACTTGAAAACTAGACAAAGATATAAAATTGAATTATTGGTACCATGTTGTAGCTGATATCCTAATAAAGCTTACTTAGGATATCAGCTACAAAATGGTACCAATAATTCAATATTAATTATTTCTAACGTAATGGCCTATTTTGTCGTGGTGGGAGTGTTTGCGTAGGACCCAAGGATGCAGGAGACCAAAGGAAGGTTCAACGATTTATTAAACATTCAGTACTGGAAATCACTAGAAAACGCAGAATGGAGGGAACTGGTCGTGCACGAAGCGCAGGCCAGGGATCAGAGAGAACGTCGAGGAACAGAGTCATGGGAATCAATTTTCTGACAGCGGAAGGAAACATGCTGCTCCCATTTATAGCTGGCTACCACTGATTGCCGATTAGGACCAGGTGCGCTCCGCTCAGAAACTCCTCTACCGGTGACCGCCATGCCCCTCGGCCACATCTGCAATGAATTGAAGAAAAGTTAGTGTCTACAGCCAGCATAGACCATGACAGTACCCCCCCCCCCTTAAGGGGCGCCACCTGGCACCCGACCAGGCTTGTCCGGGAACTGGCGATAGAACTCCTCTAACAGGTCCGGGTGCAGGATTAGGGAGCGGGGAACCCATACCCCTCCCAGTCCACTAAATACTGGAAGCCTCGGCCCCGCCTGCGCACATCGAGGATCTTGTTGACCGTGTATGCGGGATGTCCGTCAATCAGTCGGGGAGGAGGGGGTGGGGGGTCGGAAGGGTGGTGGAGGGGACTTTCTACCACCGGCTTTATTAGGGAGACATGACACACTGGGTGCACCTTGAGTGAGGGTGAGCGTCTTAGTCGGGCGGCGCTGGGGTTTATGATTTTTTTTCAATCACGTAGGGCCCAATGTATCAGGGAGATAGTTTCTTCGACTCAACTTGCAGGGTCAGGTCCCGGGAGGAGAGCCACACTTGTTGTCCGACCTTGTAGGGAGGTGCCGGGGTTCGGTGGCGATTGGCCATCCTCCGGTTTCGGGCCGTTGTTCGCTCCAGGGCAGCCCGTGCTTCCTTCCAGACCCGACGTGCTCTGTGGAATTGTGTCTGGATAGAGGGGACGGTCACCTTGACCTCCTGGCTGGGAAACAGGGGGGCTGGAACCCATTGATCACCATGAAGGGGGACATCCCAGTGGTGGTGCAGATCAGCAAATTATGTGCATATTCTGCCCATGGGAGGTGTGTGGCCCAGGAGGCTGGGAGGCGATGCAGCACAGGGAGGACCCGAGGCTTTGGTTCATGCGTTCAGCCTGCCCGTTTGACTGGGGGTTGTAACCTGAGGTCAGACTGCAGGAGACTCCCAAGGTGTCGCAGAACACCTTCTAGACTCGATGCAAATTGGGGGCCCCGGTCTGGCACGATGTCCTGGGGAATGCCATGGAGGCGGAAGACGTGTTAGATCAGGAGACCGAGGGGAGTTTGGGTAGGGCAACGAAATGGACCGCCTGGAGAACCGGTCCACTACTGTCAAGATGACAGTGTTGCCCTCCGACGGGGGTAACCCAGTGATGAAATCCACCGCTATGTGCGACTAGGGGTGATGGGGAATGGGTAAGGGTTGGAGGAGACCCATAGGCGCACGATGGGAGGACTTGCTCCGGACACAGGTGACGCAAGCTCCCACAAACTCCCTAGTATCGGCTGCCATCGTTGGCCACCAGAAGCGTTGACGGAGCAGGAAGAGAGTTCAGTGGGCTCTGGGTGGCAGGCTAACTTTGAGGCGTGGGCCCACTGGAGTGCTGGGGTTCTGGCTGGTGGGGGAACGTATAGTCGGCCTTGAGGGAACCCGACGGGCTCCGATTCCCCCTGATAAGCATCCTGAACTAGTTGCTCTACCCCCCATTGGGCGGCTCAGAGTATGCAGAAGGAGGGCAGGATGGTTTCTATGGTTGAGACTTCACCCGAGGAGAACTGCCTGGAGAGAGTGTCTGGCTTAGTGTTCCAGGAACCTGGTCAGTAGGTCAGCATGAAGTTGAACCTCCCCAAGTAGAGTGACCAACGCGCCTGGTGGGAGTTCAACCTCTTGGCCATACGGAGGTAGGCCAGATTCTTATGGTCAGTCCAGACCACGAAAGGGTGAGCTGTTCCCTCCAGCCAGTGCCTCCATTCCTGGAGTGCCAAGACTACTGCCAGCAGCTCGCAAATCCCAACATCATAATTCCGCCGGGGACAAGCGACGGGAGAAGGCAGCGCATGGGTGGAGCTTCTGGTCTGCTGGGGACCGTTGGGAGAGGACCTCCCCCACCCCTGAGTCTGAGGCGTCGACTTCTACCACGAACTGCAGCGTGGGGTCCGGGTGGATCAGTACGGGCGCGTGGATGAATTTCGTCTTCAGCTTGTCGAACGCCGCCTGGGCACTAGGAGACCACTGGAACGGAGTTTTGGGTGATGTTAACTGTGTGAGAGGGTCTGCTAGGCGGCTGTAGTCCCGCACAAACCGGCGGTAGAAGTATGCAAACCCCAGGAACCTCTGCAGCTGTTTCCGCGTTCCTGGAGTCGGCCACTCCGCCACTGCCTTCACTTTCGCCGGGTAAGGTCCTATCCGCCCCTTCTCCACGATGAACCCCAGGAACGAGACTGAGGGAATATGGAGCTCGCACTTTTCTGCCTTCATGAATAAGCTGTTCTCCAGGAGCCTCTTTAGTACCATCCTCACGTGGCGGAGATGTTCGTCTTGGTCCTTGGAGAAAATCAGAATCTAGGTAGATGTATACGAAGTGGTTCAGCATGTCCCTAAGCACGTCGTTGACCAGAGCTTGGAAGACTGCCGGGGCGTTGGTTAGTCTAAACAGCATGACCAGGTACTCGAAGTGCCCTAAGGGCGTGTTGAAGGTCGTCTTCCACTCGTCCCCCTCCCGAATTTGGACTAGGTGGTAGGCATTTCTCAGGTCCAACTTGGAAAAGACAGTGGCATCATGGAGAGAGGTGAAGGCTGAATTGATTAGGGGGAGCGGGTATTTATTTTTCACTGTTATCTGGTTCAAACCTGTGTAGTCGATGCAGGGTCTCATTGTCTTGTCCTTCTTCTCGACAAGGAAGAAGCCGGCCCCAACCGGGGAGGATGAGGGTCGAATGAGACCTGCAGCCAGTGACTCGTTGATGTAGGCCTCCATGGCGTCTTTCTCCGGCTTAGAGAGGTTGTAGAGTCGCTGGAACGGGAGCGTGGCACCTGGGAGTAGGTTGATGGCGCAGTCGTATGGTCGATGCGGGGGTAAGGAGCGAGCCCGGTCCTTGCTGAAGACTCCTTGCAGATTGTGATATTCCTTGGGCATGCCGGCCAAGTCCAGATCCTCCAGGTTGATTGGGGTTCGTGATGCTTGGGAGGGGACGGTCGCCATTAGGCAGTGCTGCAAACAGTAGTCGCTCCAGCCACGTATGGTGAGGGTGCGCCAGTCTATGTGGGGATTGTGGGTCTGCAACCAGGGCCATCCCAGCACTAGAGGAGAGAGAGAGGCAGGGAGCACAAATAGTTCCAGGTATTCTTGGTGATTACCTGATAACGTGAGCTTCACTGGCCTGGTCTTGTGCGTTACGCGGGCAATGCATCGGCCATCTATGCCCACCACCTCCTTGTGGGGTATCGAGTTCCTCCACGGGGAGTGCGTGGAGCTCAACCATCTCCGGATCGATATAGTTCGCGTCAGCGCCTGAGTCAATGAATACATCTACAGGATGAGAGTGTTGTGCAGAGTGTAGCGTACCTTGAACTCGTAAGCGCTTCCCGGGTGTCGTGGAGGATCCTCGCGTCGCTGGCGGGCTCTGCCGCACGGGGCACTGGGCAAGGTAATTGCCCTTACCGGCGCAGTAGATGCCGTCGTCCAGCCGCCTTTGCCTCTCTTCGGCCGTCAGTCGTGTGCGGTTCACCTGCATAGGCTCTGGGTCATCATTATTCCTCAGGGGGGGAAGTGGCGAGTGCGTTTGAGGTGGGGTCCACTTCCGGGATCTATCCTTCTCTCTCAGCCGGTTGTCCAATCTCGTGGACAAGGCGATTAATCCCTCCAGCGTGGTCGTCTCGTCTCGGGCCGCGAGCTCATCTTTCAGTCGTTTGTTGAGCCCTTACAGGAAGGCCCCCCGAAGCGTGGGGTCATTCCAGCCGCTCTCAATGGCGAGAATCCGGAATCAGATGGCGTATTCTGACACCGACTGTGCGCCTTGCCGGATTCGGAGGAGCTGGGAGCTCGCCTCCTTACGTTTCACCGGATGATCGAACACCTTCATTTCTTGCATGAACTGTTCGGCCTGGGAGCATAATTCCGGGGTGTGGGTAGCGACTGCCAGTGCCCAGGACGAGGCTTGCTCTGTAAGTAAGCTCATGATGAAAGCGGTTCTTGCTTGATCTGTGGCGTATGTGAGCGGCTGCTGGCTGAAAACAAGCGAGCACTGGTGGAGGAACTGTGCGCAGGAGCCGATCGTGCCCGAATACATGGCTGGCGTGGGGATGAGTGGTTCTCGGTGCGAGGGGAGTAACGCTGGCGCTGCTGCCGAAACGGAGGGTGAAGGGTGCGTGGGCGGGGTCGTGGCAGCGAGATGAGCGGTGACGGTGTCCATCCTTCCGCCGAGCTGCGCCAAGCTGGTGGTGATGTGCTGGAGGGTATCCACCATTTGGTGCAGGGTGGAGTCGTGTCGTCCCAACAGGGCTCCCCGGTCGGACGAGGCCTGCCGGAGCTGAGCGGTCTCCGCTGGGTCCATGTTCAGGTCAGAAGATTCTGTCGTGGTGGGAGTGTTTGCGTAGGACTCAAGGATGCAGGAGACCGAAGGAAGGTTCAACGATTTATTAAACATTCAGTCCTGGAAATCACTAGAAATGGAGGGAACTGGTCATGCACGAAGCGTGGGCCAGGGATCAGTGAGAACGTCGAGGAACAGAGTCACGGGAATCAATCTTCTGACAGCGGAAGGAAGCATGCCGCTCCCATTTATAGCTGGTTGCCACTGATTGCCGATTAGGACCAGGTGCACTCCGCTCAGAACCTCCTCTACCGGCGACTGCCACGCCCCTCGCCCGCACCTGCAATGAATTAAGGAAAAGTTAGTGTCTACAGCCAGCACAGACCATGACACTATTTGCTGTTATGAGTTATGTTGAACGGTCCTTACCAAGGTCCCGAGCAACCGATCAAAATTGGGTCACCTTAGCCTTTTTTCAAAGTAATAAAAAATGTAAAAACCCCAAAAATGGCCATTCCAACTCTCCAGACTGCAGCTGACAATATTGGGAATATGCCACGAGTTTTGTGACAAGAACACATTTCTGGTTCGGATGTATTGTTAGTGACTGTTGATGATGAATCTATGAAATTATGAGATTTTGAAAATATTTTACCTGAAATCCAAGTTTGATTAATACAGTTCCACATGCAATAAACATGGAAGATTTTATCTGTATTCAATATACTAATGCCTAATTATCAGGTTATAACATCTGGTATCAACTCTGTTTGCCATAGGAAGTTAAAAAAAAGTAATTCACAAACATTTGAAGTTTAATTGAAGTTGATGTCTCTCTGTAGCTCTGTGTAAGATGGGCAAGAGCAGTGTGATCCATCTAAGGTAACAGCACATGAAATGCTTCACCTTATCTGAAGCTTGTTAGTGATTTCAGTTACATTAGTGTGGCGGTTTCTCCTCATATCTTTCCAACTCAGTAAAGTATATGTGAAAGTATTCATAAGATGCCAGAAATTTGGTCTTTCTAGGTCTCACCTTCCAAATGGAACCCACCCTACCATTTTTAACAGAAGAATATTGTTGTAAGTGAATATAATTAGTTACAGCCCCCTTTGGTTCTCTGACTGCCAGCAGAGAGAGGTATTAGTGGGTTGCACACATGCCATCACAGCAGTGCTGCACACAAAAAAACACCCCGGAGAGTCTCATTTTAACATTGGATAAATACCAACAGATGTGATGGTAGTGGTTTAACGGAAGAGACAACTGGTCATTCATCAAAGTTTCCAGCTAGCGAGAATTATCACATCTACATTTATCCATAATCATCAAAACCTGGAGTGTGCTGCCTGTGATGTTTTTGGTTTAATCATAAATCTTGTCAAATAACTGAAAGTTTTGGAAAGGTATTCAGATTGAACAGACAACCGAGTTTGCAAAAAATGCAGCTGCACTTTCACCTCACAGCAAAAAGACCCTGAGATCGATTTCCAGACTCGGTAAAGGTGTGTCTGTGTGGAGTTGCATGTTCCCCGTGTGCCTGCACCGGTTTCCTCCCATACTAAAAAGACATGCACATTAGACTAACCGGCTGTTCAAAATTGCCCTGAGTGTGCATGGTTGGATTGACCCTAGAATGGTCTGCTGAGCTGTTCAAGGTGTACTTCACCGTTGTGCAATGTCAGCTGAGCCACGTACAGCTGCAGCACGGCTCTAGTATTCAATTAAATTCAGTTTTATTTGTATAGAGCTTTTTACAATTGACATTGTCGCAGAGCAGCTGTACACAGTAAAACAGTAAAAGTAGGAGCTTAGTATAAAAGTATAAAAGCATTTAATTTAAACCCCCACAGATCCCCAATGAGCAAAAATATACAGTGATGCCTTGACTTACGAGTGTCTTTTAGAACGAATTTCCCATGATATGAGCTTCGATCCACCAAAAATCTGCCCCATTCTAACCAGCAAAATTTTGATTTCCCCAAAGGTCTGCTGGGGAAATGGCTTTTCCAGATCGATTAGCCTCGTATTCTTCCACATGTATTCCTCTGCGCTCCAAGAAAGCCTTGTGCAGTGCTTTTCAGTTATTTTCTGTGAGGCCCCTACAGCAAGAAACCCCCCCCCCCCAAAAAAAAAAACATTTCATGCCCCATACCCCAGCGCCCTGATTATAAATGGGGGTGTTTACTGCACTTGATATCCGTTGGTTGCTGCTTGTTCCCCAGGGTCATCACCCCCACCCATCATCACACTATTTGAGAAGCAATGGCCATATGGGAGCTCACCACGAGCCTTTCCTCACTGGCATTCATAGTGTGCACATGCACAAAATTCTCCTGTCTGTTGTCTGTTACATAGCACCTCATGCCAGCCCACATGACATTTTTGCCGCAGGCAATGATCGGAAGGGTGGGTTGACTTATTGTTTATTCTTGTTTTTTTATTATTTATTCCTTTTAATGTTAATGCACATTTTTTATTATTATTATTATTATTATTATTATTATTATTAAATATTTATTGTTTTTACATGCTTATCTTTAATATATTCGGTCAAATATACGTGATTGCGTCAGGTTATGTGAGTTTGGGAGGGGGTTGAAACGGATTAATTGGTTTTATATCATTTCCTATGGGAATTTTTTTTTGTTTTGTTTTATCTAACGAACATTTTGACTTACGAGCTCGCCTTTGAAACGGATTAAATTCGTAAGGCTAGGTACCTGTGTGTGTGTGTGTGTGTGTATATATATATATATATATATATATATATATATATATATATACTAGTCCTCAAAAAATTAGCATATTGTGATAACGTTCATTATTTTCTATAATGTACTGATAAACATTAGACTTTCATATATTTTAGACTCATTACACACAACTAAAGTAGTTCAAGTCTGTTATTGTTTTAATATTGATAATTTTGGCAAAAAAGTAAAGAAAAACCAAAAATCCCAATCTCAAAAAATTAGCATATTTCATCCGACCAATAAAAGAAAAGTGTTTTTAATACAAAAAAGTCAACCTTCAAATAATTATGTTCAGTTATGCACTCAATACTTGGTCTGGAATCCTTTTGCAGAACTGACTGCTTCAATGCGGCGTGGCATGGAGGCAATCAGCCTGTGGCACTGCTGAGGTGTTGCGGAGGCCCAGGATGTTTCGATAGCGGCCTTAGGCTCATCCACAGTGTTGGGTCTGGTGTCTCTCAACTTTCTCTTCACAATATCCCACAGATTCTCTATGGGGTTCAGGTCAGGAGAGTTGGCAGGCCAATTGAGCACAGTTATACCATGGTCAGTAAACCATTTACCATTGTAAATGTGTGTTTACCATTGGTGCCAGATCGTGTTGAAAAATGAAAATCTTAAGCTCCATAAAGCTTTTCAGCAGATGGAAGCATGAAGTGCTCCAAAATCTCCTGATAGCTAGCTGCATTGACCCTGCCCTTGATAAAACACAGTGGACCAACACCAGCAGCTGACATGGCACCCCAGGCCATCACTAAGTGTGGGTACTTGACACTGGACTTCAGGCATTTTGGCATTTCCTTCTCCCCAGTCTTCCTCCAGACTCTGGCACCTTGATTTCCGAATGACATGCAAAATTTGCTTTCATCCGAAAAAAGTACTTTGGGCCACTGAGCAACAGTCCAGTGCTGCTTCTCTGTAGCCCAGGTCAGGCACTTCTGCCGCTGTTTCTGGTTCAAAAGTGGCTTGACCTGGGGAATGTGGCACCTGTAGCCCAGTCCACTGCTTCCACAGGTCCCCCAAGGTCTGGAATCAGCCCTTCTCCACAATCTTCCTCAGGGTCTGGTCACCTCTTCTTGTTGTTCAGCGTTTTCTGCCACACTTTTTCCTTCCCACAGACTTCCCACTGACTCTGGGAACAGCCTATTTGCTCCGAGATTTCTTTGTGTCTTACCCTCTTGCTTGAGGGTGTCAATGATGGCCTTCTGGACAGCAGTCAGGTTGGCAGTCTTACTCATGATTACGGTTTTGAGTAATGAACCAGGCTGGGAGTTTTTAAAAGCCTCAGGAATCTTTTGCAGGTCTATAGAGTTAATTCGTTGATTCAGATGATTAGGTTAATAGCTCGTTTAGAGTACCTTTTCATTATATGCTAATTTTTTGAGATAGGAATTTTGGGTTTTCATGAGCTGTATGCTAAAATCATCAGTATTAAAACATTAAAAGATCTGAAATATTTCAGTTGGTGTGCAATGAATCTAAAATATATGAACGTTTAATTTTTATCAGTACATTACAGAAAATAATGAACTTAATCACAATGTACACACACAGGGATCCCTCACTTTCCATGGTTAATTGGGACAGAGACCCCCTGTGAACGCTGAATTTCCACGAAGTTGGATCGACCCCCCATGACTGATATGCATGTGTATATATGTATATAATATCAATAAATACATATTCAATGCTATAAATGCTTATCATAACCATTAAACATTCTAAAATAATGCATAAGATTTAAATAAAAAAAATCTAAAAATAAAAAAAATAAAACACACATACAGACGTGCACACGCATATGCGCACCTCACATAAAAATATAAGTCGTTTTGATGTGGGGTTTTGGTTTTTGTTTTTTTTTGTTTTTTGCATAATTGGCCTTGTTTTGTGGCATTTTCCTTAAGTTTTCCCTTATTCTTCCTTAATTTCCCCCTTTTTTTAATTTGATGTATATTTAAAAAAAAAAAAAAAAAAAGTACAGTAATGCATTGAAGCCACATGAAGTAAAGCGTGAAGTAGTGGGGGGATCCCTGTATATAACAGTAGTAGAAGTTGGCAGTTTGCCTCATGAATGTATGAAAATTAATTATTTTTTTGAAATATTAATGACTAATTTTTGTCTTGTGTTCTTTCAGAACCTTCATATGAGACTGTGAGCCCATTATTGTGTTCCCCACTTGAAAACTGCTCTCTGACAGAACGTGACTGTCCCTTTGGCTTTCATCAGGATCTCAATGGTTGTCTACTTTGCCAGTGTCTTGGCAGTAAGTAAATACTGGCCCCCCCACAGGACACCTGAGACATTCTTTATCATATTAAATACACGTTATAACCCCTGAGTTAAAGTTAGTATGTGCACGCTTGACCTTAAATCTCATATGAGGTCCTTTCCAAAACTGTTGCCACAAAGTTGGAAGCAAACAATTGTATGTAATGTTTTTGTATGCTGTAACATTACCAAATCCTATCACTGGGAACTTATTCCAGCTTGACCATGCCCTTTTGCAGAAAGGAAAGTTCTAGGAAACATGGTTTGCTAAGGTTTGATTGACTCGAGTCCTGATCTCAATCCCACTAAAAACCCCTTGGGCGGAATTGGAATGGAGACTGCACCCCAGACCTGCTTGCTCAACACCATTGCCTGACTTCACTAGTGTGACTTGTGACCAAATTAATTAATACCTCCAAGTTCACTTAATATTTACTCCAAAGCCTTCCCAGAAGAGTAGATGATATCATAACAGAAAAGATGGGATTCAATCTGAAATTGTGTATTAAAAAACATTGACACTGACAGGTGAAGTATATCACTGGAATGGCACCTGCTAAGAAATAAGCAGCATATTTTTAACTAAAAGATTTTATAGTTTTCATGGTAGATCATCTTAGTGTTTTGTTATATTCTGCTTAGACATAAATTAAAAAAGACAGACCTTAAAGTCTATGAGCATTCGCTCGCACATTGATTTTATGCCTTTTGTATTTAATGGACTTTAAGGCACTACTTTGGGTGAACATGACTTATTTATCTGATTATATTCGAGTAATCGTATTTGGCTGTTTCAGATGATTCTTGCTCCAAACTGTCCAGCTATTGCAACAAGCAGTGCTCCATGGGATTTGAGAGAGATGCTTATGGTTGTGAAGTATGTGAGTGCAGTACGCCGTCTGAGTGTCGACCTCTGACCTGCAGAAAGACCTGTCCCTATGGTTATGTGTAAGTTTGCTGATACTTCAGATTGTTTTCTTGGCCCAGTCAGGCATGTTTTTCATCCTTCTGAATATACATTCTAAAAGTTAGCTCTGCTACTCTGGATGTGCCCACAAGGACACCGTAACGATTGTATAGTGTAAACATTCTCCCATGCTCCAATACACTACGAATATTTCTGATGTAACACCCTACGCATTGATATCAGATCATCGATTTTCAACGTTTGCAGAAAAATGATGATTTAAAATTGCTTTGTCGGGTTTCACTCAGAAGGGGGTCGATTCCCTTTCAAGTCTAGTTAGTTTCAGGATTTGTTCCAGTCATCTTTGGGGTTTTTTTGACCAAGGTCTAACTCACTAAACCCACCTGTACTGTATTACTCCCCTAAAACTGTATAGTGTCCCGAGTTTCATTCTACTCTGTATTTTTACCCAAAAGAGGGTCAGTCCCCTTTCAAGTCTGGTTCCTTTCAATCTTTCAAGTTGTCTCATGCCCCCCATAAGTGCTCATAAAACTGCTTTGTAGCAAAATTTTAAACCTTTAGTATCTATAACTCAGATTCATACATAGTCTTCATTTTATCAAGCATCTCTTTTTCAAAACAACTAATAGTACCACACTCTGAGGGGCTTCTTCTGGAGATTGCAATCATGGGATATTCAGTTAATGCCTCAGGAGGACACCAGCAGGAAGCACAGGCTTCAGCCCACACAAACATGCAGTTTTTCCTGAGAATCTCTTAATAAACGAGTGTACATTTGGCCTTAAGACGAGCCATCCCTCTCTCATAAATTCTTGTACTGGCCCACAAAGAGTTTCATATGTTTATTTTTCTGACTCAAAAAAAAATGACAAACAAGGCCACAGGTGCTCAACATCAGTGAATGTTAAAAAAGCAATTAATTTAGCGATCCAAGCACAAAACAGTCATTTAAAGGTCAGTAGGGCTTCAATTACTGTTTGCATTCTAATGACAAACAAGAACCGGTCCAGTGTGGGCTCAAACTTAATGTTTCATTTAGCCCATGTACCACCCCAATCTTATTCATTTTCTAAGATAATTAATCCTAATGAGGTTCATGAGGCAGCTGGCGCACATCTCGGCTGACTCTGGGTGAGGGCGGATACACACTGAACAGCTCACCAGGCCATTTCTGCTATTTAACAAGCCGACACTAGTATTTTGGCCAGTCATTGCATACTTGCATACCTTTTTGGCAGGTGAATTTCAGTAAAATGTGATACAGCTCCCTTAATCAGACCAAACCTTACAGCTGACTGTTTGGGTCTGTATTTGGTTCATTCTTGTACCAGATTCCCACTGCCATTTAAAATCTGAAGCATGTCTTCTTACTGTTTGACCAAAAATAAATTTGCAGTTGACTTTACAGGCCCTTATGTGCAGAAGGCAAGTTATCTGTACTGAATTGACCCGGTGCAGTACCCTGTGGCTCTGAACAATAGGGGACTTAAATTGTTTCCCTTTTCAATAGAGCTAAAATATCATCTGATCTGACAGGCTGTGAAAGAGCCATTGGAGGAGACAGGATGGAATTTGTTGAGCCAGCAATAGCCCCTAGAGAAATTCCACAGCTCAACATTACAAAAAGCTTATTGTTAAAAGGTCATAAGAAGACCTGTCTCTGTTTGTCCACTGCAAGTTTCTACTGTACACTGGCTTAATGTATACATTACTGATGGTTCAGCAAGTGAGCATAAACTTACTGCACCACCCTGCACACAGTCTACAGATGGATGCTGCACATCAAGGTGAGGCAATGACCAGTAACTTAATCAGAACTTCAGTAAATATATGCAAATGAAATTAAAGTGTCCATAAAGAGTGGTTCAGAATGTTAGGTAATTTACATGAACACGCTTCGCAATAAATGTGATCATGTATATCCTCCACGATCATTGCCTTCTTCGTACAGGTGAATACAATAGTAAAATGAAACCGCTTTGGTGAAGTAGTTTCAGCTCACACTGGGACACCAAAAAGAAAACAAACAAAAAAAGTTCTTCTTTTCCTTTCAGCTTTTCCCTTTCAGGGGTCGCCACAGTAAACTATCCGCCTCCATCTCACCCTATCCTCTGCATCTTCTACTCTTAATCCAACTACCTGCATGTCCTCCTTCACCACATCCATAAATCTTCTTTGGTCTTCCTCCAGGTCTTCTGCCTGGTAGTTCCAACCTCAGCATCCTACTACCAATATACTCACTATCCCTCCTCTTTACATGTCCAAACCATCTCACTCTAGCCTCTCTGACTTTGTCTACAAAACCTCAAACATGTGCTGTCCCTCTGATGTACTAATTTCTGATCCTATACATCCTCATCACTCCTAAAGAGAACCTCAACATTTTCATCTCTGGTACCTCCAGCTCTGCCTCCTGTCTTTTCCCCAGGGCCACTGTTTCTAAACCATACAACATCACTGGCCTCAACACCGTCTTGTACACTTTCCTTTCATTCTTGCCGATACCGTCCTATCACACATCACACCGGATACTTTTCTCCAACCATTCCACCCTGCCTGCACGCTGCTTCACCACACTCTCCATTGCTCTGGATTGTTGAGCCAAAGTACTTAAAATCCTCCACCTTATTTATCTCTGCTCCATGTAACCTCACCATTCCTCTTGGGTCCTTGTCGTTCACACACATGTATTCTGTCTTACTGAGGCTAACCTTCATTCCCCTCCTTTCCAGGGCATACCTCCACCTCTCTAGATTTTCCTGCACTTGTTCTCTGCTCTCACTACAGATCACAATGTCATCTGCAAACATCATAGTCCATGGAGATTCTTGTCTCACCTCGTCTGTCAGCCTGTCCATCACCATAGCAAACAAGAATGGGCTGAGAGCTGACCCTTGATGCAGTCCCACCTCCACCTTGAATTCGTCAGTCACGCCGACAGCACACCTCACCACTGTCTTGCATCTCTCATACATGTCCTGCACCACTCTAACATACTTCTCTGCTACTCCAGACTTCCTCATGCAATACCACAGTTCTTCTCTTGGCAATTCCAGTTCATCAGAAAGTCAGACATGACAGCAGCAAAGTTCTTTTCAAACTAATATTTAAAAACATTAATAAAATGGATTAGAACAGAAACGGGGGAAATACATGTGCATAGGCAGGTTCAAACAGCTCGTGTATGTTCGGGTGTCCACAAACCTTTAATCTTATAGTGATATTACATCCTGATTAGCCGTAACATTAAAAGCTTTATTACTATGGACAGATGTGGTGGATCACATTCATTGTCTCATTGCGGTGAAACCTGCCAAGCAGTAGGATTGTACTAATCAAAAAGATAACAGTCAATTTTCAAAGTTGATGTGTTGAAAGCAACCACTGCTGACTTTCGCCAAGAGTAACTACATTATTGTCCGCGTGCTTCTGCCTTGCGATGGTCTGGGGAGCTGTCCAGTGTGTACTCTGCCCTTGCCCAGAGTCTGCTGAGATGGGCACCAGCCTCCCTCGACCTTAATTAGGATTAAGCATTTCAAAATAATAATAAAAAGCAGAATTGGATTTCCACCACACATAATATTTGGAGTTGATATACTTTTAACGTATCGTAGTTTATATCATAACAGCGTTTTCCTTTTCACTTCATAAAGCTCAGTGGAGGAATCTTCTTGAAAGAATCCCATGCAAAGTTTTTAGCAGTCTGTCTGTCCCGTTTCTGTTGATTTTCTGGTTTGATGGGATGGCCTGATCTCTGAAGGGTCCTTGAAGTATCAAAACAATTACCATTTTTTTTGATAATGCATTTTATCATGCCACCTGTAAAGGCCTCTAAATATTATGGTTTTATACGAGAGGACTTTTTCTTATCAGAACCTTTAATAAATAGACTTGATAAAATGATGCATGCGCACCACATTGGGGTGCTGGTTTTCAACGAGGAGTACAGAAATGAGAAAGAAAGCAGAACCAGATGCTCGGGAGTTTCACTGTTTTACAACATCTGCCCTCGTGGTCTCTCCACTGTACCTTTTTATAATTAGCAGCCTTGATGCTCATATAAACAGATTTCTCAAAATTAGTTAAATTTTTTTTAAATAAAGGATGATTATGAATATTATATATGTACCTGTATTGTAGTGGTGGCCTGGTGGTATAGGACGCTGGATCACTGATCCTAAGGTTGGGCGTTCGAGTCCCACTCTCCACAAGGTTGTCATTGTACCCCAGTGCAGCTAACTGGGTTATCAACGGCAGGCCACGTCTCTCACTGTCTATGGTGAGAGGTTCATGTAAAACAACCACTGGCTTTCGTAAAGAGAAGCTGCAAAGCTGTCAGTGTGTTGCTGTCCCTTGCTAAAGGATTTTATCAGGAAGGGGATCCGACATAAAAACTTCTGCCAAATAAAACGTACAAATCATTCGCTGTGGCGACCCCTGAAAGAGGGAAAAAGCCGAAAGGAAATCTCATATATGTACCTGTATTATGTGAGCATGTACAGCCATTGTGAGACTTTGTTCCTTGGGGAGGGAAGCTGGGCTACGTGTATGGCTAGCTGCTTTGATCTTGGTATTCAAACTCGTACTATCTGTTCCATTCAATCAGTTTGGCTTGTTATATAATGAAACTGCTGGCAGTTAGGTGGATTTTTCGCTTTCAGAACATATGCTACAACAAATGAGATGAAAGAACATGTTGAATGTTTCTGATGAACCTTGTTAAACAGTGAATTTTTGAAAAGCCCAGTTTTTTTTTTTGTTTTTTTTCCCCCACAATTCTTTCAGGGCAGTGGTGGCCTGGTGGTAAAGTGCTGGATCACTGATCATAAGGTTGTGGGTTTAAGCGCCACTCTCCATGAGTTGTCACCGTCTCCCCAGTGCAGCTAACTGGGTTGTCAAAGGCCGGCCGTGTCTCTCACTCTGTGGTGAGAAATTCATGTAAAATAACCATTGCTGACGTTCAACAAGAGTAGCTGCAAAGCTGTCAGTATGTCTCTGCTCTGCGATGGCCTGGCGAGCTGTCCAGGGTGTACTCTGCCCTCACCTGAATTTGGCTGGGATGGGTGCCAGCCTTCCCGTGACCCTAACTAGGATTAAGCATTTACAGGAAATAAATGAATGAATAATTCTTTCAAGTTTAGATGTGCCTGTTGTCAGTTAATAACAACAGAAACAATTTGTATAGTTTTGGTTTGTACATTGTAAGAACTCTCTGTGGAGGAAGCTCTTAGATAAACCTGCACGACCTGGATTCCTGCATCTCAACGTCTAGGAGTACTCCGGGAGCAACAGACAACGAACCACATGAGTGAAATCAGTCTGGTTTATTCATCGGAAGCTCATCAAACACATGCAGTGTCAGCTTATTTATACAGAGGGATGTGCGTGCAAAGCAATAATTGCGTGTTAACAAAGCATTTCCATATATATGTTTGTGCCCTGTGGCGCTTAACACTTGGCTAATTCCATTTCAAAGCAATTCCTCATTGTTACATTGTTACTTTCCGAATCCCACACCCTAACCGAAACACGACACAGGAATACCCACTCAACAGTTTCATGTGCCTAGCGCACATGTCACAATTACAAGAAGAACAGGAAGCTTTAGATACACAGAAGTTACAATACACACATAGTTGCATCTCATTTATCCTATCAATTTATTCCATCAATCCCCTCTTTTTATACTATGAAATATGTATAAATTCTGTAGCGGCACGCCGGAGCCGTCTCTTTCTTGTGGCATTTCAGAGGTGGTTTTTTCTTCAGGTGGAATGTTGGACACCGTAGGGAGAAACCAGGCCGTGGTTGCGCCGAGGCTGGTGCTTGAAGGGCAGGCAGAGCCCCATCGCCCTTCGCCCACGTACCTCGGGGCTCCGGTAGCCTTCCCATCCGGATGTATCCAAGCATTACACACACACGACGTATTCTTGGGTCCATAGTCATCGCCGGATGTATCCACACGACGTATTCTTGGGTCCATAGTCATCGCCGGATGTATCCACACCACGTATTCTTGGGTCCATAGTCATCGACAGAGGCGGAGAGCAGGCGGGTATATCGGGGTTTGCTGAAGGAACTGGCCAGGACCCAGATTCGATTCATCAAACACCTAAAAATACAGGGTCCAAACACGCAAACCAACAACAAACATATACATACAGGAACAAGCATGGTTAAATACGGGGTAAACATGCCGAAAAGAGAGTGGGGGAATCCCCAGCCATAGTTTGGACTTTCGTCACGTCGCAGTTGGTCCGCTACGTCATGCATTTTTTGTAAGTGGTGTAATTGTCCCGTGCTGGGGTATATACATACGGGGTTCCTCCATCATGGGGAAAGAGAGAGCAAACAATACATTCTTCCTGGGTCACGTCTCGTTTTACCGTGAAATTTAAATACTGCCAGAACATGTTATTTTCTGGATGACGGTAAGGTGTGCACCAACCCGGGACCACGCATAGTAGCCCGATTAATAGCAGGGCATAAGTGGTATACATAACTTGGATTTTAAATGGGCGTTATCCGACCCGTGTGCGAGAGGATGTGGTGGTGATACTTAGATATCTGGATCAGGTCCAGACAAGTAGTTCATTCACCCCAGAAGGGCTGGTATCTCGAGACCTGAAAGAGAGGTAATGAGGACAAAAATTTCACAAATACAAAGTGCACTTAATACATCACTGCGGACTTTCCTTCAGTCTGGTAGCATGGATCCACTGTGGAAAAAGGTCGGTTAGTACGGCGGTACGAGTAACAGCGAGTATCTCCGTGGGCTCACTGTAAGGGGTGTCTCTCAAAGGGGAATTTAGTTTCGCAAATTTTTTGACCAGCACCTTGTCTCCTACCTTGAAGGCGTGAGTGCTTGTGTCTGCCGGGACCGAAGTATTCTGATTAGTGTGTTTCCAATAGTCGTTTAGGACCTTAACAAGGCCCACGGCATACTCGCTCATGTGTATATCTAAGTCTTCCGTCCCCAAAGCCTGCTTTCCCTTTCTCCAAGGAGCGGGAAAGGGTCTCCCCATTACCACTTCGTAAGGAGATAGATTCCCTAAGGCCACCTGCAAAGTAATTCGCAGATCCGCCAAAACCACGGGTAGTACTGAAACCCAATTCCTTGATCCAGTGGTGTGCATTGCCTTCCGTAATTTCCCTTTAATTGTTCTGTTTGTTCGTTCCACGATTCCGGAGGACTGAGGGTGATATGGGACATGGAAACGCCAATTGATCTTTAGCTCTTGGGCCAACAGTTGAGTGACTTTTGAGGTGAATGGTGTGCCTTTGTCCGAATCAATTCCCAACGGGAGGCCATATCTGGGAATAATTTCCTGTGATAACTTTTGAACCACTACTCGGGCGTTTTCGTTCCCACATGGGAAAGCTTCGACCCACCGGGAAAATTTATCCACGATAACCAATAGATATTTAAAGGGGCCCTGCCGGGGCATGTGAGTAAAATCTATCTGCCACTCCTGGAAGGGAGATCTGGTTTCGGCAGATGCTGATGTGATGTGTGTGGTTTGGACACATTGTTCTGTGCACAAATCAGGCATTTGTCCAGAATGCTGTGTACCGTAGAGGCTAGTTGTCGTATACAAAAATCTTTTTCCATATCTGTCACCACCCTTCTTCGACCGCGATGTGTAGGCCCGTGAAACTCGCGGATGAGGAAAGGAAGACAGTGCGTGGGCAGACATAAGCGACCGGTCGAATCGAGTAGAATGCCGTCCCCCGAGGGCTGAGAGCCATACAAAGACCAAAAATCAGTGTCTTCTGTGGACGCCAAGGACTGAAGAGATTTCAGATCCAAGTCAGGGAGGAGGGCGCTAAGCATGTGCGAGGTTGACACCAGCGCGGAGCCGAGCAAGGCAGCCTGTTTAGCCGCGCGGTCAGCCAAAGAGTTACCCCGTGCCTCATCAGTGTGGTCAGAGGAATGACCGCGGGTCTTTACGATCGCTAAACGGAGCGGGAGATTGCAGTACACAATAAGGTCCTGGACCAAGGTGCAATGTGAAATGGGCTTACCGTCAGCAGCAGTGAAACCACGAGATTGCCAGATACGGCCGAAATCGTGTGCCACCCCGAAAGCGTAACGAGAGTCAGTGTATATAGTAACGTCCTGGTCGGTGGCGAGAGTGCCTGCCCGAGTGAGCGCATATAACTCCGCTGCTTGAGCGGAATTAAAGGGGAGCGAGTACGCTTCCAAAACTTGGTCCGATAAGGTAACAGGGATACTAAAAAACGCCGAGCACAGGTCAATCACGGAGAAATGGGTATGGTCGCAAGGAATGGAAGCCATAATAGAGGGCACGTCCGGGACGACCGGCGAGACTGGGATGATGAGCTCATTAATTTTTCTGAGATCCTGGGTTCGGCGCCAAGAACCGTCCGACTTGGGAACCGGATTCACAGGAGTGTTATAAGGGCTTGTGCACGGCACGATGATACCCTGTTCCAGAAGAGAGGCCAAAATGGTGTCGATACCCAACATTTTTTGAGGCGATAAGGGGTATTGTCGGATGTACACGGGCAAAATGTGCCTAACGGTAGTTTCATACGGAATGCAGTCCACACAACCCACGTCATTCTTATGTTCTGCCCAAAGATTGGTGGGCAGCGTGTCGCGTACAGGGGGCGAGGTGGACTCGCCACGCACGCCGAATTAACGTTAAAAGGCAAGGGCTGCGCTTGCAATGACACCAGAGAAACAGAGGAGGTGTCACACGTTTGAATGGTCATGCTCGAGCCCTGGAAAGAGATTTGAAACCCCAGAATGCTCATGAGATCGCGGCCCAGCAAATTAAAAGGGCATTCGGACATATGTACAAAGGAGTAGGATATTTGCAATGTACCAAGCGTAGGGTCATCAGGAAAACATAAAAGAAGGGGCGGCGTATATGGGGAGGAGAAGGGGACTCCATCTATACCCACAGAGCTGGTAGACCTGGAGGAGACAGCACCCTGGTAGTCCCTGCCTAGGGAGGATAGGGTCACACCGCTATCGATAACAAAAAGATATTCTACCCCTTCTAGAACAATAGGAAGGAGTGGCAGATTCTCATTGCAGGGCGAGTTAAACACTAGGTGCATTAGGCTACAGGTCACGGGGTCCCTACTCCGCGGGCATCCCTATTCGTGCTCCCGCGGGTATGGCTGTGTTGGCGATGTGCCTGCGGAATCTGAGTGGGGGCAAGACGGGTTGTCTCCCTGGTGGGTCCGAGAGGCAGAATTACATTCGTCTCTGTCTCTTTCTACACTCTTTTCCAATGCCCTTCCTTCCTGCAGTAATGACATTTTCCTGTCTTCCGATTCGGCCCTCTTCCCCGATTCTTATCGTGAGAGCCCCCTTGAGGGGCAACGGACAAGCAGGCTCTGTTCTTAACATTTAACAAGCCATCTGACTCTAACATCCTCACTTGTTCCCCAGCGGTTCTTACTGCAAGGCGCTGACGGTCAGTCCAATGTGGCTTTAGAGCGCTTTGGACCTCCGGGAGGCAGTTGCTCAGGAAGGTGGACAAGAACATTGAATTTGGGCCGTCTATTGCGAGGTCAAACCCTCCGACATGTCACCAGGTTTCGGTGAAGCGGTTCCAGAAAACTGATGTGAGTTCACCACATTTCTGTTTACAGTTAGTGACGTGGGAGAGATCACAAGCTCCTTCCCGCGGGAGACTAGATAAGCCGTAAATTGCGCGCGCAAGGTTTTTAACGCGTCGGGATTATCCCTCCAATGGAGCGAGGAACGATAACGAGTCTGACGACGCCCCTCTTCCCTCCTGTCCTCTTCTATTTTTTCGTTAGTCACCTCATTGTTTCTGGGGTCCAAACAGGGCACATTCTGGAGGACCACAGCCTCATTGTATGCTTCCTTTAGGGTAGACTGTAGGATAAAACGATAATCCCCCCGGTCAATTGGCAATACCTGGTGGACCGTATGAGCATGTCGACATAGGCCAAGGGTGTGTCCAAGCCGGGAAGCATGGAGATAATGTCCTTAAGTGCGGCCACGGATGGCGGTTCTACAATGATACCCCTTCCCCGATTCTGCCATATACAGGCCACATTTTCAACGGCCCGAGGTCTAGGTGGCGCTGGGAAAGGAGGTGGGTCGGGCTGAGAGCCTGCATCGGGACCGATGTCCCCCGGGTTTTCCCAGTCCGGGTCCTCATC
The DNA here is from genome assembly GCA_024760905.1 of Plotosus lineatus. Lineage (NCBI taxonomy): Eukaryota > Metazoa > Chordata > Actinopteri > Siluriformes > Plotosidae > Plotosus > Plotosus lineatus. The sequence continues at coordinate 39,796,518 of CM045732.1, read as the reverse complement.
CCCCTCAGTATCTTCAGATTCCTCCTCATCTACTGGCGGAGGCGGGGGAGGAATTACAACCCTGGGTCTCCCCTTAGGTTTGGTTTTTGGGGCGAGCAGGGTTGAGTACAGGATGGGGACCTCCGCTGGTTTAGGATCAGCAGGGAGCAGCGGGGCCGTGTCCCCCGACCCTAAGGGATATGGTGTGGGAGCCGACGGGGGAGTCACGGGGGACACTGTTTGTACACAGCAGGCTGGACTTTTGGTAATTTTCTTTTTTCCCTTTTCCTCACTCACTAATTTGGGTTTGGGGATACTCTGAGTCACCCTCTTTGGTTCGAAGAGTTTCTCAAGTTGTAACCAGTATGAGTGCATTTCATACCATTTTACATAAGCCTCCTTCATGTATTTATAATCCCAGGAGGAGTTGCTCAATCCATCATAAATCATGCAATGCGCGGATGTCAGGAATCCTGCATCAAAAGTCCCCATTCGAGGGAAGTTTGACACTTGGTCGAGTCCCTCCGTCCATCCGGCTAGATAACTAAGCCATGGTTCAGTATAATAAGCAAGACAACATCTATTCATCCATTCCTTGGTGTTTCCCCGGGATTAGGCTTTGGGTAGGAATTTCCCATTATTTACCCACCACCAGAAATATGTTGGCATGCAGGAATACACGTGCACCTTTTGTATATTTGGATAGCGCTCTTCCCAGTTATAGCAACTGAGGATAACTATCCCTTATGAAAAGGGGTTAAACCATCCCTTATAAAAAGGGGATAACCATCCCTTCTAAAGAAGGGGATAACAGACGCTCAGATACTGCTAACCAGGTAGTCAAACAAATCTTGTCTTACCTGATCAGGAGTATCACGTCGGGGTCACCATATTGTAAGAACTCTCTCCGTGGAGGAAGCTCTTAGATAAACCTGCACGACCTGGATTCCTGCATCTCAACGTCTAGGAGTACTCCGGGAGCAACAGACAACGAACCACATGAGTGAAATCAGTCTGGTTTATTCATCGGAAGCTCATCGAACACATGCAGTGTCAGCTTATTTATACAGAGGGATGTGCATGCAAAGCAATAATTGCGTGTTCACAAAGCATTAACATATATGTTTGTGCACTGCGGCACTTAACACTTGGGGATGTGCATGCAAAGTAGTAATTGCATGTTCACAAAGCATTTCCATATATATGTTTGTGCCCTGCAGCGCTTAACATTTGGCTAATTCCATTTCAAAGCAATTCCTCATTGTTACATTGTTACTTTCCGAATCCCACACCCTAACCGAAACATGACACAGGAACACCCACCCAACAGTTTCATGTGCCTAGCGCACATGTCACAATTACAAGAAGAACAGGAAGCTTTAGATACACAGAAGTTACAATACACGCATAGTTGAATCTCATTTATCCTATCAATTTATTCCATCATACATGTACAAAATGTACACGTTTTTGTATGTTCTGTAAATATAAGAAAATTAGTAGCCAAAATTAAGCCATCTTTACTGTGCACAAGCAGCTAAAGGATGGAATGTTCTACATTGTGAATTTTGTTTTGTACACAAAGGCTTTAATCACGAGTCACTTTTTGTTGCATCCCAACAGAACCTCAGTCCATTTTCCAGTTCAAACCCATTTTCCCATACATGTTTTATTTTTTTTAACTAACCAGAATAGTGAAGGTACTGCTTGTATCTGTTTGTTTATCTGTTAAAGATTTTGTGCAAAAAAAAAAAAGGCTTTTATTTATTAAAACCCGGCAAATTGGTGACTGACAAACTGTTTCCTACATTAATAGTGGGATTATATTTGCACAGGAGAAATAAACATGGCTGTGAAATGTGTCGCTGCATCAAGTGTGCCCCGTTCACATGTGACAAACGGTGCAGTGATGGTTATAAACAGAATAGAAAAGGCTGCAACATCTGCCTCTGCAAAGGTGCGTGTGCTTTATTCTTATTATTATTATCATCATCGTCATTATTATTATAAATAATAGAGCCATACAATTTGTGACAGAATAGCAAGCATGCTGAGAAATAAAGAAGGTGCTTTCTTGGCTTATTATTTTGTCACAAGTTTTGCATCATAATTTAAATGGCTCTATTACTCAGTGATGCTGTTAAATATAAACGATCAATTATTTTTATCACTAGTTCTGAATATCAACTTAAAGAAATGAAATGGGCTTTCAGAAAAGATATTTTATCTTTTTTTTTGTCATTATTGTGTACGTCTGGTGTCTACTGGTTTTGAATATGAAATTGGTTTTCATCTCAGTGGCACATAAAATAAAGAGAAGAGGATTTTACAAACGACACCGAAGGGCTTAAATCACATCGCTGCAGTTTCCTCAAACTCTCTCTCTCTCTCTCTGTCTGTTTCTCACACACACACATTCCCTCTCTCTCTCTCTCTCCGTCTCTCTCTGTCTGTCTCTCCCACACACACACACACACACACACTCTGTCTCTCTGTCTCCCCCTTCTCTCTCTCTCTCTCTCTCTCTCTCTCCCCTCCCTCTCATCTCTCTCTCTCCCTCCCTGTTTAAAGAAAATGTATAAACAATTCCAGCCCATGATTATTTATTGCAATTGAACTTTTGTAATTTTTTTTAGGGTAATCATTATTTTCAAACATTCATTTTGAGTGTAGATTATAGAAGAACCTATAACTGTGTTAATAAATAAATGCCTATTTAGGACATGAAACAAACAAGTCCATGAACAGACTAACTCTAGGATATATTTTTCAAAAATAAATTGGTGTCATTATTTACAAAACAAGCAAAAAAAAATTGTAAATTCATCTGTGCATCTCCATGGTAACAGAGTTAAACAGAGCAGGGATTCAGGGCCATTTTTGTGAACACAGTACCTCAAGAACACTTTCAGGCATTCTCTTTAGACTGTAGCAATTTGAATCATGGATGGACTGAGTAACTTTTGGAGGGTGAAAGGTCAAGTGAAAGGTCAAGTTTACCGTGGCCTTTGTGCATACAAGCATGTAGCAGCCAGGTGGTGATTCTAGTTAATAGGTCTTTTTTTAAAAAAAAAATGTTTCTGGCCCTTCTCAGAAAGTGAGCGTGTCATAAGTCCTCCCACATCTCATCCAGTGCGCAACCACTGTCTGACTGCAACTGGTCAGCAGTTTGAAGAGGGCGAGAGCTGGCATGATGGCTGCAGGGACTGTTACTGCCATGTTGGACGGGAGATGTGTGTCCTCATCTCTTGCCCTGCACCCAGTTGCATAAATCCTGTGCTCAGGCCACACCAGTGCTGTCCCAGCTGTGAAGGTACATACAAGCTATGTTGGGATGAGAGTTTAAAATTATTTATCAGCGTAATGATGGCTTAGTAAAATCCGAACGTGAGAACACAGTTTTATATCAGTTCTTGATATTTCGTGGTATAAGAAGCTGTAAATCAATGCAAGCACACTTTCCTTTCTTAACATGTTTGAGATGATTGTTGTTTTTAAAATGAGAGAACTGATCATGTCCTTCAGATTTTAGGAAAAACATTCACCACTAAGAGTTTTCTGAAAATTTCCCACATTCCTAAAGAGCTAAATGTTCTAACTGACTTGACTGCATCCTGCATTTTGACTGGCACTGCACATAATATAGCTGTAAATCTTTTGTACTTTTTATTTAAAAACAGGTATTAAATATTACTTTAATACAATTTTTCTTGGTCATTTCAGAACATGAAAATTATTTTTCTTCAAACATTCTTTGGTAACATCTTAGTAGGTTCTGGAGACTGATCCTGTCTCGGAATCTGAACTTATATCTAAAAAAATTCTGGTGAAACATGGTCAGGCTTTGGGGGGGGTGGGGACACAGCCCATTAACTTTACTATGACCGTGCAATAACTAAGAGTAGAACTTGCCTTATAATGCACTTTAAATAATCATGAAACATTAACATTACTTACCTTAACTAACTAGCATTAAATGTTCTGGGTTTCATTCCATTCAGAGGAATTAGGCAGTGGTCATCCTGAGGGAATGGACATGGTGGTTTGCCAAGCGCCTGGAGATGAGCTTTATGTGGAAGGCGATACTTGGAACCTGGACGAATGCACTCGCTGTACCTGTAGACAAGGTCGAATGCTATGTGACACAGAAGTATGTCCCCCTGCCCTCTGCCAGACACCAATAAGGAACAAAGGGATCTGCTGCCACATCTGCCAGGGTATCTTTCCAAATTTATGGAAATTACATGTATTTCTAAGACACATTAAATGCAGGTACAGTTTTCTGATAAGATGAAAGATGATAGATTGTTAACAGATGGTACTCTCACTTGGAATAAAAACTTGTTTTTTCCTCCAGTTGTACATTTTTGCAGCCATTGAGAGTGAGGGATATGCCATATGATGTACAGCACGGCTCAGGAGTTTTATTAGCATATTTCTTTTTGATGGGTGAGGGGTTCCTGCTCTCTACAGGGGCATTTTACTATGTACGTCAGACCAGTAAATCAACAAGTCCAAACTGGATGCCTTTTTCCTGACCACCCTAGGGAAAAATGTAGTAGGTTGTTTTCTTGTCTTCCAGATAACCTGAAATGCCAGAGTAAACAGCAAAGCATGTTTTGGGGGCACGAGCCCGAGTCAGATTTGAATGAAAGATTGACAACTAGTCCTTCTCATTATTTTTTGACATTGTAATCTTTCTCAAAATCAAACATGCGATGATTCACTGTGGCAACCCTTGAAAAAGGGAAAAAGCCAAAAGGAAAAGAAGATGAATCTTTCTCAAAGTCTACACATTTACAGCCTGTAAAAATAATAACTGAGTGTGGTTTATATAGCAGATTATTATACTGAACCTCCACCTGAAAAAAAAAAAAAACATCCCAATGTGAACAGACCTAATAAAGCATCTCAGTTCAGATTTTCAATCTTTGACAGTCAATCAATCATAGAGACCTCATGATTCATTACAGCACAAGATGTAGCTTGTAACGCTCTATAGCTCGTCAACAACCCTTTAGTGATGACCAGTGAAATGTGCTTTCATTTTTTAATCTTTTTTGCGAACCCACATCCTGCTATCATTACTATAATATTCGACAGTTAAGTCTTCTTCTTCTTTTCCTTTCGGCTGCTCCCTTCAGGGGTCGTCACAGCAAATCATCCACCTCCATCTCACTCTGTCCTCTGCATCTTCTTTTTTGACTCCAACGACCTTCATGTCTTCCTTCACCACATCCATAAATCTCTTCTTTGGTCTTCCTCTAGGCCTTCTGCCTGGTAGTTCCAACCTCAGCATCCTACTGCCAATATACTCACTATCCCTCCTCTGTACATGTCCAAACCATCTCAATCTAGCCTCTCTGATTTTGTCTCCAAAACATCTTACATGGGCTGTCCCTCTGAAATACTCATTTCTGATCCTATCCATCCTCGTTACTCCCAGAGAGAACCTCAACATTTTCATCTCCGCTACCTCCAGCTCTGCCTCCTGCCTTTTCCTCAGCGCCACTGTTTCTAAGCCATACAACAGCGCTGGCCTCACCACCGTCTTCTACACTTTTCCTTTCATTCTTGCTGACACTCTCCTATCGCACATCACACCGGACACTTTTCTCCAACCATTCCAGCCTGCCTGCACACGCTTCTTCACCTCTTTTCCACACTCTCCATTGCTCTGGATTGTTGAGCCTAAGTACTTAAAATCCTCCACCTTCATTATCTCTGTTCCCTGTAACATCACCGTTCCTCCTGGGTCCTTCTCATTCACACACATGTATTCTGATTTTCTGAGGCTAACCTTCATTCCCCTCCTTTCCAGGGCATTCCTGCACTTGTTCTCTGTTCTCACTACAGATCACAATGTCATCTGCAAACATCATAGTCCATGGAGATTCTTGTCTCACCTCGTCTGTCAGCCTGTCCATCACCATAGCAAACAAGAAGGGGCTCAGAGCTGACCTTTGATGCAGTCCCACCTCCACCTTGAATTCGTCAGTCACGCCGACAGCACACCTCACCACTGTCTTACATCTGTCATACATGTCCTGCACCACTCTAACATACTTCTCTCCCACTCCAGACTTCCTCATGCAATACCACAGTTCTTCTCTTGGCACCCTGTCATATGCTTTTTCCAGATCCACAAAGGCACAATGTAGCTCCCTCTGTACTTCTCTATTAACATCCTCAAAGCAAACATTGCATCTGTGGTGCTCTTTCTTGGCATGAAACCAAACTGTTGTTCACAAATGCTGACCTCTGCCCTTAGTCTAGCTTCCACTATTCTTTCCCATAACTTCATCGTGTGGCTCATCAACTTTATCCCTCTGTAGTTGCTGCAACTCTGCACGTCTCCCTTGTTCTTAAAAATGGGCACCAGCACACTTCTCCTCCACTCCTCCGGCATCTGCTCACTCTCTAAGACCTTGTTGAATGTTCTTGTCAGAATATCTACTGCTACCTCTCGTAGCCACTTCCATACCTCCACCGGTATATCATCAGAACCAACTGCCTTTCCATTCTTCATCCTCTTCAATGCCTTCCTCACTTCACCCTTACTGATCTTTGCTACATCCTGCTCCTCAATGGTCACCTCTTCGCCTCTTTTTTCTCTCACATTTTCCTCATTAATCAGCTTTTCAAAGTACTCTTTCCATCTTCCCAGCACACTTGTGTCATCAGTCAATACATTTCCCTCTCTGTCCTTTATCAATCTAACTTGCTGCACATCCTTCCCATCTCTATCTCTTTGCTGTTCCAACCTGTATAGATAATTTTCTCCCTCCTTACTGTCCAACCTATCATACAAGTCATCATACGCCCTCTGTTTGGCCTTACCCACTGCTACTTTCGCCTTACGCTGTGTCTCACTTCTTCTTAGCTAACCTCTTCCTTTGTACACACTCCTGCACTTCCTCATTCCACCACCAAGACTCCTTATCTACTTTCCTTCCAGAGGACACACCAAGTACTCTCCTACCTGTGTGCCTGATCACATTTGCTGTTGTTCTCCAGTCATTTGGAAGCACTTCCTGGCCACCCAAAGCCTGTTTCAACTTCTCTTTGAAGACAACACGACACTCTTCCTTTTTCAACTTCCACCATTTTGTCTTCTGCTCTGCCTTTGCCTTCTTCACCTTCCTCACCATCAGCGTCATCTTGCATACCACCATCCTATGCTGTTTGGCAACACTCTCACCCACTACTACTTTGCAGTCACTGACTTCCTTTAAATTACATCGCCGACACAAGATGTAGTCTACCTGTGTGCTCCTACCTCCGCTTTTATAAGTCACCCTATGCTCCTGTTTCTTCTGGAAGAAAGTATTTACCACAGCCATTTCCATCCTTTTTGCAAAATCTATAAACATCTGTCCTTCTGTGTTCCTGTCCTGGATACCAAACCTGCCCATCACTTCCTCGTTCCCTCTATTGCCTGCACCAATGACCACTCTTTCACCTCTGGGGGTACTCTGCATCACTTCATCTAACTCACTCCAGAAGCTCTCCTTCTCTTTTAGCTCACATCCTGCCTGTGGGGCATAAGCACTAACAACATTGAGCATCACACCTTCAATTTCTAACTTGAGACTCATCACTCTGTCTGACACTCTTTTCACTTCTAGAACATTCCTGACAAACCCCTCCTTGAGGATGACTCCTACTCCATTTCTCTTCCCATCCACACCATGATAACACAGCTTAAACCCTGCTCCTAAGCTTTTAGCTTTGCTACCTTTCCACCTGGTCTCCTGAACACACAGTATGTTCACCTTCCTCCTCTGCATCATGTCCGCCAGTTCTCTGCCTTTTCTTTGCATAGTTCCCACATTCAAAGTCCCTACTCTCAGTCCTAGCCTCATGCCTTTCCTCTTCTCTCTCTATGCCTACGGACACGCCTCCCGCCTCTCCTTCGACGTCTTCGACCAACAGTAGTCCAATTTCCATCAGCACCCTGTTGATTGACAGCACTGATTGCGGTCGTTGTTAATATTTGACAGTTAAGTGTGTATTAAAAAAAAAGAACAAAACTCAAAATCCTTATAGCAGCTTTTATTTCTATACACAAATGCACTGGGAACACGAACCATTCTACTCAATGTCAAAACATAAAGAAAAAAAATATAAAATTTGTGTTATTCCTTCAAAGAAAATTATTATTATTAAAGAAATTGAAGAGAACTGAATATTCGACACTTCAAAAAATATCGATGTCTGCTTTATTCTCTACAAACGCTAACATTCGGTGTATAAACTGAAAAATGGTTGAAGGTTCTGTTTGTTTTGTTTTGAATCTTTGAACTAATATTTATTTGTATAAACACTGTTTTGAGTCCTGCTTCACATCTGGGTTACATGGAGTCGGCCAACTTCTGTTACCTGTGAGCAGGTGCCCAGGATGATTGGACCACATTCCACAGATCTTTTGGATTTCTTGGTTTTGACTCAGAAGCTGCATTTTTGGTGTCACCCCACAGGGTTTTATTGGACAAACTGCCTCCACCCATTAGGCCCAAAAAGAACAATCTGACTTTCCTCAGTCCACAGAATGTTGCTTCGGTTCTTTTTATTCCAGTCGATGTGCTCCTTGGTGAATTGTCACCTCTTCAGCACATCTTTTTTCAGCTGTGGGACATTGTGGGGCTTCTTATGGATAGTTTGGCTTCAAATGGGTGTCTTCTAATTGCAACAGGATTTACAGGTCACTAGAGCTTCTGTGATCTTCCTGGAGCTGATTGGCTTGCCATTTTTGACTCTTCAGCCATTCGAATTTGAATTTCTTCCACTTTATTGAGGTTTTGGTTGGATTTCAAATCATTTGAGATCATTTTATCTGAGCAGTCTCTCATTTTCTGCTCTTCTTTATGTTTTTTCCTCTCCAATCAACTTTTTAATGAAGGTATGCTGTTCTTCTGAACAATCTCTGGAGCGACCCATTTTCCTCAGAATTTCAGAGAGAAATATTTCTAACCAGCAGGTACAACATCCGCTGTGTCCTTCCGTAAATAAGGACAATGATTGGCTCCCGTTTTTTAAAGAATGAATGACGTCACTAATTAAACTCCACACTGATATTATTTTGAATACGCCCCTTTCAATTAGTGATAAAATTACACAGAATCAGCAGCATGCAGGTCGGGTCTGTTGGATTCTATTACTCTACTACACCCGACAGTACATTATTTACCCTGTAGAAACATCATTTCTACAAAAACAACACTGCTTGATCAGATTAGTGATGTCTGACTGAGATTATTTTGAACACGACTGTGTCTTGCAGAGGACAAACTCGGCTCCATCCTTCCTGTCAATAACAGCCAGAAAGAAGAATATTGTATCTCCAGTGATGGAGACATCTTTTTAGCTGGTGATTCATGGAAACCGAATGCCTGTACGAGTTGCTTGTGCAACAATGGGACCATTCAGTGTTTCTCCCAGCGATGTCCAGCTGTGAAATGCAAAGTGCCAATGCTTCGTAAGGGACAGTGCTGTCCACAGTGTCTGGGTGAGTCACAAGTGGCCTGATGTAAACTGCTGATTATGTAATGTATCAAAAATGTAATATAATTACTAGTAAACATGCTGAGTTAATTGTGTAATTCAATTAAAAATACTGTCTTGGGCTCCCAAATGTTGTGAAGGAAAAACTTTTACCAGAAAGGGAAGGAAGGGATGGAGTAGAGATGGAGGGATGACATGACTGTGTTCCCCGTCAGCTATTTGAGAGGTCGTGGATTCAAATGTGCTATTCTTTAGTGCTTTAAGTGTATTATGCGTTTGATCTAGCATAAGCATCAGAAGATGTGTATGCAATAGAGGCGAAGGCTAATTTCTTTCTAGCACAGACTCACCCCATCAATGACTGTTGTCAGTTACAGTGCAGAGTGAAACACTATCTAGTTTTAAGCTGCACCGGGAGTAATTTTTTGAAGCCTGCCCTTAAATCCTCTTTCACACATTTTTGGTTGTGTTCTGTTGAGTTCATGGAAAATGTGGGTAGTTATAGAGGTTCGAAATGGTTGCATTTTGAAATGCTCTCATTGTGTATGTTCAGTACATTTGACTTGCGAATAGTTCACGCCCAAAGCATGTGATCCCCACACACTTAATTTGTTCCCAAGGCCTGGTCTACATAATTATTACAATGTTAATTTTCTTACTGTAATAATGTTATACTTCATCATGCTCAATTCACAAGCTGTCAAGCATCGGTATTACGTGTTCCCATGGTCATAGGATGCTAATCTTTTTGTATACGCATTGTATATTGAGCACTAATGTCTGAGGTATATGACAAAATAGTGTTAAAATAGATGTCTGTATTAAGAAACGTTAACGCCCAGAGATCGCAAGTTCGAATCTGGTTTAATGCAACAGCCGCCCATGACTGGGAGTCTTTCGGAGCTAATTGACTGAGCTGTCACGAGAAGGAGGTATGCCAGGCGCAAAATTAGCACCAGCCCACTGGCATTTGTCGGCATTTTTGTGGGAGGTCCAGCAAACTCCCACCCAATACTGGCCCCCCATGTCAGGTAGGAGACCTTTTCAGTAAAATGAACAATCTGCCATCGCCTAAGATATGACACTTCAATGAAAGCTCCTTAACAGAAGCTAGAGAAGATGCAGGGAATTTGAGTGACATCATAGAGCTTAAATAATCATTAAAAACACACACAAAAAGGGACATTCACAATTCAAGCAATCACGTTGATGATATGTGTGCGAAGGAGGAAAAAAAGGTGTACACATCATCTGCAAACAATCAGTAGGAGGGAGAAACAAAAGCTCTCAGCCATTGGCTGCATTTGAATCACGTGCCAGGAACTTCTAGGTTTGCCACTAATAGTGAATATAATAACAATTTAACTGTAACTAACGATGCCAAAGCAGACAAAGTTAACTAGCTTTGTAAAAGATCCAAAAACTGACCAAAGTGATGCTGGACCAAGTAGCACTAATGTCAGATTATAAAGATTATGAAACGAATTGACGTCCAAAGAGGACTTTTCAGGACCAATGACTCCACCCACACTCTGAAACTTTGAGTTAATGCACTACTTTAATGTTATTTAAAGCTAATTATGTAATCCTAATACTGTAATAGGTCTGAGTACAATTTTACATAGCAAACACCAATGATATTGTTCAAATTAAAGAAAATGACTTATTAAACGTTTTAATTTGATCAACAGAATAGTAAATAAAAAGTTGTGTATAATAGAGAATTGGTTTACATGTATGTTTCTTATTCAGTCATAATAGCTATTGTACACCAAACATATAGGCAGCTGAACAAGTGAATAAAAAAAACAAAAACAAATTATCACATAATTCATCATTCCAGAAAAAGTGGTGTCCAGTAAAGTTCTTAGGGGTCCTGCGCTCACTTCCCTGTCACTCACTGCAATCAGCGGCCAATCACGCGTGTCTGAGAGCTCATTTGCACAAGAGGCTGGATAGTGCTTTCCCTCAGAGTGTGTTAGGCCGCAACCAAAATACGCTTGCGCCACAGTTCGAAAAGAGGTGGGTGGCTTGCATTCCATGGCATAAAGGGGGCATGTGCATGCTTTTACTCCTCCTTGATCAGTAGTGGTCGTGTGATAGGGAAGGCAATAACTGATAGGTGGGAATTAGATACAACTGAATTAGGGAGAATTTTTGGGGGAAACCCATAAAAAAAACATTTAAAATCTGTGTACTGCAATACGATGTATTCATAGTTTACCCACATGATCATGAAGCCATATCTGATCAAGCACAATATTTTATATTTATATATTAATTGAATTCAGTGGCGCCTCGGTACTCGAACTTAATCCATTCCATCATCTTTTGAACAGAAGTTAACAGTACTGTAACTCGTACCATAGGTCCGCAAATTAAGTGAAAAAAATATTGAATACAGTACACGAAGTTATGGCCTCTGTTGTTAAAGACTCTGGTTTTGGCCTCTCTCTCTCTCTCTCTCTCTCGGTCTCTCTCTCTCTCTCTTTCTGTCTATCTCTGTGTGCATTGAAGTCACACGTGGATGGAGTGCTAAACACACACACACATGATTCCAGAGTGCTGATCCCGGTGCTAAAAGATTGTCCCTCTTCTCCGTGATCTCTCTGGCTCTCAGCTCCGTGCTCCACCAGTTCCCGCTTTAGTTTGATTTCCGTGTTTCTATGATTTACCAGTGACTATGATTTACCCGTGCTCTGGTGCCTTCCCTGTGAACGATAAAGTAAACAGAAGGCACTAGCGTACAGGGAACTCGTAGTCGACTTCCGGTTTTTGTTTGGTTTCCGGGATGAAAAAAATCACGGATTTTTTGTTCGGATTCCGATTTGTTCGAACTCGAGAGCGTTTGGATTCCAAGGCTCCACTGTACCTGTTAAAGATGAAGCAATACCATGCACAATTGCAATCTGGAGAAAGTGCAGATGCAGCAGGCTGTAAGAAAGAGTTTGTTATAGAAAGAAGAAAAATACTGAATAAATGAAAAAAAGGCTCATGAAGCTCTGCTCTGGCAAAATAAAGGAAAAATAAAATTAAAAAATGAGGACTGACAGGCTTGCAAATAATCTGTGTGGAGCTGAGACAGGTATACAGAATCTGATCTACAGCCCAGAAGCTTCCGTCGAAGAGCTCAGTCAAATTAAAGGTGGATGACCCGTGATCACTGGATAAAACTGTTTTAAAAAGTTACCACAAGCCAGCACAGTTGGTGAAGCCAAGGGTGTGAGGAACATAATTTAAGTAAAGTAGATAAAGCTGGAGGGGAGCAGAATTTAAATCCGGAATCAAAATTATTTTTTATTATATATTATATCGAATGATCAAACCACCAAAATTCATACCAGATCGGTCGAGGCCCGGGTGAACAATGACCACCATCAGTGCTGTTAACCAACAGGATGTTGGTGGAAATTGGACTCCTGTTGGTCGAAGAAGGAGAGGCGGAAGCCGTGTCCGTAGGCAGAGATAGAAGAGGAAAGGCATGAGTCTAGGACTGAGAGTAGGGACTTTGAATGTTGGAACTATGACAGGAAAAGTTAGAGAGCTGGCTGACATGATGCAGAGGAGGATGATGGACATCCTGTGTGTCCAGGAAACCAGGTGGAAAGGTAGCAAGGCTAGAAGCTTAGGAGCAGGGTTTAAGCTGTTTTATCATGGTGTGGATGGGAAGAGAAGTAATCTTGAAGGAGGGGTTTGTCAGGAATGTTCTAGAAGTGAAAAAAGTGTCAGACAAAGTGATGAGTCTCAAATTAGCAATTGAAGGTGTGATGTTCAATGTTTTTAGCACTTATGCCCCACAAGCAGGATGTGAGCTAGAAGAGAAGGAGAGATTCTGGAGTGAGTTAGATGAAGTAATACAGAGTACCTCCAGAGGTGAAAGAGTGGTCATTGGGGCAGACTTCAATGGACATGTTGGTGCAGGCAACAGAGGGGTCGAGGAAGTGATGGGCAGGTTTTGTATCCAGGACAGGAACACAGAAGGACAGATGTTTATAGATTTTATAAAAAGGATGGAAATGGCTGTGGTGAATACGTTCTTCCAGAAGAAACAGGAGCATAGGGTGACTTATAAAAACGGAGGTAGGTACACACAGGTAGACTGCATCTTGTGATGGGATTTAATTTGAAGGAAGTCAGTGACTGCAAAGTAGTAGTGGGTGAGAGTGTTGCCAAACAGCATAGGATAGTGGTGTGTAGGATGACTTTGATGGTGAGGAAGGAGAAGAAGGCAAATGTAGCGCAGAAGAGGGCAAAGTGGTGGAAGCTGGAACAAGAAGAGGGTCGTGTTGTCTTCGAGGAGGAGTTGAACAGGCTTTGGGTGGTCAGGAAGTGCTTTCAGATGACTGGACAACTACAGCTAATGTGATCAGGGAGACAGGGAGGAGAGTACAGTCGGCCCTCTACTTACGAAATTAATCCGTTCCAGAGCCTTTTTCTGAACGTGGAGTTTTCGGAAGTAGAGGTGCATTTTACATGTAAAACACGTCTGTACGCAATCTCTCTCTCTCTCTCTCTCTCTCTCTCTCTCTCTCTCTCTCTCACACACACACACACACACACACTGTCTCTATCTACCTCTATCTCTCTTTCTCTCTCTCACACTCTCTCACACACACAAACAACACACATTTGTGGCACGCTCCACCGAACGCGGGCTCCGCCCACACAGTGTGCAGCCGACGCCGTATGCAGTCCTGTGTCTGTCAGGGCAAGTGCACCACATCTCTGCTCAAATCGGTCATAAAAACTGCCTTCATTCCTTATTGTTTCACTTGGTTGTCTAGTCATGTAAACTCATAATTATTACCAATGAGCCGTGTTTATAAGATTATATGATTCCTCTCAAATAAACTCACGAAACTCATGAACCAACAGTACAACTCTCCTTTACGCGTGTGACAAACAAGGTTGATGGGTCAGTACTATGGAGCTTCAGCTCCCTCCTGGCAAATGGGAGGCCAGTGGGGCGGGATGTTGGGAGACAGCCAATGAGAGAGCAACTCGTGCATTATTTGAATTTTGAATGGCGCGTTTGGCGCTTTTCGTAAAAAGAGGTTATTTTCGTAAAAAGAGGACGAAAATTTAGGAAAATGTTTTTCGCAACCTGGATTTTTCATACTCAGAGGTTTTCGTAAGTAGAGGGCTGACTGTACTTGGTGTGTCTTCTGGAAGGAAAGTAGATGAGGAGACTTGGTGGTGGAATGAGGAAGTGCAGGAGTGTGTACAAAGGAAGAGGTTAGCTAAGAAGTGGGACATTGAGAGGAACGAAGAGAGTAAACAGGAGTACAGGAAACACTGCGTAAGGCGAAGGTAGTGGTGTCAAAGGCCAAACGGAGGGCGTATGATGACTTGTATGCTCGGTTGGAAAGTAAAGAGGGAGAAAATTATTTATACAGGTTGGCACAGCAGAGAAATAGAGATGGGAAGGACATGCAGCAAGTTAGAGTGATTAAGGACAGAGGGGGAAATGTACTGACTGATGACGGAAGTGTGCTGGGAAGATGGAAAGAGTACTTTGAAGAGCTGACAAATGAGGAAAATGAGAGAGAAAGTGGAAGAGGTGACTGTTGAGGACCAGCAAGTCGCAAATATGAAGTAAGGGTGAAGTGAGGAGGGCATTGAAGAGGATGAAGAGTGGAAAGGGTCTTGATGACATACCGGTGGAGGTATGGAAGGGTCTAGGTGAGGTAGCAGTAGATTTTCTGACAAGAACATTCAACAAGGTCTTAGAGAGTGAGCAGATGCCAGAGGAATGGACAAGTGTGCTTGTGCCCATTTTTAAGAACAAGGGAGATCTGCAGAGTTGTGGCAACTACAGAGGGATAAAGTTCATGAGCCATACGATGAAGTTATGGGAAAGAATAGTGGAAGCTAGACTCAGGGCAGAGGTCAGCATTTGTGAACAGTTTGGCTTCATGCCAAGAAAGAGCACCACAGATGCACTGGAGGATGTTAATGCTTTGAGGATGTTAATAGAGAAGTACAGAGAAGGTCAGAGGGAGCTGTATTGTGCCTTTGTGGATCTGGAGAAAGCATATGATAGGGTGCCGAGAGAGGAACTGTGCTATTGCATGAGGAAGTCTGGAGTGGCAGAAAAGTATGTTAGAGTGGTGCAAGACATGTATGAGAGATGTAAGACAGTGGTGAGGTGTGCTGTCGGTGTGACAGAAGAGTTCAAGATGGAGGTGGGACTGCATCAAGGATCAGCTCTGAGCCCCTTTTTGTTTGCTATGGTGATGGACAGGCTGACAGACGAGGTTAGACAAGATTCCCCATGGACTATGTTGTTTGCAGATGACATTGTGATCTGTAGTGAGAGCAGAGAACAAGTGCAGGAAAATTTAGAGAGGTGGAGGTATGCCCTGGAAAGGAGAAGAATGAAGGTTAGCCTCAGTTAGACAGAATACATGTGTGTGAACACCAAGGACCAAAGAGGAACGGTGAGGTTACAGCAGTGGTTCCTAACCTGGGTTCGATCGAACCCTAGGGGCTCGGTGAGTCGGTCACAGGGGTTTGGCGGAGCCTCTGCCACAGAGGTCAAGACACACCCGACTCATCATGTCAGTTAGTGATAACACGCCCCGCTTGGCCATCACTGGCTGCAGATGATCACATTACATTGCTTGGCCAATCAGTGCCGCGGGGAATTTAGCACGCTCAGTAGTCGATGTGTGAAGTCATGAGATATTTTTCGGAATATTTTAATCCATACTAACTATGTCGAGCAAAAAAAGAAAGTGGTCAGACGAATATGTACAACATGGATTCACATGCATCACGGAACGTGATGGGACTCAGCGTCTCTATCTGAATGATTTACAATGCCATGTTGAGCAACTCTAGTCTCGCACCGGCAAAACTAAAGGAACACTTCGTGAAACTGCATGGAGATGGGGAATACAAGAACACAACAGTACCTGTGTCTTGAATTTGTAAAAAAAAATCATATTTTTATTTTTCACTGATGATGGGTTCGGTGAATGTGCATATGAAACTGGTGGGGCTCGGTACCTCCAACAAGGTTAAGAACCACTGGGTTACAGGGAGCAGAGATAAAGAATGTTGAGGATTTTAAGTACTTAGGCTCAACAGTCCAGAACAATGGAGAGTGTGGAAAGGAGGTGAAGTGTGTGCAGGCAGGTTGGAATGGTTGGAGAAAAGTGGCTGGTGTGATTTGTGATAGGAGGGTATCGGCAAGAAACAAAGGAAAAGTGTACAAGATGGTGTTGAGCCCAGTGATGTTGTATGGTTTAGAAACGGTAGGTAAGGTAAAGTCTGTTGGGTTTTTACACCCGAACCTAGTGGCTCATCAGGCCGGTGCCTATCCCCGGTTTCCATAGTGTGAAGCGACCAGGAGTTCAACTCCCCATGGATGGGACACTAGTCCTTCGCAGGTTACCTTCCCAGTATATTTTTACTGGTACCCATTTATATTGCTGAGTGAACAGAGGCACACTTGTGGTTGAGAGCTTGCCCAGGGGTCTTAGCACAGTGAGGGTCTCAGTGGGATTCGAACTCACAACCTCCCGATCATGAGCTCAACACCCTAACCACTATGCCACCGGCCCCACTAAAAACAGTGGCAAGGGGGAAAAAACAGGAGGCAGAGCTGGAGGTAGCAGAGGGGAAAATGTTGAGGTTCTCTTTTGTGAGTAACGAGGATGGATAGGATCAGGAATGAGTACATCAGAGGGACAGCACATGTAAGAGGTTTTGGAGACAAAGTCAGAGAGGCTCGATTGAGATGGTTTGGACATGTACAGAGGAGGGATAGTGAATACATTGGTAGTAGGATGCTGAAGTTGGAACTACCAGGCAGAAGGCCTAGAGGAAGGCCAAAGAGAAGATTTGTGGATGTGGTGAAGGAGAACATGGAGGTAGTTGGAGTAAGAGCAGAAGATGCAGAGGATAGGGTGAGATGGAGGCAGATCATTTGCTGTGGCGACCCGTGAAGGGAACAGCCGAAAGGAAAAGAAGAAGAAGATTAAGATTAAATTAAATTATATTTCTACTACTAAATATCTTTTCTGGTACTCTAATAAATTTAAAACATATTTGCTAATTTATTTCCTGAACAAGTCAATTAATTATTTCATCACGGTACACACTCTATAATTTTAATGATAATTTAAAATGAGAGGATTGTTCATATATCTGGCAACAGTCTGAACAGTGATGTGCGGTGTGTAGCCATCTAAAAAAGAAAATTTAGATATATTTAGAGACAGCAAGATCAGGTGCAGGTGGATTAAAATCTCCAGCTCAGCGATGGCGAAGAACGCGATGATGATTCTCAGGCCGTACAACCCAGTTTTGATCTTTTTCTCTGTTCTGTGTTTTAACACTTTTGTCATGACTTGGACAGCACTCAAAATGTATTCATTCATTTTCTCTAACTGCTTAATCCTAATTATGGTCGTGGGGAGGCTGGCGTCCATCTCAGCCGACTCTGGTCGAGGGCAGAGTACACCCTGGACAGCTCGCCAGGCCATCGCAGGGTGGAAATACACAGACAGCTATGCAGCTACTCTTGTCGAAAGTCAGCAATGATTCATTTACATGAGACAGTGAGAGACATGGCCAGCCTTTAGTTAGCAGTTAACTGCATTGGGGGCACTCAAAATTTACAGAGAAAAAAGTATTGTGATGATGACCATAGCAGTCTGAAGAGAGAGACTAGTGTATGTTGTATCTTGTGTATGTATCTTGTATTTGCAACCATGTCCACACTGCATTTCCCAAGAACGTGGTGATTGCATCGACTTGAACGTACAAATGTGAAAGGGGTACAACACATCTGAGCACAAAAGCTAGATTATATTCTGGAATTTTCTTGGTACTTTTGGAGGATGAACTGTGTGCGTGTGTGTGTGTGTGAGCGCGAGAGAGAGTTTTAAGTTTACCGTGAGGCTAAGTAATAATTTAGAGTCTACCGTTGAGGTAGAAGAATTTGGGTTCCCAAATGAATCAAAACTTACTTACTGTTTTTTTTCTGTTCATTGAAGTTACAACGACGTCAGTGCCAGTGATGTACACAACAACAAGCAAACCTAAAATCAAAGCCAGTGACACAGTTACACTCACTGAAAATGAAGTTTGGATCACAGAACATACAGAAGTTCCTGTTACAGGTATTTTATATTGCTCATATGTTGAGTGAAATGGCAGAAGCAAGGTTTAGTTGACTTATTGTTTATTCTTGTTTTATTATTATTTATTATTAATAATGATTAATAATAAATGATATTTATTGTTTTTACATGTTTTATCTTAATATATTAGGTGAAATATACGTGTTTGTGTTAGGTTATATGAGTTTGGGAGGGGGTTCCAACTGAATAATTGTTTTTCTGTTATTTCCTATGGGAATTTTTGTTTCATCTAACAAATATTTTGACTTACGAGCTCGCCCATGAAACGGATTAATTTCATAAGTCAAGGCACCACTGTACCACTTTTTCTTTTTCTGTTTTAAACTAAAGTGGGGATCAGACCAAAGCTGTAGAAAGGTGAACTCACTGGTCAGAAATGTGAAAGATTCTTTGGGTTGATTTCAGCTTTAATTTCAAACTTGTGAGCCATTAGGAACTCTGTGGGTGGGATGTGCTGTCCATGCGAGAGTATTTCTATTAAATACTATTTTACATGATGCCTGCTAGGATTTTCCTGTTAGCACTGTTTCAATGACATGATTAGAATGAGGGCGGCACAGTGCTGAAGTGGTTAGCATGGTCAGCCTCACAGCAAGGTCTTGGGTTCGATGCTCGGGCATTTCTGTGTAGGGTTGTCCCTGTGTGGGTATGGACTTCCTTCCACGGACATGCACATGAAGTAAAGTGACTGGTCTAAATTGCACCTAGTTACGAGTGTGGATGGTTGTGTTTGCTGCCCCTGTGATGGTCTGGTCAGATGTTTGGGTTAAACATCTTTGCCCAGTGATGGCCGACACAGGCTCCGGCATCTCCGTGACCCTATTTGTAGGATTAAGCGGTTGAGTGACTGATTAGAGTGTCTTCTTCTTCTTCTTTTACTTTTGGCTGCTCCCTTCAGGGGTCGCCACAGCAAATCATCCGCCTCCACCTCACCCTGTCCTCCGCATCTTCTTTTCTGACTCCAACGACCTTCATGTCTTCCTTCACCACATCCATAATTCTCTTCTTCGGTCTTCCTCTAGGCCTTCTGCCTGGTAGTTCCAACCTCAGCATCCTACTGCCAATATACTCACTATCCCTCCTATGTACATGTCCAAACCATCTCAATCTAGCCTCTCTGACTTTGTCTCCAAAACATCTTACGTGGGCTGTCCCTCTGATATACTCGTTTCTGATCCGATCCATCCTTGTTACTCCCAGGGAGAACCTCAACATTTTCATCTCCGCTACCTCCAGCTCTGCCTCCTGCCTTTTCCTCAGCGCCACTGTTTCTAAGCCATACAACATCGCTGGCCTCACCACCATCTTGTACACTTTTCCCTTCATTCTTGCTGACACTCTCCTATCGCACATCACACCGGATACTTTTCTCCAACCATTCCAGCCTGCCTGCACACGCTTCTTCACCTCTTTTCACCTCTAATCAAAGATGGCGCCGGGTGACCTGCAGCCAGTTACAGGAGCTCTTCAGTTTATTTTTCTTTTTTTTCTCTTTTCTATTGTATATAGGCGTGTTTCTTTATCTTTTTTCAAATTTTCTTTTTCTTTCTTCAATCCTGCATCTGGAAAACATACTTTCATGATGCTTTTGTTCTTCTGTGCACTTTTATTTTCACTTTTTGGATCGGCGTCAGGAAACTCATTCACCGACGGCTCTGAGCAACGCAGGTCTTACACACGTGAGACCCTCCTCGGCCTGCGCGCCCCGCCCTCCTTCACGCGGAAAAGCCCGTTGTTCCTTTGGAAATACGGAGGAAAAGGAGAGGCTGCAGAGGGGGACGAAAGACGCGGAGGACATGTGTTCCCTCTGTCATCATGGGAAATGTCCGCGCGATCGCCAACAAGGCGGAGGAGCTGGCGGCGCTGACCCGGCAGCAGAGGCAGTACCGGGACTGCAGCCTCATGTGTTTCTCGGAGACGTGGCTGAATGAACTCACACCGGACTCTGTGGTTTCTCTTCACGGATTTACACTCGCGCGTGCAGATCGGAGTGTAACGGAGAGCGGTAAGAAGAAAGGAGGGGCGTGGCGGTCTATGTGAATGAACGATGGTGCCACCCGGCAAGCGTGCGTGAAGGAGCAGCTGTGCACGCGGGGCGTGGAGCTGCTCGCGTTAAGCGCGCGGCCATATTATCTACCGAGGAGTTTTCACACGTGATTGTGTTTTGCGTGTACATTCCGCCCTCGGCTGATGCGGCGACGCGTGTGGCGTCTACACAGCGCCGCTAATCAGACACAGACTCGTCACCCCGCGCCATGATTCTGATCAGCGGGGACTTTAACCACGCCCTCTCTCCGCCTCTCTTCCGGCGTTCACGCACACGTGAAGTGCGCCACAAGAGACAATAAAACACTGGACTTACTGTATGCAAATGTGAAGGACGCTTACAGCTCCTCCCCTCCCCCACTGGGACGATCAGACCACAACCTGGTCTACCTGCTCCCCAATACACACCCAGGGTGCGAAAGGAACCTGCACAGAAGAGGTCTGTGAAAGTGTGGACCGAGGAGACCAACGAGAGGCTTAGGGACTGTTTCCAGACCACAGACTGGAGCATGCTCTGTAACTCCTTTGGTGATGACATCGACGGCCTCACACACTGTATCACCGACTACATGAACTTCTGCGTGGACAGCACCGTGCCAACACGGAGAGTACGGTGCTTCTCCAACAACCACCCATGGGTCACCCCTGAGCTCAAAGTCCTCCTGAACCAGAAAAAGAGGGCTTTCATCTCGGGGACAGAGAGGAGCAGAAGAAGGTCCAGCGTGAGCTCCAGTGGAGGATCAGGAGGGCAAAGAAGGACTATGGGAAGAAGATGGAGGAGAAGCTGGCTCAGAACAACGTGCGGGACGTCTGGAGAGGACTAAAGACCATGTCTGGATTTGGGCAGAGTGTCAGAGGGACAGCTGATGGTGACCAGCGCTGGGCGGATGAACTAAACTGCTACTTCAACAGGTTTGATTCTCCCCCCTCCCCTCTGCACCCCTCCCGTTCCCCTCCCTCTTCACACGTCTCCAGACCAGCTGACACCTCCCTCCCCAGGCCAACTTCACTTGACTGCTACAGCCCGACAGACACATCCCCTCCCTCTGCAGCCCACCCCAGCCCCCTCTCCCTCACATCAGACCAGGTGAGGAGACAGCTGAGGCGACTAAATCAGAGGAAATCTGAAGGACCTGATGGCATCAGTCCCAGGCTGCTGAGGACCTGCGCAGACCAGCTCTGTGTGGTACTATGCTACCTGTACAACCTGAGCCTCAGCCTGGAGAAGGTTCCAGTCCTCTGGAAGACCTCCTGTGTGGTTCCGGTTCCCAAAACAGCACAAGCGAAGGAACCAGCCCACTACAGACCTGTCGCCCTGACCTCCCACCTCATTAAGATCATGGAAAGGCTCCTCCTTGAACACCTCCGCTCTATGGTGAGCCCCACCCTAGACCCGCTGCAGTTTGCCTACAGGCCCAACATCGGAGTAGAAGACGCCGTCATCTACCTTCTGCAGCGGGCACTCACCCACCTGGAGATCGCCGGCAGCGCTGTGAGGGTCATGTTCTTTGACTTCTCCAGCGCCTTCAACACCATCAGGCCAGCGCGCCTGCGGGGGAAGCTGGAGGACGTGGGAGTGGACGGGCATCTTGCTGCCTGGATTATTGACTACCTTACTAACCGTCCACAGTACGTGCGGCTGCGCGGCTGTAAGTCAAAGGTGGTAGTCTGTAGCACCGGGGCACCGCAGGGCACCGTCCTCTCACCCTTCCTTTTTAACATCTATACCTCGGACTTCATATATAACACAAACAGCTGCCACCTCCAGAAGTTCTCGGACGACTCCGCCATCGTGGGCCGTGTGTCAGAGGGGAACGAGCTGGAGTACCGGTCGGTCATCGTCGACTTCGTGGACTGGTGTGAGCGCAACCACCTGTGCTTGAACACTAGGAAGACGAAGGAGATGGTGGTCGACTTCAGGAGAAGCACTCAAACACACACACACACACATTTACTAGTGAACATCCAGGGACAGGACATTGAGACAGTGGACAGTTTCAAGTACCTGGGTGTTCACCTTAACAATAAACTGGACTGGTCCCACAACACCAACGCCCTGTACAAGAAGGGCCAGAGTCGCCTCCACCTTCTGAGGAGACTCAGGTCCTTCGGCATATGCAGAACCTCTGCTCAGGACATTTTATGACTCTGTGGTAGCCTCTGCAATCCTCTACGCTGCCATCTGCTGGGCCCCGGGCAGCACAGAGCGGGACAGAAAGAGACTGAACAAGCTGGTCAGGAGGGCCAGCTCTGTCCTCGGCTGCCCACTGGACTCTGTGGAGGAGGTGAGTGAGAGGAGGATGGTAGCAAAGCTCACATCCATCCTGTCCAACAGCTCTCACCCACTGCACCAGACTGTCGAGGAGCTAAGCAGCTCCTTCAGTGTACGACTGAGGCATCCTCAGTGCAGGAAGGAGCGCTACCGCAGGTCGTTCATTCCCACCGCTATCAGACTGTACAACGCCACTTTGTAACTGTCTGTGAAAATACCGGTTATGTGCAATAAAAACCCCCGTGTACTTTAATCAGCCACATCTACCCCACTGACTGTGAACCATATCAACCCATCTACTCTGCACTCAGATACATTACACTTTAATATAGGCCAATCTATAAAGTTGCTCCATTCTTTTCTTTTCTTTTATTGTTTAGTAATTTATACTATTTATGTATCTATTTATTTATTTACTTATATAATATATATGTATGTGTGTATGTTCGTACTTGTACCTATTTTTGCACCCCCTACTGATAGTACCTCAAGAGCCTGTAACAGTGAATTTCTCCATTGTGAGATTAATAAAGCTGTATCTTATCTTATCTTATCTTATCTTTCCACACTCTCCATTGCTCTGGATTGTTGAGCCTAAGTACTTAAAATCCTCCACCTTCGTTATCTCTGCTCCCTGTAACATCACCATTCCTCCTGGGTCCTTCTCATTCACACACATGTATTCTGATTTTCTGAGGCTAACCTTCATTCCTCTCCTTTCCAGGGCATACCTCCACCTCTCTAGATTTTCCTGCACTTGTTCTCTGCTCTCACTACAGATCACGATGTCATCTGCAAACATCATAGTCCATGGAGATTCTTGTCTCACCTCGTCTGTCAGCCTGTCCATCACCATAGCAAACAAGAAGGGGCTCAGAGCTGACCCTTGATGCAGTCCCACCTCCACCTTGAATTAAGTCGGTCACACCGACAGCACACCTCACCACTGTCTTACATCTCTCATACATGTCCTGCACCACTCTAACGTACTTCTCTGCCACTCCAGACTTCCTCATGCAATACCACAGTTCTTCTCTTGGCACCCTGTCATATGCTTTTTCCAGATCCACAAAGGCACAATGTAGCTCCCTCTGACCTTCTCTGTACTTCTCTATTAACATCCTCAAAGCAAACATTGCATCTGTGGTGCTCTTTCTTGGCATGAAACCAAACTGTTGTTCACAAATGCTGACCTCTGCCCTTAGTCTAGCTTCCACTATTCTTTCCCATAACTTCATCGTATGGCTCATCAACTTTATCCCTCTGTAGTTGCTGCAACTCTGCACGTCTCCCTTGTTCTTAAAAATGGGCACCAGCACACTTCTCCTCCACTCCTCCGGCATCTGCTCACTCTCTAGTACCTTGTTGAATATTCTTGTCAGAAAATCGACTGCTACCTCTCCTAGACACTTCCATACCTCCACAGGTATATCATCAGGACCAACTGCCTTTCCATTCTTCATCCTCTTCAATGCCCTTCTCACTTCACCCTTACTGATCTTTGCTACATCCTGCTCCTCAATGGTTACCTCTTCTACTCTTTTTTTCTCTCTCATTTTCCTCATTCATCAGCTCTTCAAAGTACTCTTTCCATCTTCCCAGCACACTTCTGTCATTAGTCAATACAGTTCCCTCTCTGTCCTTTATCAGTCTAACTTGCTGCACGTCCTTCCCATCTCTATTTCTCTGCTGTGCCAACCTGTATAGATCATTTTCTCCCTCTTTACTATCCAACCTATCATACAAGTCATCATACGCCCTCTGTTTGGCCTTAGCCACTGCTACTTTTGCCTTACGCTGTGTCTCCCTGTACTCCTGTTTACTCTCTTCGGTCCTCTCAATGTCCCACTTCTTCTTGGCTAACCTTTTCCTTTGTACACACTCCTGCACTTCCTCATTCCACCACCAAGTCTCCTTATCTACTTTCCTTCCAGAGGACACACCAAGTACTCTCCTACCTGTGTCCCTGATCACATTTGCTGTGGTTGTCCAGTCATTTGGAAGCACTTCCTGGCCACCCAAAGCCTGTTTCAACTCCTCCTTGAAGACAACACGACACTCTTCCTTTTTCAGCTTCCACCACTTTGTCTTCTGCTCTGCCTTTGCCTTTTTCACCTTTCTCACCATCAGAGTCATCCTGCACACCACCATCCTATGCTGTTTGGCAACACTCTCACTCACGATGACTTTGCAGTCACTGACTTCCTTCAAATTACATCGCCTACACAAGATGTAGTCTACCTGTGTGCGCCTACCTCTGCTTTTATAAGTCACCCTATGCTCCTGTTTCTTCTCAAAGAAAGTATTCACCACAGCCATTTCCATCCTTTTTGCAAAATCTATCAACATCTGTCCTTCTGCGTTCCTGTCCTGGATACCAAACCTGCCCATCACCTCCTCGTCCCCTCTGTTGCCTGCACCAACATGTCCATTGAAGTCTGAGTGACTGATTAGAGTGTAAGCACTGTAATATAAAATGTAAGTACATGTGATAGTTAATGCACTTTATTGTCTTTTTAAGATGGTAGTGGGCTGAGCGAGGATGTCTCAGCTGAGATGTGGTTGTCGCTCATCTACCAATCAGTAGCCTGGATTCTGGCCGCCCTCCTTATGTGTATCGTCTTTTTTTTCATTGTGGCTTTTCTCATTAACAAGAGGAAAAACTGTGTGCAGATGTCCTGCTACAATGCGCCAAAAAAGGTCAGCACATTCTGTTTCTACAATATTCATCTTTGATGTTATTTGCATGCTGTAAAGAATATTAATTATAGACATAAATCAAGTTAATTTTTAATATATTATAAATTACACAGAACACATGTTTATGAAGATGTCATTATTGCAGCTGTGGTTATAATAGATGTACGTATTCATTATCATTTATATACACGATGTTTATTAGGATTTGATTCTTAACTGCATGTTTGTAGAACTTATGCCCTTTCTCATCATGGGAAATGGACTTATTCTTTTCAAAGTCTAAGCTTTGGCAGGGTTCACTCGCACAGTGCACTTTAACGAACCCTTCTGGTACTTTTCCTCCATAGGCCGTAATCCTAAAGAAACATGTGAATAAGTGCTCAGTTGTGCACACAGAGTCATCCAAGGAGGACAAGCTCCAGAGCGTGAAGAACGACTGCAGCATGACTTTCTCTTCAAGTGCGAACTTGCCTTTTGGGGAGCAGATCAGCATCCCACGGGTCCAGCTGAGCAACGGACATGCAAGAATCCAGCGTTAAGAACTCCTGCTAGGTCTTACCGGATATTTCCTTTCATCTCTGTTGGTTTAATACACATACATGGAGCTCATAGAGCAACTCGCACCATACGCCAGAGATTCTTCTGCCCGCAGTTAAGAAGGATCCTTGTTGTCCAGTGGAAGAAAAAAAGCATTGCGAAACCTTGCATCTATATCATGTTGCTGTTCCCAGCTTTTATTGGATCGGGAAATTCTTTCAGTATCTCTCTGGAGCAACAGAAGTATACTTATTTGGATGTGAGGCAAGTATAGTGCATTCTGGGGATACTGGTATTGAGCTTATTAGAACTTTAACCATCGGTACAGACTTCTGTATCAAAATAAAATTGATTTTTTTCTTTTTTTTTGATTTAACATTTATAATACAGTACTTTATGCTAAAAGTTTCAAGATGAAGTTTGAGGTCACTTGTGGCAAAATCTGTGTTGTAAACCTAAATGAAGAGCAGTTTGAGTAATTCCTTCAGAGACCCTTCAGGATCACAAGAAAGACTGAAAATTACTATGAGCGAATTTCATGTGGGTCACTTTAATCAGAACATCTGCATCATAGAACTATCATACCAGCCAGTGCATAAACTCAACACCGAGGGAGGTGGTCATGGAATGTTCACCAAACATATTGGGGTAGGAGATGTGATCTCGGTGACATTGACATGGTTGTTGGGACCAGATGTGCTGGTTTAAGTACAGTACATCAGAAAGTGCTGATCTCCTACGATGTTGTTGAAGATCGGAAAACACTGCACAAACTGTTTCCAAGTCTTGAGTTGTCAGTGTACCTCGGGTCTACTTGACCCTCAGATTGCTCATGTTGGCTGAAGTAAAATTCAGTGTTGTAATCTGCCATTTTTGTTTTTTGGGTATTGGGACACTGTGTAAACTCTGCTGTATCTCGACACCAAACACCCCAGACTGATATCAGAATTTGGAATCATCTACACTTTACAGGAATTAGGGCTTTAGGGTTTTGTAGTCTCAGTGACTTATGATTTCTGTCATCTCTTCCCTAATGGGTGAGATGTGTCAATTAAAAAAAATTGGTGGAAGAAAACACCCCATTCCAAGTGTTGCGGGTTAGAGCATGTCTAGAACATGCACACACCTGGAGCTGAAAGTAATAGAATACATTTTTAATTCCAGTTATCAAATCCAGTTAATGCACTGAAATGAGCTTTGTAAACTTTTGCTTTTAATCCTTTCTCGCATGTATTTGTAGACTTTTGCCTTTTCCTGTTTATCATTGGATGTACTATTAATGTATCAATGGCTACAGAATTATTATTCATATGATGGATGTAAACCAGACAGTGTGTATTATTAGAGTTCATTGTTTACCCAAAAAACTGTGAAATTTTCCAGGAAAGTGCTGCGTGGCCCAAGGATTTGATGTTTATCAGGATGGTATACTGCTCCAGTAAACAGTGTTTCTATTTGGGTTTCACTGCCAAGAGAAAATCCCCAAACCGAAGAGTGTTACACAACACATTCATAGAAAATATGATTTAATGCTTGTTGGTTTAACGCTTGTTTTTTTTTTTTTGTTTTTTTTTGTTCATAATGACTGTTGTAGTGTGGGCATAAGTATAAAATTGGTGGAGGGAGCAAACAGATACAAGTCCAATTAGATCTTTTGATAGCTGTTGGCTTAAAATTGGGATAATAGCAATTTTAGGGTTGTATTTTGTAAATGTAAAAAGATAGATTAACCATAGATGAGTGCTTTTTTCAATTTATTTATTTATAGTGAACTATAGTTTAAGTACCAAGAAATCTGGGTTCAGATGTTGGCAAGCCATAGTAGCCCAAAGCTGCTGTATCTCCTTTAACCCCCTCATTTTGTAAACCTTTTCTATTCTATATACACTTTTGCAAAGAAATAAAGTGTGATTTCTGTGTCATAAGTGTTTAATTTCAGACAGATTACTATTCTTCCTCTCACTGAACATCCCTCTGTCTCGATACTTTAATTTGAAGGATGATGAATGTTGAATTCAACTCATTCACTTTAATGTCAAGGTTTGTTTTGGTTTACTGCACAAAATGGAACTGTTACTACCTTCGTTTTTTTTCTATTTTCTTGGATTATTTTTTTTAACAAATAACATCGGATAAGGTTTCTTAAATTTGGGGGAGAGATTGAGGTGCTGGTATTTACACATTTAAAATAAGTCAGCATTTTTCTAAGGAAAAATACAGTTTAATGGATATGACTGTTGCATTTATATTACATTGCTTGAACACTTTTGAAATCATTTTAAACAGGTCTCTGTGTTTTTATAAAAGAAAGTTGATAACTACAAACACAATTTAAATTTGGGAAACACTAAGGCTCAAATCTGGCAATAATTACTGGACCCCGGTGACAATGAATAATGTATACCTTTGGCAGAACAAAGTGTAAACTGCAATCATTACCAGTAAAAGACCCAGTAAAACTAAAGAACAAACTCATTCAGTCCTTGAATAATAATTGTATGGAGTGGTGAACGATGTCCCCTTCAGAGAAGAATCTTGTAGTACTCGTCTCTGTAACTGTACAAGACAACCACAGCAACCCTGCAAAGAACAGACAGTTACTTTCCATATAGGCATATAGGTCCATGTTATGTTTTTCAATAGAGATAAATACATTATTTAATTTTCTTTTACAAGATTTCTCTACCAAAAACTGCAAAAATTAATCTTGCTCATCCAGCTGAAAATATCTCAGCAGTGCAATAAATCATCTCCATTGTTCATGTTTTATGTAATTTACAGCAAACATGGTCTCCTCGATGTGGGGGGTGGGGGGGAGAAGACAAATTAGAAACAACTGTTGCTCTTGTATGATTGAGATTCATAGAGGAGCCAAATCTCACTCAACCGTACAGATCCTTGTCTTTTGAAATTGGATTCAGTCTAGAATGCGGACCTTGACTTTATGGTGTCTGCTAGTGAACTGAAATACGAGTCAAACTGGCAAACTGAACTGAAAGACTGAAATACTTCGCCTGTGGAATCTGGTACTGAGAAAACAAGTTATTAATGTTCTGTACAGCAAAATAGTTCCACACGCAAACATTTACGTTGTATATTCTTCCCGTGTTCATCTGAGATTTCTCTGGATTCTCCAGTTTCCTTCTACCTCTAAAGGGCATACAAGTGGATGGATCGCCTGCACTAATTGCCCCTGAATAAACGTGAACATGTGTACGGAGCCCAATGATGGACTGGTGTCCCATTCAGGGTGTACTTTAGCCAGTATAAACCAGGACTGAACAGAGGTTTACTGCCCTTTCATGTAACAACAACTGACGTACATAATATCACATACAAACTTTCGGTGTGGAAAATATACAAACTTAGTAATGGTATTTTACTTTAAATCGTGTAATTGGATCCCTTTACATTACCTGAGCAATGTATTTTTGCTAAGGTAACTCACATTTCTACTGTCATGACATCATTTACTACTGCATTGGTGGTGAAATTCAAATTTAAAACCTGCCTCTTCAGGATTCAGCATTTTTAATAGCCATTTGTGCTTTTACACACACAGGAATTCTTATGCAGTTGTTCAAAGAGTCAAGTTACAAAACAGGTACTGTTTCTCTTGCGAGTCTTTGTAGGCAAACATGCTCTGTATACGAGTTCTGCACATGATTCAGGTAATCAGTGACATGCTAAAATAAACAACTTAACTCAAACATTTTTTGACAAAAAGGACAAACACAAACATTTTACTGCAGAAAGAAAATCGGTGCGTCACAGTATTGTCCCCATCGCTCACGCAAAAGGTAATTTTTCAGACTCTTTCGGCAGAATTTTATTTTTCCAGCTTGGCCTGAATGGCTTGATGTACTTGAGTGATATGACAGATTAAAGACGCAAGTAAATGTTGGTGTATTTTATTAAATGGTGATTCAGAACAACAAAAAAAAATGATTACCTTTTAATAAACTTAAATTGGTGGATCTCCTCACAGATGGACTTGAGATAGCGCTGCCTGGGCAGGCGTGAGAGTAGATGTTTCACACTGAGGTTAAATTGATCCTCTCCATCGAACTGCATCAGTCAGAAAGAGCAGCAGAGCAATTAAATTAATTGATTTTTTTTTTTTAAAGTCAGTAAACATTCTTGAAATAGACCACTGATTTTAAAATAGTTACTGTTTATAACCACCATGTAATAAACACAAAACAGAAATGTGTTCCACGGACTATTATAAAGAAATTAAACTGGAGGGGGGGTGTCAGTAAATAAATCATAATCTGTTTAGCAGGAAACTCCACACTTAGAGCATCAAAACTTTATTCCTTCTGAACAAATAAACAAAACACAAATTATGACAAACTAATTCTGTTTACTAGCTGAACATTTATCTCATAGTGAAACACCCCTCAAAAAAGAATTAAGCAACAGAACATTTTCCAGAAGTAAACAAAAAATATATATTGAAGGAAAAAGGATAACAAAATAAATTATTATTATTATTATTTAGCATTATTACTATTGTCTATTATTATTAATAATAATAATAATAATAATAATACCGTATTCGACGTACTAAGCGCCCTAATCCAATACCCCCAAGTGTTTTTGATCTCACGTCTAATAACCGCCCATGTGTACTGGAGCAAAATCGCAGATCAAACTTACCACTTTTATTCGATCAGTCTCTGTAACCGTAAAATGAGGCGTTCACTGCCTGTAAAAGTGAGTTTACACGATATTTGAAGGCCCCCTGCCACTGGTGAATGTCTATAATGTTCATCAGTAACAACACATTTGATTGTTTCACAGTGCTTTAAAAAAACAAGAAAATATTTTGCTGTGTTCTCTTGGTAAATGTCCAACAACCGATGAACCATTAGAAACTGCGACAGCAAAACTATCGGATGCTCTGAATGAAAGGAGCCATGAGCCAGATATGGACTTATCAGAAAGTGAGAATTCACAAGATTCTCTGGACATTACAATTAACTTGGACCACAATGATGTTGAGAAAATTAGCACAGCGATTGAAAGGATCTCATGATCAAAAGGATGCCACAGCATCTGCCAAACATGGTGGAGATGGGCATGAACATGTCACCTGAATTGGGTCAGTGCTGTTTATTGATGATGCTGATAGCAAATGCAGAATAAATTCTGAAAATGTACTGCGCTACACTTGCTCAGATTTGCAAATTCTGCACTTCAGAAAAGGTTCCTTACGCTACAAATATAAAGATAAATAAATCAAAAATATGCAGCAAAAGCAATTCAAGAGCAATTAAAGCAAAAAAGAAAAAGAGAGCAAACTGCTTAAAATTGCTGAGTCGGTAAACTCATGTAAACCTGTCACAGAAGACAAAATTGAGGGTGGAAACAAACACAAACAAGCAAAAACTGAAGGTGGCTACATTAAAGGCCTGATGAAGAATCTCAAAGAAGGAGTCTCAGAATTTTCTGACGTCCATTTTTTTTTAATGGCTAGCTAAAGAGGTATATAAGGACAAATGCACAGACCCAAAAATGGGGTGTCCAAATACTTATGGCCCTAGCTCTATTCGGACTCAGCCAAGTTGTTCTTTATTATATGTCGGTTTCAAAAAATATATAGAAAAATAAAAAACTTAAAATAAAATTTACTTCATTATAATCATATACAGTAAGCCTTTGTTTGTGTGTTTAATTGCTGTTAAGGTCCGTCATGCCACCCAAACACTGCGCACCTTCTCAGGCTTCTGGTAAGGCACCGAAGCACCAGAAAAAGGTAATGACGCTGCATGAAAAAGTAGAACTGCTTGATATGATACAAGAAGGAAAAAGTTATGCTACAGTAGGGCGCCATTATAAAGTGAATGAAAGCAGTCCAAGAAAAATGAGAAGGCAATCAGAGCTAGTGTAGCATCTAGTTTTTGTGGAAGTGCTAAAAAGATGAATGTTGTATGAAAAAAGGTCATCATCAGAATGGAATCTGCCTTAGTATTACAATGGTTTTCAGTTATTATTTCAGTACAGTACTGTACCCAAGTTGATGTGATAGAACAGGGGTCGGGAACCTTTTGACTAAGAGCGCCAAAAAAAAAAAAAGACATTTTAAAATCTAATCCTCCGAGAGCCATATATTTTATATATATATATATATATATATATATATATATATATAGGCAGTAGGATGCTGAGGTTAGAACTACCAGGCAGAAGGCCGAGAGGAAGACCAAAGAAGAGATTTATGGATGTGGTGAAGGAAGACATGAAGGTCATTGGAGTAAGAGAAGAAGATGCTGAGGACAGGGCGAGATGGAGGCGGATGGTTTGCTGTGGCGACCCCTGAAGGGAACAGCCGAAACGAAAAGGAAAAAAAAAAAAAATATATATATATATATATATATATATATATATATATATATATATACATACACACACACACTAGTCCTTCTCAAAAAATTAGCATATTGTGATAAATTTCATTATTTTCTGTAATGTACTGATAAACATTAGACTTTCATATATTTTAGATTCATTACACACAACTATAGTAGTTCAAGCCTTTTATTGTTTTAATATTGATAATTTTTGCAAAAAAGTAAAGAAAAACCAAAAATCCCGATCTCAATTAGCATATTTCATCCGACCAATAATAAAAAAAAAATTTAATACAAAAAAAAGTCAACTTTCAAATAATTATGTTCAGTTATGCACTCAATACTTAGTCGGGAATCCTTTTGCAGAAATGACTGCTTCAATGCCACGTGGCATGGAAGCAATCAGCCTGTGACACTGCTGAGGTGTTATGGAGGCCAAGGATACTTCGATAGCGGCCTTAAGCTCATCCACAGTGTTGGGTCTGGTGTCTCTCAACTTTCTCTTCACAATATCCCACAGATTCTCTATGAGGTTCAGGTCAGGAGAGTTGGCAGGCCAATTGTACACAGTAATGCCATGGTCAGGAAACCATTTACCAGTGGTTTTGGCACTGTGAGCAGGTGCCAGGTCATGCTGAAAAATTAACTCTCCATAAAGCTTTTCAGCAGTTGGAAGCATGAAGTGCTCCAAAATCTCCTGATAGCTCGCTGCATTGACCCTGCCCTTGATAAAACCCAGTGGACCAACACCAGCAGCTGAAATGGCACCCCAGACCATCACTGACTGTGGGTACTTGACACTGGACTTCAGGCATTTTGGTATTTCCTTCTCCCCAGTCTTCCTCCAGACTCTTGCACCTTGATTTCCGAATGACATGCAAAATTTGCTTTCATCCGAAAAAAGTACTTTGGATGACTGAACAACAGTCCAGTGCTGCTTCTCTGTAGCCCAGGTCAGGCGCTTCTGTCACTGTTTCTGGTTCAAAAGTGGCTTGACCTGGGGAATGCGGCACCTGTAGCCCAGTCCACTGCTTCCATAGGTTCCCCAAGGTCTGGAATCGGCCCTTCTCCACAATCTTCCTCAGGTCCGGTCACCTCTTCTGGTTGTGCAGCATTTTCTGTCACACTTTTTCCTTCCCACAGACGTCCCACTGAGGTGCCTTGATACAGCACGATGGGAATGGCCTGTTCGCTCAGAGATTTCTTTGTGTCTTACCCTCTTGCTTGAGGGTGTCAATGATGGGCTTCTGGCCTTCAGTCAGGTCGGCAGTCTTACGCATGATTGCGGTTTTTAGTAATGAACCAGGCTGGGAGTTTTCAGGAATTTTTTGCAGGTGTTTAGAGTTAATTCGTTGATTAAGAAGATTAGGTAAATAGCTTGTTGAGAGTACCTTTTCATGATATGCTAATTTTTTTAGGTAGGAATTTGGGGTTTTCATGAGTTGTATGCCAAAATCATTTTTCAATATTGCAGTTGGTGTGCAATGAATCTAAAATATATGAAAGTTTAATTTTTATCAGGACATTACAGAAATAATGAACTTTATCACAATATGCTCATTTTTTGAGAAGGACTAGTATATATTAATACTGAATACAACTAAATTGAAATTGAAATATGACAATTTTAGTGTAGAATAAGACTGAATTTATTTTAAACGACATTGTCATAATTAAGTTATTTATTAATAAGAAGAGTACTTCTTACTATTAATGCGACTTCTGGTGCTGCATGGTATTGCTGATGGCTTTGTAGTCTGGTTGATACGTGCTGAGGTTCAGCTTCATGCAGGTGTTTAGGCTTCCATCTGTTAAACATGACCGCAGGTTGGTCTTGATGTTTTTCACGAGAGAACTGCTTGCATGCAGATGTAGAGCCAAACATGGTCAATATGGCAAGACTCGCACGCTGCAGTGTTTGATATGTGACAGGAAGCGCATTCCAAATTTTGGCAATCAGCTGGTCTGCGGGTTGAGGTTTTTCCATGTCGGTCCATTTGTGTTTGCTTGCCAGCTGTGCTTGGCTTCATGCAAATGAGCTGATCAAAAATGAGGAAATTTACCTCTTTACTCAAAATCAAAACACAGTCTGTGGCTCTTGTTATAATCGAATAAAATTAGAGTTTCAAGGTATCGGAGCCGCCCGCATACTGGCGTACAGAAAGTATTAGCTCTTCGCGGCACGCCACAGTGACATGTGGCATTGAAAATAGATGTATAGATTTAAATGTGTGAGATCTATTCATCTGTTTTTGTTTTATTTGATAGATTTTTTTATTTTATTTTTATGTAAATTACAGTGAAATTATGTATTCGTTATTCTCTTAAGAAAGGCCACCTGATTTATCTGACAGCCAGACACAGTCATCAAAAGAGCCATATCTAGCTCACGCGCCATAGGTTCCCGACCCCTGGTTTAGAATGTTTGTGTGTGAGATTTTATGTTCGAAAGCATGTTCAACAAATGATACCAAAGGGATAAACTTGAATAATTACACTTCATGTTATTTATGTACAGTAAATAAAATGTAACGGCCACCTCTAGGGGCCATTTTTTATAACTACGTGCAGTACAGTACACCCAAGTTCAAATTTCAAACCGATTTATTACACTTCAAGATTTAAGATTTTTAATCGCCATTTGTGCTTTTACACACATAGGAATTCTTCGTGCGGATGTTCATGAAGTCAAGTTACAAAAGAAAAGAAGAAGAAAAATCAATAAAAAAACAAACTGCGAAAAAATAAATACAGTGGTATGAAAAAGTATCTGAACCTTTTGGAATTTCTCACATTTCTGCATAAAATCACTATCAAATGTGATCTGATCTTTGTCAAAATCACACAGATAAAAAAAAAACAGTGTCTGCTTTAACTAAAACCACCCAAACATTTATAGGTTTTCATACTTTAATGAGGATAGCATGCAAACAATGACAGAAGGGGGAGGAATAAGTAACTGAACCATCACATTTAATATTTTGTGCCCCCCCCCCTTTTTTTTGGCAGCAATAACTTCAACCAGACGCTTCCTGTAGCTGCAGATCAGTCTGGCACATCGATCAGGACTAATCTTGGCCCATTCTTCTTTACAAAACTGCTGTAGTTCAGTCAGATTCCTGGGATGTCTGGCATGAATTGCTGTCTTGAGGTCATGCCACAGCATCTCAATGGGGTTCAAGTCTGGACTTTGACTTGGCCACTCCAGAACGTGTATTTTGTTCTTCTGAAACCATTTTGAAGTTGATTTACTTCAGTGTTTTGGACCATTGTCTTGTTGTAGCATGTAGGCTGCAGTGTTTGGCATGTGACAGGAAGCACATCCTAAGTTTTGGCAATCAGCTGGACTGCGGTTGAAGTTTTTCCATGTCTGTCCATTTGTGTTTGCTTGCCAGCTGTGCTTGGCTTCGTGCAAATGAGCTGATCAAAAACGATGGGAGAGTTACCTCTTTACTCAAAAACAACACGTGCACCATTGCATACTGGTGTACAGAAAGGATCGGCTCTCCGCTGCGCACCACAGTGACATTGAAAATAGATGTACAGTAGGCCCTTGACAATTCGCGGTTTTACATTCACGGTTTGAGTATTTGCGGACTGCCAAGCAGCTCACACATGATTCAAATACAGCCAATGGCTGTCCTCTTTCCTGCTGATTGGTTGAGATTATGTCACGCCCCGTTTTCCTCATTCGCAAACAAATTGTCAATGAGCCTTTTTTTAGTGTGTTTTAATTAGCAGTTAAGTTCTATGATGTCACTCAAATGCCTGCTCAGCACCAGAAAAAGGTAATGACGTTGGATGTCTCTTCTGAACATATAAGACTTTCTCCGGAAGAAACGACAGTTTCCTCTGAAGTGCCTGAAGAGGAATAATCGTCTGAACTGTTGTAAAACACTCCACTATTAAAGTCTTTTTCAATTATTAGTCCAGTACATGACCTAAGGTCATGTTTAAAAAATTTTTGTGTGTTATATTTTATTTACTGTGGTGTAGCATGTTTGGGGTAGTGGTGGTCTAGTGGTATAGGGCACTGGATCGCTGATCCAAAGGTTGGGGGTTCGAGTCCCACTATCCACAAGGTTGTCACTGTCCCCCCAGTGCAGCTAACTGGGTTATCAAAGGCGGGCCATGTCTCTCACTGTCTCTGGTGAGAGGCATGTAAAAGAACTATTGCTGACTTTCGTAAAGAGTAGGCTGCAAAGTCATCAGCGTGTTGCTGTCCCTTGCTAAAAATGGTTGCGACAGGAAGGGCATCCGACGTAAAAACCTCTGCCAAATCAAATGTGCGAATCAGATGATTTGCAGTGGCGACTCCCGAGTAAAAGGGAAAAAGCCGAAAGGAAGACAGACAGACTGTGGTGTAGCATGTTTCTCATTTTGTTTTGTTTATCCAATTTATTACATTTCTTGTTCTTTTATGTCCTTTATCAGGACTAATCTTGGCCCATTTTTCTTTACAAAACTGCTGTAGTTCAGTCAGATTCCTGGAATGTCTGGCATGAATCGCTGTCTTGAGGTCAATCCACAGCATCTCACTGGGGTTCAAGTCTGTACTTTGACTTGGCCACTCCAGAACATGTATTTTGTTCTTCTGAAACCATTCTGAAGTTGATTTACTTCGGTGTTTTGGATCATTGCCTTGTTGTAGCATCCATTCTCTTATTAGCTTCAACTGTCTGACAGACGGCCTAAGGTTTTACTGCAAAACATCCTGATAAACTTTTGAATTCATTTTTCCATTAATGATTGCAAGTTGTCCAGGCCCCGAGGCAGCAAAACAGCCCCAAACCATGATGCACCCTCCACCATGCTTCACGGTGGGGATGAGGTGTTGATGTTGGTGAGCTGTTCCATTTTTCCTCCACACATGACGTTGTGTGTTCCTCCCAAACAATTCAACGTTGCTTTTATCAGTCCACAAAATATTTTGCCAAAACTTCTGTGGAGTGTCCAAGTGCCTTTTTGCGAATATTAAACAAACAACAATGTTTTTTTTAGACAGCAGTGGCTTCCTCCTTGGAGTCCTCCCATGAACACCATTCTTGGCCATTGTTTTACATATAGTTGATGTGTGCACAGAGATATTGGACTGTGCCAGTGATTTCTGTAAGTCTTTAGCAGACACTCTAGGTTTTTTTTTACCTCTCTGAGTATTCTGCACTGAACTCTTGGCGTCATCTTTGGTGGATGCCCACTCCTTGGGAGAGAAGCAACAGTGCCAAACTCTCTCCATTTGTAGACAACTTCTCTGACTGTCGATTGATGAACATCCAGACTTTTAGAAATGGTTTTGTATCCTTTCCCAGCTTTATACAAATCAACAATTCTTGATCGCAGGTCTTCAGACAGCTCTTTTGAGCGAGCCATGGTGCACATCAGACAATGCTTCTCATCAAGACAATTCTTACCAGGTGTGTGTTTTATAGTGGGCAGGGCAGCTTTAAGCTATTCATCAGTGATTGGGCACACACCTGACTTAAATTGTTTGGTAAAAATTGGTTTCAATTGCTCTTTAAGTCTCCTTAGGCAGAGGGTTCAGTTACTTATTCCTCCCCCTTCTGTCATTGTTTGCATGCTATCCTCATTAAAATATGAAAACCTATAAATGTTTGGGTGGTTTTAGTTAAAGCAGACACTTTTTTTCATCTGTGTGATTTTGACAAAGATCAGATCATATTGGATGGTGATTTTATGCAGAAATGTGAGAAATTCCAAAAGGTTCAAGTACATTTTCATACCACTGTACCAGTTATAGCGGTTAGTGCTACAGTAGCTCTTCTGTAGGATTAGACCAAATGTACTTCTAGCTTTTGCTCTCCATGTGTTTCAGTGAGCCTTGGGCAGCCATGGCACTTTTGCCAATACACTGGTTGACCAACTGTGTTAGGTACTTAACCACTGTGTATAAGAAACACCCCGCCCACAAGACCTGCCATGTTTAAATTAATTATCACTGATCAGCAATAAAAATGTCATGACCATAAACAAATGACGTGAATAATAGTCATTAGTACATACTGCATGGGAATGGCATGAGCTTAGTGACCCGCCATATTAAAAATTTGTAAAAATCGTTATTCTCAGTGAATAATGAATTAATCAAAATCACACACACACACACACGTGTGTGTGTGTGTATATATATGTGTGTGTGTTTGTGTGTGTGTGTGTGTGAGTTGTATAATGTTTTATGATCAATAAATATCACCGTAAAACTTAGAACGTTTTTCTGAATCATTACTACATTTTACTACGTTACCACTGTATTAATGAGTAAGACTGTCTATAGAATGTGTTTAAGGGGCATATATTAGCGCATGTAATAAATACATAGTATTTAAACTTCCGGTTGATCATCCACGCATGTAATATGATACATAGGGTTTTACTTTCGGGTAAAGAACTCGAGGATTATCTTGTACATGTATGTGTATATAATATCAAGAAATACATATTCAACACTATAAATGCTTATAATAGCAATTAAACATCCACACATAATGCATAAGATAATGCAGCCGGGGGGGGGTGGGGGGGGGGGCGGGGCGCACAAACAAGTGCCCGCCCTCACGCCGGTCCCAAGCCCGGAGAAATGCAGAGGGTTGTGACAGGAAGGGCATCTGGCATAAAACTTTTGCCAAAATACAAACCAGAAAGACAAATCTCATACTGGATTGGTCGAGGCCCGGGTTAACAACGACCGTCATCAGTGCTGTTAACCAACAGGGTGCTGGTGGAAATTGGACTACTGTTGGTCGAAGAAGGAGCGGTCGAAGAAGGAGAGGCGGGAGGCATGTCAGTAAGCAGAGAGAGAAGAGGAAAGGCATGAGTCTAGGACTAAGACTAGGGACTTTGAATGTTGGAACTATGACAGGAAAAGGTAGCGAGCTGGCTGACATGATGCAGAGGAGGATGGTGGACATACTGTGTGTTCAGGAGACCAGGTGGAAAGGTAGCAAGGCTAGAAGCTTAGGAAATGGGGTTAAGCTGTTTTTTTCATGGTGAGGATGGGAAGAGAAATAGAGTAGGAGTCATCTTGAAGGAGGGGTTGGTCAGGAATAATCTAGAAGTGAAAAGCGTGTCAGACAGAGTTTTTTCTTTCGGCTGTTCCCTTCAGGGGTCGCCACAGCAAATGATCTGCCTCCATCTCTCCCTATCCTCTGCATCTTCTACTCTTACTCCAACGACCTTCATGTCCGCCTTCACCACATCCATAAATCTTCTCTTTGGTCTTCCTCTGGGCCTTCTGCCTGGTAGTTCCAACCTCAGCATCCTACTACGAATATACTCACCATTCCTCCTCTGTACATGTCGTATGAGGGGGGGGGGCTCTGGGACCCCAACTCCATGATGGGGGTGAAATCCTGGAGCAACCCGGTTGGGCGTGATTGGGGGAGTGACGCGGGCGGTGCAAAGGCCGTCGGCCCGGCCAGACCAGTAGTAGGTGTACCCACCGACACCTGTCTCGCCGGACCCAGGCCTCTGCACCTCAGAGAGGGCCACAATACCGACGCCCAGCAGACTAAGCTCCCTTGATACCAGAGGCAGGTGAGAGTCATCCCGCAGGGAAGTCACGTTCCATGCACCGACCCCGACCGACTGCCTCAGATTCAACCGAGGCGACCGAAAGCAGCTGATGTCCGACACCTTTGCACCGCCCGCGTCACTCATCCAATCACGCCCAACCGAGTTGCTCCAGGATTTCACCCCCATCATGGAGTTGGGGTCCCAGAGGCTTTTCCCCACCCCCCCTCATACGACGCCGCCAAAGGCAGGCGTCGGGGTTACTCCTCCGGAGCAAACTCCAGCGTTTAGTAGTGCGTTTTGCTGGCGTTTTTTAAGAGGGCGGGGGTGCAAACCCCACCCCCTGAGGCTCCTCTAGGGCAGGGGCGCTGCTCCCTGACAGGCAAATGCCTGGAGGTACCCTTGGAAATGGGAAGAACGAAGTGTTTCAAAAACTGTTGCTCTAGAATCTTCTCTTCAGTTTATCATAGGGTATATGGTTTGTATCTGTATGATTTGGTGCTGAAAGAAATACCAATAAAAATAAAAATATCTGGAAAAAGTGATAT
This sequence comes from Plotosus lineatus, assembly GCA_024760905.1. NCBI lineage: Eukaryota > Metazoa > Chordata > Actinopteri > Siluriformes > Plotosidae > Plotosus > Plotosus lineatus. The sequence continues at coordinate 39,755,897 of CM045732.1, read as the reverse complement.
CGTAGATAGACTTGCTGCTAATTAGAAAGTTCAGAGAGAAATATCTCAGTACTATAGTAGGTTGCAAAACCGTCAGCATGTTTCTGCCCCTTGCTAAAGGGTTGTGTCAGGATGGGCATCCGACGTAAAAACTTATGCCAAATCAAACATGCGATGATTCACTATGGTGACGCCTGAAAAAAAGGGAACAGCCAAAAGGAAAAGAAAGAGAGAGAGAAATATCTCAGACTGGATTCAGCTGACAGGACTCTTATCTTAATTTAAACAACCACTACACACAGATGTATTAGAAGTAGGCAACTCGAATTGTCAAACCTTGAGGAAAACAGGCTAAAATAGCAGAAAACTACAGACTCTCTGAGGTGGATCGCTAGCACAGTCTGAAAGGAACATTTCTTCAGAGCTCCAACTATACTTCCTGATGGCACTGCCAGGAGCATATATCCTAAATATTACTATACTAGTCCTTCTAAAAAAAACTAGCATATTGTGAGAAAGGTCATTATTTTCTGTAGTGTATTGATAAAAATTAAACTTTCATATATTTTAGATCCATTGCACATCAACATCAGGTCTTTTAGTGTTTTAATACTGATGATTTTGGCATACAGCTCATGAAAACTCAAAATTCCGATCTCAAAAAATTAGCATATTTCATCCGACCAACAAAAAAGTGCTTTTAATACAAAAAAGTCAACCTTTAAATAAATATGTTCAGTTATGCACTCAATACTTGGTCGGGAATCCTTTTGCAGAAATGACTGCTTCAATGCGACATGGCATGGAGGCAATCAGCCTGTGGCATTGCTGAGGATTTATGGAGGCCCAGGATGCTTCGATTGTGGCCTTAAGCTCATCCACAGTGTTGGGTCTGGTATCTCTCAACTTTCTCTTCACAATATCCCACATATGTTTATCTATTTATGTATCTATTTATTTATTTACTTATATAATATATATGTATGTGTGTATGTTTGTATATGTATCTATTTTTGCACCACCTACTGATGGTACCTCAAGAGCCTGTAACAGTGAATTTCTCCATTGTGAGATTAATAAAGCTGTATCTGTATCAATATCCCACAGATTCTCTATGGGGTTCAGCTCAGGAAAGTTAGCAGGGCAATTGAGCACAGTAATACCATGGTCAGTAAACCATTTACTAGTGGGTTTGGCACTGTGAGCAGGTGCCAGGTCGTGCTGAAAAATGAAATCTTCATCTCCATAAAGCTTTTCAGCAGATGGAAGCATGAAGTGCTCCAAAATCTCCTGATAACGAGCTGCATTGACCCTGCCCTTGATAAAACAGTGGACCAACACCAGCAGCTGACATGGTACCCCAGACCATCACTGACTGTGGGTACTTGAAACTGGACTTCAGGCATTTTGGCATTTTCTTCTCCCCAGTCTCCCTCCAGACTCTGGCACCTTGATTTCCGAATGACATGCAAAATTTGCTTTTATCCGAAAAAAGTACTTTGGACCACTGAGCAACAGTCCAGTGCTGCTTCTCTGTAGCCCCGGGAAGGCGCTTCTGCCGCTGTTTCAGGTTCAAAAGTGGCTTGACCTGGGGAATGCGACACCTGTAGCCCAGTCCACTGCTTCCACAGGTCCCCCAAGGTCTGGAATCGGCCCTTCTCCACAATCTTCCTCAGGGTCCGGTCATCTCTTCTGGTTGTGCAGCGTTTTCTGCCACACTTTTTCCTTCCCACAGACGTCCCACTGAGGTGCCTTGATACAGCACTCTGGGAACAGCCTATTCGCTCAGAGATTTCTTTCTGTGTCTTACCCTCTTGCTTGAAGGTGTCAATGATGGCCTTCTGGACAGCAGTCAGGTCGCCAGTCTTTCCCATGATTGCGGTTTTGAGTAATGAACCAGGCTGGGAGTTTTTAAAAGCCTCAGGAATCTTCAGCAGGTGTTTAGAGTTAATTCGTTGATTCAGATGATTAGGTTAATAGCTCGTTTAGAGTACCTTTTCATGATATGCGAATTTTTTGAGGTAGGAATTTGGGGTTTTCATGAGCTGTATACCAAAATCATCAGTATTAAAACAACAAAAGACCTGAAATATTTTAGTTGGTGTGCAATGAATCTAAAATATATGAAAGTTTAACTGTTATCAGTGCATTACAGAAAATAATGAACTTTATCAAAATATGCTATTTTTTGAGAAGGACTAGTATAAATTAAGTATGCATCCTCAGGGGCAGTGGTGGTCTAGTGGTACAAGGCGCTGGATCGCTATTTCCTAAGGTTGGGGGTTCGAGTCCCACTCCCCACAAGGTTGTCACTGTCCTGCCCAGTGCAGCTAACTGGGTTATCAAAAGCCGGCCATGTCTCTCACTGTCTATGGTGAGAGGCATTTAAAAGAACCATTGCTGGCTTTCATAAAGAGTCGGCTGCAAAGCTGTCAGCGTGTTTCTGTCCCTTGCTAAAGGGGTTGTGTCAGGACAGGATTCCGACGTAAAAACCTATGCCAAATCAAACGTCCGATTCATTCGCTGTGGCGACCCCTGATAAAGGGGAAAAGCCGAAAGGAAATCTCTCATTGAGTATATGGCCTATGGATATGGACCCTTACACACCAAGGAATTACTGACCCTGAAAAAGTCCCGAGCTGGTGCAGTTACAACATTTTTCCTGATGCGGTGAATAGCCCGCAGCATGGCCCTCTGTACTCTGACTGCATGTTCGTGCACGGTAGGATCACACCCAAGCAAGAACCCATGAGAGTATTTCATTGGTCAAGTTTATTTGGCATTTTTACAGAAATATCAAAGCCTCAGCTGACAGTTTTTTCAGCCTATTTTAGGGTCTCGTGTTATTGATTGCTGTTGGGTTATAAAGATTGTTTCATCAATTCTTCTTCTTCTTTTCCTTTCAGCTGTTCCCTTCAGGGGTTTCTGTTTCCCTTCTCTGCCTCCATCTCACCCTATCCTCTGCATCTTCTACTCTTACACCAACTACCTTCATGTCCTCCTTTACCACATCCAGAAATCTTCTCTTTGGTCTTCCTCTAGGCCTTCTGCCTGGTAGTTCCAACCTCAGTATCCTACTACCAAGATACTCACGATTCTTCCTCTGTACATGTTCAAACCATCTCAATCCAACCTCTGTGACTTTGTCTCCTCTTAGATGTGATGTCCCTCTGATGTGCTCATTCCTGATCCTATCCATCCTCGTTACTGTTAAAGAGAACCTCAACATTTTCATCTCTGCTACCTCCAGCTCTGCCTCCTGTCTTTTCCCCAGTGCCTCTATTTCTAAACCATACAATATTGTTGGCCTCAACACTGTACATTTTTCCCTTCATTCTTGCCGATACTCTCCTATCACACATCACACCGGACACTTTTCTCCAACCATTCCAACCTGCCTGCACATGCTTCTTCACCTCTTTTCCACTCTCCATTGCTCTGGATTCTTGAGCCGAAGTACTTCAAATCCTCCACCTTCTTTATTTCTGCTCCCTTTAACCTCATTGTTCCTCTTGGGTTCTTCTCGATTACACACATGTATTCTGACTTACTGAGGCTAACCTTCATTCCTCTTCTTTCCAGGGCATACCTCCAACTCTTTAGGGTTTCCTCCACTTGTTCTCTGCTCTCACTACAAATCACAATGTCATCTGCAAACATCACAGTCCATAGGGAATCTTGTCTAACCTCGTCTGTCAGCCTGTCCATTACTATAGCAAAAAAGAAGGGACTCATAACTGATCCTTGATGCAACGGCCCCTCTTCTACTCTTTCGCTCTCTCATTTTCCTCATTCATCAGCTCTTCAAAGTACTCTTTCCATCTTCCTAGCATACTTCTGTCATCAGCCAAACATTTCCCACTCTGTCCTTAATCACTCTAACTTGCTGCACGTTCTTCCCATCTATTTCTCTGTTGTGCCAACCTGTATAAATCATTTTCTCACTCCTTACCGTCCGACCTATCACACAATTCAACATACGCCCTCTATTTGGCCTTTCACACCGCTACCTTCACCGTACGCTGTGTCTCCCTGTACTCCTGTTTACTCTCTTCGGTCCTCTCAATGTCCCACTTTTTCAGAGCTCACCTCTTCCTTTGGACACAATCCTGCATTTCCTCATTCCACCACCAAGTCTCCTTATCTACTGTCCTTCCAGAGGACACACCAAATATTCTCCTACCTGTCTCCCTGATCACATTAACTGTCGTTGTCCAGTCATCTGGAAGCACTTCCTGACCACCCAAACCCTGTTTCAACTCCTCCTCGAAAGACAACATGACCCTCTTTCTTTTCCAGCTTCCACCACTTTGTCTTCTGCTCTGCCTTTGCCTTCTTCACCTTCCTCACCCTCAGCGTCACCCTGCACACCACCACCCTATGCTGTTTGGCAACACTCTCACCCACTACTACTTTGCACTCACTGACTTCCTTCAAATTACATCGCCTACACAAGATGTAGTCTACCTGTGTGCTCCTACCTCCCCTTTTATAAGTCACCCTATGCTCCTATCTCTTCTGGAAGAAAGTATTCACCACAACCATTTCCATCCTTTTTGCAAAATCTATCAACATCTGTCCCTCTATCTTCCTGACCTGGATACCAAACATGCCCATCACTTCCTCGTCCCCTCTGTTGCCTGCACCAACATGTCCATTGAAGTCTGCACCAAAGACCACTCTTTCACCTCTGGGGGGTACTCTGCATCACTTCATCTAACTCACTTCAGAATCTCTCCTTCTCTTGTAGTTCACATCCTGCCTGTGGGGCATAAGCACTAACAACATTGAACATCACACCTTCAATTTCTAACTTGAGAATCATCACTCTGTCTGACACTCTTTTCACTTCTAGAACATTCCTGTCAAACTCCTCCTTCAAGATGACTCCTACTCCATTTCTCTTCCCATCCACACCATGATAAAACAGCTTAAACCCTGCTCCTAAGCTTCTAGCCTTGCTACCTTTCCACATGGTCTCCTGAACACACAGTATGTCCACCTTCCTCCTCTGCATCATGTCAGCCAGCTCTCTACCTTTTCCTGTCATAGCTCCAACATTCAAAGTCCCTATTCTCAGTCCTAGACTCATGCCTTTCCTCTTCTCTCTCTGCTTACAGACATGCCTCCCGCCTCTCCTTCTTTGACCAACAGTAATCCAATTTCCACCAGCACCTTGTTGGTTAACAGCACTGATGGCGGTCGTTGTTAACCCGGGCCTCGACTGATCCGTTATGACAGAACCCTTCCATCAATTAACAGAGTAAAAAAAAAAAAAATTGCCAATCAGCTCCACAATTTACCTCATAAAGGCCCAACGTAATAAATTTGTCATGACACAAAGTATAACTTATGTCAAAAAGTCCCATGAACATCATTAGTAAGATCATTCAAAATCCATTACAGAATCAGGGGGTGCTACCGAATGGGGAAGTTGAGTTTCAGCAAATATCCAATGCAGTGCAATAATTTGAACAAAAATTGAAATCTAAGCTTAATAGATTCATAATATAATATTATCCATACCATGAAGCTTTCAGGCTGTTCTGAAAGCAGGAGGATGGTGGGATTACTCAGTTCTAATATAAGGGTTCTGATAAGGTGGCTGGTCAGCACATATATGTCTCATTTAAAATTTAACCTGTACCTGTTATGGAATTTTCTTCTTTCCCTTTCATCTTTTTCCCTTTCTCGTGAGTCGCCACAACGAATGATTCACACATTTGATTTGGCATAGGTTTTTACGTCAGATGCCCTTCCTGTCACAACCCTTTAGCAAGGGACAGAAACACGCTGACGGCTTTGCAGCCTATTCTTTACAAAAGTCAGCAATGGTTCTATTACATGCCTCTCACCATAGACAGTGATAGACATGGGCCGCCCATGGGTGTTAGCACAGCAGAAGCATTTTGACTAAAAAATGTTAGGGCTCACTGACGCCGGGGGCCGAGGGGGCCAGAGGCCTCTAAGGCGGCACGGAGCAGCACCTTGGGCCGTAGGCTCAAGGTGCGCTGAGTGTGGGGAGGGTGCAGAGGGGGTACATGCACTCAAATTTTTTTAAATTTAGCCTCTCTATGCTTGCTGGTGGCATTTCTGTAAGCAAAAAGTACAATTCAGAAAACACCAAGAGTAACAAATAAGAAACGAGTTTTACTGAAATAACTGGTGCCATATCCACTTTGTCTTATTTGTTGGAAGTTTTACTGAAATAACTATGCTTTTGCAGTTTAATGTTATTTATATAATTGTACATGTACTTTTGCAGTGACAGAAATTTTGTTCCCTTTTATGAAAAGGCATTATTGAACAGTGACCATGTTAATACATGTTGATATGCACATGTACTATACCAAGTAAACAATGTTTGGTTGTGATAATAAGAGTTGGTTCAAGTGAACCATAAAATGACTTTACACATTTCAATTTACTTACAGTCCAAATGACAGACAATGCAAGTATGTGCACTACTGTTCTATTAGTATAAATGATGTCAAGTGGTTGTAAAAATACACACACACACACACATATATATATACTCAGATACTCAGATACATTACACTTTAATATAGGCCAGTCTATCAAGTCGTTCCCTTCTTTTCTTTTATTGTTTATTAATTTATACTATTTATGTATCTATTTATTTATTTACTTATATAATATATATGTATGTGTGTATGTATGTATATGTATCTATTTTTGCACCCCCTACTGATGGTACCTCAAGAGCCTGTAACAGTGAATTTCTCCATTGTGAGATTAATAAAGCTGTATCTTATCTTCTCCAACACCCCCCTGAAAGACTCCAAAAAGGGTGGGTACTCTGAACTGTCATTTGGTGCATGAGCACAAATAACAGTCAGGACCCGTCTCCCCGCCTGAAGATGGAGGGAAGCTACCCTTTCGTCAACCAGGGAGAACCCCAACATTTGGGCACCGAGACGGGGGGCAACAAGAATACCCACACTGGCTCGCCGCCTCTCCCCATGAGCAACTCCAGAATAGAAGAAGGTCCAGCCTCTTTCGAGATGGATGGTTCCAGAGCCCAAGCTATGCATTGAGGTGAGCCCGACTATATCTACTCGGTATCTCTCCACCTCACGCACCAAATCAGGCTCCTTTCCCGCCAGAGAGGTGACATTCCATGTCCCGAGGGTCAGAGTAAGTAGCCGAGGATCGGTCCGACAGAACCCATGCCTTTGGCTGCCACCCAACTCACATTGCACCCGACCCCTAAAACTCCTCCCACGGGTGGTGGGTCCATGGGAGGGCGGACCCATGTCTCCTTTTCGGGCAAGGCCCGGCAAGGCTCCATGGGCATAAGCCTGACCACCAGGCGCTCGCCTTCGAGCCCCTCCCCTGGGCCTGGCTCCAGGAGGGAACCCTGGTGAACCGCGTCCGGGCAAGGGAGACTGCTTCAAATGTTTACTCCGAGATGGCATAGGGGTCTTCTGAATCGCACTTTGTCTGGACCTTCACCCAGGACCTGTTTGCCTTGGGTGACCCTACCAGGGGTATTATGCACCTGACAACATAGCTCCTAGGATCATTAGGTCACGCAAACCCCTCCACCACGATAAGGTGGCGATTCAGGGAGGGGTATATATATACACACATACATACACACACACACACACACAAGTAGAGTTAGTGCATGATCTACTGCAATTTTAATGTTAATTATGCCCTAATTGCTGTATCTATACATTTATATAAATTAAAAAGTCACTATCAAATGGTCTTTACACCAACATTAATTTCATCAGATTGTTCAAAGTTTAGTCGTTTACTTATCAGTATTAATATATGATAGGCAGAATAATTTAGCTAGGCCTGTAGATCTGTATAATTTTTTGAGAAAGCTATTGTATGATAACAAAATTATAAATTTAATTTTATAAAATATATTTTAGATCTAAATATTTTTTATATAACAATTTCAATAAATTTACAAATTAAACAATCCATCAAAATTTAATAGGTCCTACTCGACTATACATACTGGTACGAGTTAACTTGGAACCCCAAGGGACGACTTGACTTGGGTACGAGCTGACATGGATCCCTAACCAGGAATGCTACTGGGCCAGAATTTTTCTAAGTCCATACCTGTAAAATTTTTCGACAGGGGTTCCCCGTAGCTGCAATGGCAGATGGCAGATTTCCCCCCATCCCTCAGTTACAGGCCTCTGACTTAGTGCAGTCAGTTTAGGGCAAGTGGACCCCGACCCCCAACCCATTTCCAAAGCCCTTGACCCATAAAAACTTTACTTACCTTGGGGATGAATTTTCTCTGGTTATCCATATTTAGTAAAGCTACTCAATTTGTAACATTGTTATAGAATATTGAAAAAAAATGCAAAATTTTCATATGCCCTGCATGGCTGCATGACCAAGATGACACTATTAATTAAAATTAAAATAAGAGTCTATATTAAGGGGCAGTGGTGGTCTAGTGGTATAGGGCGCTGGATCGCTGATCCAAAGGTTGGGGGTTCGAGTCCCACTCTCCACAGGGTTGTCACTGTCCCCCCCAGTGCAGCTAACTGGGTTATCAAAGGCGGGCCATGTCTCTCACTGTCTATGGTGAGAGGCATGTAAAAGAACCATTGCTGACTTTCGTAAAGAGTAGGCTGCAAAGTCGTCAGCGTGTTTCTGTCCCTTGCTAAAAAGGGTTGTGACAGGAAGGGCATCCGGCATAAAAACCTCTGCCAAATCAAATGTGCGAATCAGATGATTCACTGTGGCGACTCCCGAGTAACAGGGAAAAAGCCGAAAGGAAGACAGACAGTCTATACTTCCTATCTTTTACAACTATAGCCTTCTCTCTGTTGCAGGTTTTGTAGGGCCTTGTATGTGTTGGATGCACACTAATTAATTAACGTTGGGTCTATATGAAGTTTGGGTCTAAATCTAGTCCGATTCTAGTGTAACATTACGAACAATATAATTAATACAAGACTCTTGTCCAGAACATGAAAACGTGGCTAATGAGCGATAATAGGGAAATTTACTAACTAGGCAATGTTTGTGTAAGTGCTTGTTGTCGGCCAGCTTTTTGGTGTCTTCTGTCATCATTTGCGTGTTTTACAAGTACTTTCCTCCCATTACTGGCATATTTTATCTCTTGTCGACACAGCAAACAAAATGCCACTCCTGGCTTGTCCAACACCTTGCGACACCATGTTTCAAGTGGCTTGTCAAAAATGTCATTTTCTTTCAGCCAGTCGTCCTTCTAATGGTTTTTCACTCCACATTCAATTTGTTTAATTTTTGCTTTAGAAGTCCCACTTTCCAGAAAGTTTGGCATTTCAGAAATTTACAGGATCGTTACATAAAAACCATGTCTTGTGTTGCAGATCAAGAAACTAGGCTACAAACGCATGTAACCTTTGCTAAGACCTAGCGTAACTTTACATGATTTTAATATAGGCCCTCCCATTAAAATAAGCCTTAGTTGAGAGTGGCAGCAATTCATTGGCCTGCTACTCGCTCAATCTAGGGCTCTAGGTGAAAGTGCCGACTCATCTATTAGGCAGCTTTACCTAAGGTACGCTGTCACAGCATCAATCCTTGCGCGTTGAGGCTCAGTCGATGACATCAGCGACTGCTTTAAAACGAGGACATACACTTGCGTCCATAAAAATCGCTAAAATCGCTTGATTCGGTTCTGTTTAAAATATTGTATTTAAATGCATGTTCATTGTTAATTTTTTTTTTTAGTTTTTGGTTACTCCATCTAAATATTTTGGCAATATTATTTTTGACCGAAATCCGTTTTTCCCTCCAGGCACTAACACCCATGGACCCGCCTTTGATCACCCAGTGAGCTGCACTGGGGGGACAGTGACAACCCTGTGAGGACTCGATCCCCCAACCTTAGGATCAGTGATCCTGCGCCCTATCCACTTGACCACCATTGCCCCTGTACCTGTTATGGAATGTCTGCAGAAAATGATAAGGCCTGTTTTGGATTAATTTCCATGTCTGTTACCAGGTAGTGATGAAAGGAGTGTAAAAAGAATATAAAGAAAACGAGTGTTTACAATTTTTTCAAGATCTACAACACTAGACAACTATAGAAACAACCTCCTGAGTAATATGAGTACATGCTCGTACTAAATGGTTATAACAGTTGTGGTGTTTTTATAAGAGGTTGTATTTAGTCACCTTCAATTTTGGTTTCCTGAACTATAGGATTGATCAGTGTGTAATATTTTGTGCTTTAAACCCACATTTTATTTCATAATTTCCTCTGCACCAATTTTCTGTGTTCAAGACAAGACATCCATTCACTCATTTTACAACCAGCATCAATTATATCAGGACGTATATTTCTTGAAACCACATAAGTGTAACTTTTTTCTTATTCAAACAAAGACCGGGAAATTCCCTCCCCCACCCAATCCTGGCAGCAAGACAAACTCCTTCAATCTTCAAGTGTCTCAATCAATGAAATGGAACAGCAACTAAAGGACAGGGGTTTTCCTCTCAACAAAGAATGTGGACACCTCCAAAACGAATTTCCTTTACACTTCACATTTCAGACAGGATCCATTTTTTCCTGTTTATGTGCCACCACAGTCTTTCCCACCCTTTCACTTTGTTCGCCTGGAATTCAGTTTATTTACTTGCCACAGCTCATTTTAATGACTTAACAGACACAAACCTCCAAACACAGGAAGTTGATGAGAGTTTCCTTGGACAGGTCAACCTGAGAATAAAGAGAAGCAGTGTTACTGTTGGATAAACAATGGAGTCTAGGCATATTTAAGACATGCTGTGGACATAACACACAGTATCAGTACACAAATGAACTTTCAGTTCACGGGAAGTTTGCAAAGACTGAGCACTTGTCAGATAATAAATTCTTCACTTATCCCTTAACATCCGGGGATGTCTTTGGGGCGCCTTCATGGCGAGACTTGGGCTGATTTGGCCTGGCAGCGCCCATCCCTCTCCAGGTCGAGGAAACACGCCGACAGCTTTGCAGCCTACTCTTTACGAAAGTCAGCAATGGTTCTTTTTCAAGCCTCTCACCATAGACAGTGAGAGACATGGCCTGCCTTTGATAACCAGTTAGCTGCACTGGGGGGACAGTGACAGCTCTGTTGGGACTCGAAACCCCAACATTAGGATCAGTGATCCTGCGCCCTAACCACAAGACCACCACTGCCCTAATTGATAATAAATCTTCTTCTCCTTTCGGATTTTCCTTTCAGGGGTCGCCGCACCGAATCATCTGCCTCCATCTCACCCTATCCTTTGCATCTTCTTCTCTTACACCAACTACCTTCATGTCCTTCTTCACCACATCAATGAATCATCTCTTTGGTCTTCCTCTAAGCCTTCTGCCTGGTAGTTCCAAACTCAGCATCCTACTACCAATATACTCACTATCCCTCCTCTGTACATGGCCAAACCATCTCAATCTAGCCTCTCTGATTTTGTCTCCAAAACGTCTTACATGGGCTGTCTCTCTAATGTGCTTATTCCTGATCTTATCCTTCCTCGTTACTGCCAAAGAGAACCTCAACATTTTCATAGCAGCTCTACCTCCTGTCTTTTCCCCAGGGCCAGTGTTTCTAAACCATACAACATCGCTGGCCTCAACACCGTCTTGTGCACTTTTCCTTTCATTCTTGCCGATACTCTCCTATCACACATCACTCCGGACACTTTTCTCCAACCTGCCTGCACACACTTCACCTCTTTTCCACACTCTCCATTGCTATGGATTGTTGAGCCTAAGTACTTAAAATCCACTACAATCCTTATCTCTGCTCCCTGTAACCTCACCGTGCCTCTTGGGTCCTTGTCTTTCATACACATGTATTCTGTCTTACTGAGGCGAACCTTCATTCCCCTCCATTCCAGGGCATACCTCCACCTCTCTAGATTTTCCTTCACTTGTTCTCTGCTCTCACTGCAGATCACAATGTCATCTGCAAACATCATAGTCCATGGGGAATCTTGTCTAACCTCGTCTGTCAACCTGTCCATCACCATCGCAAACAAGAAGGGGCTGAGAGCTCACACTTCATGCAGTGCCACCTCCACCTTGAACTCTTCTGTCACACCGACAGCACACCTCACCACTGTCTTGCATCTCTCATACATGTCCTGCACCACTCTAACATACTTCTCTGCCACTCCAGACTTCCTCATGCAATACCACAGTTCCTCTCTTGGCACCCTGTCATATGCTTCCTCCAGATCCACAAAGGCACAATGCAGCTCCGTCTGACCTTCTCTGTACTTCTCTATTAACATCCTCAAGGCAAACACTGCATCTGTGGTGCTCTTTCTTGGCATGAAACCAAACTGTTGTTCACAAATGCTGACCTCTGCCCTTAGTCTAGCTTCCACTATTCTTTCCCATAACTTCATTGTATGGCTCATCAACTTTGCCCCTCTGTAGTTGCCACAACTCTGCACGTATCCCTTGTTCTTAAAAATGGGCACCGTCACACTTCTCCTCCATTCCTCTGGCATCCTCTCACTCTCTAAGACCCTGTTGAATGTTCTTGTAAGGAAATCTACTGTTACCTCTCCGAGACACTTCCATACCTCCACCGGTAAGTCATCAGGACCAACTGCCTTTCCATTCTTCATCCTCTTCAATGTCCTCCTGACTTCACCCTTACTAATCTTTGCTACTTCCTGGTCCTCAACGGTAACCTCTTCTACTCTTTTTTCTCTCTCATTTTCTGCATTCATCAGCTCTTCAAAGTACTCTTTCCATCTTCCCAGCACACTTCTGTCATCAGTTAATACATTTCCCTCTCTGTCCTTAATCATTCTAACTTGCTGCAAGTCCTTCCTATCTCTATTTCTCTGCTGTGCCAACCTGTATAAATCATTTTCTCCCTCTTTACTTTCCAACCGAGCATACAAGTCATCATATGCCCTCTGTTTGGCCTTGGACACCGCTACCTTCACCTTACGCGGTGTCTCCCTGTACTCCTGTTTACTCTCTTCGTTCCTCTCAATGTCCCACTTCTTCTTGGCTAACCTCTTCCTTTGTACACACTCCTGCACTTCTTCATTCCACCACCAAGTCTCCTTATCTACTCTCCTTCCAGATGACACACCAAGTATTCTCCTACCTGTCTCCTTGATCACATTAGCTGTAGTTGTCTAGTCATCTGGAAGTTAAAAGGTATACTTTTATCATTTTTAAAGGGTTTAGGGGGTAGTATTGAGGGCCTTGGAATGAATCACGCGCTTTATATGTAAAATGCGGTTCAAATTACGAAAAATCCAGGTTACGAAACCACTTCTGGAACGGAATAATTTCGTAAGATGAAGTACCACTGTACTAGTCCTTCTCAAAAAATTTGCATATTGTGATAAAGTTCATTATTTTCTGTCATGTACTGATAAACATTAGACTTTAATATATTTTAGATTCATTACACACAACTGAAGCAGTTCAAGCCTTTTTTTGTTTTAATATTGATAATTTTGGCAAAAAAGTAAAGAAAAACCAAAAATCCCCATCTCAAAAAATTTGCATATTTCATCCGTCCAATAAAAAGTGTTTTTAATACAAAAAAAATCAACCTTCAAATAATTATGTTTCAGTTATGCACTCAATACATGGTCGGGAATTCTTTTGCAGAAATGACTGCTTCAATGCGGCAATCAGCCTGTAGCCCTGCTGAGGTGTTATGGAGGCCCAGGATGCTTCGATAGCAGCCTTAAGCTCATCCACAGTGTTGGGTCTGGTGTCTCTCAACTTTCTCTTCACAATATCCCACAGATTCTCTATGGGGTTCAGGTCAGGAGAGTTGGCAGGCCAATTGAGCACAGTAATACCATGGTCAGTAGACCATTTACCAGTGGTTTTGGCACTGTGAGCAGGTGCCAGGTTGTGCTGAAAAATGAAAATCTTCATCTCCATAAAGCTTTTCAGCAGATGGAAGCATGAAGTGCTCCAAAATCTCCTGATAGCTAGCTGCACTGACCATGATGCCCTTGATAAAACACAGTGGACCAACACCAGCAGCTGACATGGCACCCCAGACCATCACTGATTGTGGGGACTTGACACTGGACTTCAGGCATTTTGGCATTTCCTTCTCCCCAGTCTTCCTCCAGACTGTGGCACCTTGATTTCCGAATGACATGCAAAATTTGCTTTTATCCAAAAAAAGTACGTTGGACCACTGAGCAATGGTCCAGTGCTGCTTCTTTGTAGCCCAGGTCAGGTGCTTCTGTCACTGTTTCTGGTTCAAAAGTGGCTTGACCTGGGGAATGCGGCACCTGTAGCCCAGTCCACTGCTTCCACAGGTCCCCCAAGGTCTGGAATCGGCCCTTCTCCAAAATCTTCCTCAGGGTCCGGTCACCTGTTCTGGCTGTGCAGCGTTTTCTGCCACACTTTTTCCTTCCCACAGACGTCCCACTGAGGTGCCTTGATACAGCACTCTGGGAACAGCCTATTCGTTCAGAGATTTCTTTCTGTGTCTTACCCTCTTGCTTGAGGATGTCAATGATGGCCTTCTGGACAGCAGTCAGGTCAGCAGTCTTAACCATGATTGCGGTTTTGAGTAATCAACCAAGCTGGGAGTTTTTAAAGGCCTCAGGAATCTTTTGCAGGTATTTAGAGTTAATTGGTTGATTCAGATGATTAGGTTAATCCAGTGCTTCTCAATTATTTTCTGTTACGCCCCCCCTAGCAAGAAGAAAACAATTCGCGCCCCCCCCCCCACCACCCACTTTCCGCCGCAACTATAAATTATAACTTTTTTCTATAATATAGTTACAGGTATATCTCTTCATTATATCATATCCTTGTTAACATAAATAAAACAAAAAGAAAGAGATATAGTTCAACTTACAAAAATAACTTTTTTAACATTTTTTATTAGTCTGTAAAAGAAAGTGCATCAATTTGCCTTAAATTTAAAAATAATAATATCCTTGTTACATTTTTGACAAACTTACCACACCATTTGCTGCTGAAAATAAAATCAATAAATAATTAATTCAAATTGACTTCAGAAACATTAACTCAGGAGCACAATATATAAACACTTTAACCGAATATAGAACAATTTGTGCTGATTTTTTTTTCTCAAAATGAGGAAGCCAAGATTAATGGCTACAATGAGCACGTTTTGCAGCGCACAGCTTCTCAAAGCGAGGTTTGAAGCATGACACTGCAACTCTCAGCTCCTGCTCAATGTTTAGCTGGGACCTGTACTTGCTGCGCACAATGGGCAATGAGGGCGCCACTGCCAACTACTGGAGTGGATGTGCAATTACACTTTCTTGTAGTACGGCGGAAAAAAAGCATGTTCTCCTGGGTCACACGCGCCCCCCTCAGCATCCCATCGCGCCCCCCCAGGGGGGCGCGCCCCACTATTTGAGAAGCACTGGGTTAATCGCTCGTTTAGAGTACCTTTACATGATATACTAATTTTTTGAGATAGGAATTTTGGGTTTTCAAGAGCTGTGTGCCAAAATCACCAGTATTTAAACAATAAAAGACCTGAAATATTTCAGTTGGTATGCAATGAATCTAAAATATATGAAAGTTGAATTTTTATCAGTACATTGCAGAAAATAATGAACTTTATCACAATATGCTAATTTTTTTAGAAGGACTAGTATATACTTAAACACACACACACACACACACACACACACACACACACACATCCACACACACACACATACATATACGTGTACACACACACACAGACACACACACACAAATATCCCCCATTACATTCCTCCCCACCCGCGGATCTCGGAAATCCATGAATTATTGATGCTGTTTTAAAACCCGATGTATGATATTACGTGTGTTAAAATCTGCTTGTTAAACACATTCTATAGACAGTCTCACTCATTAATACAGTAATAATGTAGTAAAATGTAGTAAAGATTAAGTAAAAACTTTTAATTTTGGCCTCTGATATTTAATAATGAAAAAAGCGCTTTGGCTCCTTACCAGAAGCTAGAGAAGACGTAGGCGTTTGAGTGACATCATCGGGCTTAAAAAAATCATTAAAAACACACGAAAAAATTTACTTTGCAATTCAGGCAATCACATTGATAACATATGCGCGAAGGATGGAAAAAAATGAAGTGTACACATCATCTGCAACCAGGAAGGAGAACCCAAAGCTCTCAGCCGTTGTCTAAATTTCAATCACATGCAAGGAATATGGTGATCATGCATGTCTAATTTGCCAAGGTTGGCGCTAATTCAATACTTCTCACATAGTGTGATGCCAGGGAGAGCAAGTATGACCCTCGGGAACATGCTTTGTTGACATACTGTATTAGAACTAAGTGTTGTTGGTTTTTTTTTACGATTTAATGCTTTTGTTGTTTTTAATGTTAAGAAAGATGTCATACTTTTTATAATCGCATTGCTAGAATCTTTTTCTTCTTTTCGTCACAGAAAATAATTGAGAAGCACTGTGATCATTTAAAAACATTATGAAAAAAAAAGCTTTCGCGAGCAAAATCCGCGAGTACGTGGCCCCGCCTTTTTTTTCCAAATATTATTTGAAAACCGACGTATAATCGAGAACGACTCGAAATGACTTAAGTTGAGGTATACCTGCACATATACATGTGTGTGTGTATACTGTATATATGTATGTATACATATATGTATGTGTGTGGGTGCGGTATCTTCTTTTCCTTTTGGCTTTTTCCCTTTTTCAGAGGTCGTATATATGCCGTATTCGATGTAATAAGCGCCCTGCTCCAATAAGCACCCCACCACCCCACCAGTGTTTTTGATCTTATGTCTAAAAACCACCCATGTGTACTGGTTGCAAAATGGTAGATCAAACTTACCAATTTTATTCGATCAGTCTCTGTAACTGTAAAAATGACACTTTCATTGACTGTAAAAGTGAGCTTACATGATATTTGAGACCCTCTGCCACCGGGGAATGTCTATAATGTTCATCAGTTACAACACAATAGATTGTTCCGCCGTGCTTTAAAAAAACAGGAGAATATTTTGCTGTGTTCTCTTGGTAAATGTCCAACAACCAATGAACCATTAGAAACTGCTACAACAAAACTATCGGATGCTCTGAATGAATGGAGCGATGAGCCAGATATGGACCTATCAGAAAGTGATGAGTATTTTTCACCCGATTCTCCTGCTCACTAACTTGATAAATTTAAAGACGTTCCTGGCCATGTGCTTTTGTTTATGCTCGTGTTGATTGGTTCAACGTGCCATGTGCTAAAGTTGACATTTGTGTTGATTGGCTCGATTTTACTTCTGGGAAAACGTTTAAAGGAACAGCACTGAGAGGGAAAAGTAAGGGGTCTTTTATTTTTTTTTTAAATTATAGTGCTTTCTGTTTATTTTCAGAATTCATCTAAGTAGTTTGGTTAATGCAGCCATGAGGCGCGGGGGGGCACTAACCAGTGTCTCTACCCCTTATGCCGGTCCCAAGCCCAGATAAATGCAGAGGGTTGCGACAGGAAGGGCATCCGGCGTAAAACTTCTGCCACATTAAAAATGCAAATGGTCAAAACAAAATTCATACCGGATCGGTCGAGGCCCGGGTTAACAACGACCGCCATCAGTGCTGTCAACCAACAGGGTGCTGATGGAAATTGGACTACTGTTGGTTGAAGATGTCGAAGAAGGAGAGGCGAGAGGCGTGTCCGTAGGCAGAGAGAGAAGAGGAAAGGAGTGAGCTTAGGACTGAGAGTAGGGACTTTGAATGTTGGAACTATGCAAGGAAAAGGCAGAGAGCTGGCTGACATCATGCAGAGGAGGAAGGTGGACATACTGTGTGTTCAGGAGACCAGGTGGAAAGGTAGCAAAGCTAAAAGCTTAGGAGCAGGGTTTAAGCTGTTTTATCATGGTGTGGATGGGAAGAGAAATGGAGTAGGAGTCATCTTGAAGGAGGAGTTTGTCAGGAATGTTCTAGAATTGAAAAGAGTGTCAGACAGAGTGATGAGTCTCAAGTGAAAAATTGAACGCGTGATGGTCAATGTTGTTAGTGCTTATGCCCCACAGGCACGACGTAAGCTAGAAGAGAAGGAGAGATTCTGGAGTGAGTTAGATGAAGTGATGCAGAGTACCCCCAGAGGTGAAAGAGTGGTCATTGGGGCAGACTTCAATGGACATGTTGGTGCAGGCAACAGAGGGGACGAGGAAGTGATGGGCAGGTTTGGTATCCAGGACAGGAAAACACAAGGACAGATGTTGATCGATTTTGCAAAAATGATGGAAATGGCTGTGGTGAATACTTTCTTCAAAAAGAAACAGGAGCATAGGGTGACTTATGAAAGCGGAAGTAAGAGCACACAGGTAGACTACATCTTGTGTAGTTGATGTAATTTGAAGGAAGTCAGTGACTGCAAAGTAGTAGTGGGTGAGAGTGTTGCCAAACAGCATAAGATGGTGGTGTGCAGGATGATGCTGATGGTGAGAAAGGTGAAAAAGGCAAAGGCAGAGCAGAAGACAAAGTGGTGGAACCTGAAAAAGGAAGAGTGTCGTGTTGTCTCCAAGGAGGAGTTGAAACAGTCTTTGGGTAGTCAGGAAGTGCTTCCAGATGACTGGACAACCACAGCCAATGTGATCAGGGAGACCGGTAGGAGAGTACTTGGTGTGTCCTCTGGAAGGAAAGTAGATAATTAAACTTGGTGGTGGAATGAGGAGGTGCAGGAGTGTGTACAAAAGAAGAGGTTAGCTAAGAAGAAGTGGGACACAGAGAGGACTGAAGAGAGTAAACAGGAGTACAGGGAGACATAGCGTAAGGCGAAAGTAGCGGTGTCAAAGGCCAAACAGAGGACGTATGATGACTTGTATGATAGGTTGGACAGTAAGGAGGGAGAAAATGATTTATACAGGTTAGCACAGCAGAGAAATAGAGATGGGAAAGACGTGCAGCAAGTTCGAGTGATAAAGGACAGAGAGGGAAATGTATTGACTGATGACAGAAGTGTGCTGGGAAGATGGAAAGAGTACTTTGAAGAGCTGATGAATGAGGAAAATGAGAGAGAAAAAGAGTAGGAGGGGTGACCGTTGAGGACCAGGAAGTAGCAAAGATTAGTAAGGGTGAAGTGAGGAGGGCATTGAAGAGGATGAAGAGTGGAAAGGCAGTTGGCCCTAATGACATACCAGTTGAGGTATGGAAGTGTCTAGGGGAGGTAGTAGTAGATTTTCTGACAATATTCAACAAGGTCTTAGAAAGTGAGCAGATGCCAGAGGAATGGAGGAGAAGTGTGCTTGTGTCCATTTTTAAGAACAAGGGAGATGTACAGAGTTGTGGCAACTACAGAGGGATAAAGTTGATGAGCTATACAATGAAGTTATGGGAAAGAATAGTGAAAGCTAGACGAAGGGCAGAGGTCAGCATTTGTGAACAACAGTTTGGTTTCATGCCAAGAAAGAGCACCACAGATACAGTGTTTGCTTTGAGGATGTTAATAGAGAAGTACAGAGAAGGTCAGAAGGAGCTGCATTGTGCTTTTGTGGATCTGGAGAAAGCATATGATAGGGTGCCGAGAGAGGAACTGTGTACACAAAACGATATATATATATATATATATATATATATATATAGATATATATATATATAAAACTGAACTGAACTGGGAAGAGGAGGGGCACGTTCAGTCTGTCGTTTGTAAATAATGGACGCAGCATCATTACATTATTGCGCCATTCGTCAGCGTACTACGTAGGTATGTCTAAACTCAAAATTTGACGTTTTTTTTTTTTTTTTGGAAAAAAAAAAACAAACAAAAAAACGTAAAAGTGAAAAAAAGTAAAACGGGTGAACATAAGTCGGGGAGCAGCTGTGTGTTTGTGTGTGTGTGTGTGTGTGTGTGTGTGTGTGTGTGTGTGTGTGTATATATATACACACACACACACACACACACACATCCTGGAGCCTGTGCTACACTGGCTTTCCTTCTGGTCCTTTTGGCCTCAGCAAGTGATATTTCTTCTCTGGAGAGAGCTTCACGAGTCTCTTCCTTCCAACTTCCTGTCACTAGCCAGTGTCTCCCAGGTGTTGGTATGTATTCCTGTGGCCTTCATGTCTCTTTTGCAGACGTCTTGAAAACCAAGTTTGGGGCATCCTATGGGTTGTTTACCTTCTGCCAGTTCACCCTACAGAATGTCTTTTAGTATACGGCCATCTTCCATTCTCTGTACGTGCCCTAACAAGCAGAGTTTGCGCTGCCAGAGGAGTGTGTACACAGAGGGTATTGCTGTTTCACAATCAAAATATGAAAGCCTGCATGTTTGTGGAAAAACAACTTAATATGTACACAGTGTAATCGATAAAATGCATATTACATCACTGATATGAAGGTCTGTCTAGTAATACAAAAAAATAAAGGGTTTTTCTTTCAGTAACCCACCATTGTTAAAGTTTGTCCTGTCTCTTCATTAAATGTTTGATCAATATTACTGCTATTATGCCCTACATCTATCTCAAACTGTCACACATAAATCCGACCTCACAATTATTTAAAATACATTTTAATCTCTAGCATGGATTTTACTTTCCTAACAGGACCATTTAGGACATCATGACGAAACACACATGGACAGAATTCACATACAAACATTATCCACAATGATTTATGACAAATAAATTTAACTCAGTTTCACAGTAATCAGTTTAAGTCATTCCAGCAAAGGTGTAGACATGAACATTTTATTTGTGACTCAATCGGTTTATAAAATGATGTATGCTTCATGTGTACAAAGGTAAACGATAACATAATGACCCCCCCCCCCAACAACAACAACACACACACACACACACACACACAAAATCAAGTGGGAAAATAAAAAAAAAAAAACAATGCGTAATCTAATCAAAAACAAAAGAAAAAAGAAAAGCATTCACTTACAGCTAGAACTTCGATGTCATTATTCTTGTTCTGCAAATTGTTGCCAAGATTCTGCAATCTGGTTTGTATCTGGAAGGGCAGAGAGAGAAAGGAAACATTTCTCCGATGATCACAGTACTTCACGTACACAGAGCGTCTGTGATGAAAGGATCATCAGTGGACTCTTTGCATCCCCTCACCCCTCACTGAAGGCAGCTATGCCAAATTCTCCTCCTCATCCTCCTACAGTGGCAACTGATGTTTCTCCAGGCTTGACATATGGGTAAGATGTGGAACGACAAAGCTCTCACTTGGTTTTGATTTGATTGAGGTATGCAGACTTGATGAGGGGTCACCTCATGAGTAGTGTTTTCTATTTCCTGTACAGGTTGAGAGGGTGTCGCCAAGGGAGACGGGGAGGGAGGGGGGGGGCATTCGGAGTTTTTGACCTCTTCACATTAACATTAAATGTTGGCACATATGTATAAAGTGTTGCAAACTTTTAATTTACATAATAATGCACTAAAGCACACTGAAGTAAGACCCAACTTGCATCGTGATACCTTGAGATTCGGTTGAAATTTCATACCTGTGTCTCATAGCGCCGTCGTGTGCTGGCTGAAACTTTGTCTGGAGTAACCAGGTTCACATTCATCTTTATTGTTGTGCCGCCCCCATGCTGTTCCGATGATCCTGACACAGTAGATATTTTTATTAAAAATAATGTCGTAAACACAGGATGATAAAGGTGAATTCCAGTGTGAGTGTTAGGGACGTGTGGCCTAAAAGTAAAATCTCAGGTTAAACTCGATTTACAATTCCAATTAATTTATTTTAAGTGAGGTCATTGTTCAATTGAATTTTATTTTAACAATATTAATACAGAAAAGAAGAAAATACATTTCATAATTGGCTTAGGACTTAAATTCTGAGGGCTGATCTATTCACAACACCTTCTCCCTCAGGATCAGTGAAGTATAAACTCAAACAAACAGAAATTCCTGAACAAATGTGCCTGCTGTGCGTAAAAAATGATTGAATATTTAATGTCCTTTATAAAGAAAAAAAGTGTGTAATTTGTAAAGGAATAAAGAAAAAAAAAATTAGGTGCTTTAATAATTTACATGTTCATTTATTTAATTCTTTCTTGTTACTGTCCCCACAGTGCAGCTAACTGGGTTATCATAGGCCGGCCATATCTCTCACTGTCTATGGTGAGAGGTTCATGTAAAACAACCATTGCTGACTTTCGCAAAGAGTAGGCTGCAAAGCCATCAGTATGTTTCTGTCCCTTGCTAAAGGGTTGAGTCAGGAAGGGCATGCGACGTAAAAAAAAAAAAAAAAAACCCATGCCAAATCAAACGTGCGAATCATTCGCTGTGGCGACCCCTGATAAAGGGAAAAGCCGAAAGAAAATCTCAGGACATACCTGAGGTGTGGCATGACTCACACATAAATGGGCGGAGCTGTTTCAGTACAACAGTAAGACTTTCAGAAGCAAACCTTTTCTAAATTACAGCGAGGACACTTGCAGTATTTGGAATGAGCTCCATGTTGATGCATGTGTTGTGTTCAAAATATTCTGAGTCAGGCATCACTAACCTGATTCATCAGTGTTTTTGGTAGAAATGATATTTGTACATGGAACATAATTGACTATCAGGTGTAATAGACGAAGAGAATGCAACAGACCAACAGTGCTGACCCGCATGCTGCTGATTCTGTGTAATTTTATCACTAATTGAAAGTTTCATGTTCAAAATAATATCAGTGTGGAGTTTACGATACAGAGATACAGCTTTATTGATCTCACAATGGAGAAATTTACTGTTACAGGCTCTCGAAGTACCATCAGTAGGGGGTGCATCATTGAGTCATAATATTAAAACAAAACAATAAAATATAAAAATAACAAAAAACAAAGAAATAAATATATATATATAAATAATATAAAAATAATATACAATAAAAACTTTGTAGACTGGCTATATACAAATATACGTGTAACTTGAGGGCAGAGTAGATGAACCGATATGGTTCACAGTTAAGGGGGGGGGTAAATGTGGTTGACTAAAGTGGTTTATTGCACGGGTTTTTTATTGCACAGAACCGGTTACTTCACAGACAATTACAAAGTGGCGTTGTACAGTCTGACAGCGGTGGGGATGAAAGACCTGCGGTAGCGCTCCTTTCTGCACTGAAGATGTCTCGGTCGTCCACTGAAGGAGCTGCTCAGCTCCTATACAGTCTGGTGCAGTGGGTTCGAGCTGTTGTCCATGATGGACATGAGCTTGGCTACCATCCTCCCCTCACCCACCTCCTCCACAGAGTCCAGTGGGCAGCCTAGGACAGAGCTGGCCCTCCTGACCAGCTTGTACAGTTTCTTTCTTTCTGTTCCACTCTCTGCTGCCCGGGGCCCAGCAGACAGCAGTGTAGAGGATTGCAGAGGCTACCACAGAGTCATAAAATGTCCTGAGCAGAGGTCTACATACTCCGAAGGACTTAAGTCTTCTCAGAAGGTGGAGTCGACTCTGGCCCTTCTTGTACAGGGCATTAGTGTTGTGGGACCAGTCCAGTTTATTGTTGAGGTGAACACCCAGGTACATGAAACTGTCCACTGTCTCAATGTCCTGTCCCTGGATGTTCACCAGTGAGTGTGTTGGTGTCCTTCTCCTGAAGTCGACCACTATCTCGTTCGTCTTCCTAGTGTTCAAACACAAGTAGTTGCGCTCACACCAGTCCACAAAGTCGACGATGACCAACTGGTACTCCGGCTCGTTCCCCTCTGACACACGGCCCACGATGGCGGAGTCGTCAGAGAACTTCTGGAGGTGGCAGCTGTCTGTGTTGTAGGTGAAGTCCGAGGTGTAGATGGTGAAGAGGAAAGGTGAGAAGAGGAGGACGATGCCCTGGGGTGCCTCCATGCTGCAGACTACCACCTTTGACTCACAGCCGCACGTACTGTGGACAGTCAGTGAGGTAGTTGATGATCCAGGCAGTAAGATGTCTGACCACTCCCGCGTCCTCCAGCTTCCCCCGCAGAAGCGCCGGCCTGATGGTGTTGAAGGTACTGGAGAAGTCAAAGAACATGACCCTCACAGTGCTGCCGGCTATCTCCAGGTGGGTGAGCGCCCGCTGCAGCAGGTAGATGACGGTGTCTTCTACCCCGATGTTGGGCCTATAGGCAAACTGCAGCGGGTATAGGGCGGGGCTCACCACAGAGCGGAGGTGGTCGAGGAGGAGCCTCTCCATGGTCTTCATGAGGTGGGAGGTCAGGGCGACAGGTCTGTAGTGGGCCGGTTCCTTGGATTGCGCTGTTTTAGGAACAGGGACCACACAGGAAGTCTTCCGCAGGACAGGGACCTTCTCCAGGTTCAGGTTATAGAGGTGGCAGAGGACCTCACAGAGCTGGTCCGCACAGGTCCTCAGCAGCCTGGGACTGATGACATTTGGTCCTGCAGATTTCCTCTGATTCAGTCACCTCAACTGTCTCCTCACCTGGTCCAACGTGAGGGAGAGGGGGGACTGAAGTGGACTGCAGAGGGAGGGGATGTGTCCGTGGGGCCACTGCAGTCAAGTGAAGTTGGCCTGGGAAGGGGGGAGGTGTCCGCTGGGCTGGAGACATGTGAAGAGGGGGGAACTGGGAGGGGGCAGAGGCGGAGAATCAAACCTGTTGAAGTAACAGTTTAATTCATCCCCCAGCACTGGTCACCATCAGCTGTCCCTCTGACACTCTGCCCAAATCCAGACATAGTCTGTAGTCCTCTCCAGACCTCCCGCGTGTTGTTCTGAGCCCAAGTCTCTCATTGGTCTCGTGGGTCCACACTTTCACAGACCTCTTCTGTGCAGGTGGCTTTCGCAGCCTGAGAGTGAATTTATTTTAATTAGGTGTTTATTTTAAGTAGTTTAATTAATGACATCATTCATTCTTTAAAAATCAGGAACCAATCATTTTCCTTATTTAAGGAAAGAAGGAGCGGATGTTGTACCTGCTTGTTCTAAACATTTCTCTCTGAAATTCTGAGGAAAATGGGTCACTCCAGACATTGTTCAGAAGAACAGCGGACCTTGATTAAAAAGTTGATTGGAGAGGAAACAAATAAGACCAGAGAATGTTTGGCTGCTCAGATAAAATGATTAAAATCCATGAAAAATCTGAAAGACGTGGAAGAAAAAACACCATTCGAATGGATGAAGAGAAAAATCGCAAGAACTCAACAATCAGCTCCAGGAAGATCAGAGACGGTCTAAAGTTACCTGTGAGTAATGTTACAATTAGAAGACCCAATGTGAAGCCGTGTTATCGGCAAGAAGCCCCACAATGTCCCACGGCTGAAAAAAGACGTGCTGAAGAGGTTATGATTTCCCAAAGAGCACATTGACTGGAATAAAGAGAAACGGCAACATTCTGTGGACTGATGAAAGTAAGACTGTTCTTTTTTGGGTCTAGTGGCCCCTAGACAACCACCAAACACTGAATTCAGGCCACAGTCCACTGTGAAGACAGTGGAGCCTGGTGGTGGAAACATCATGATACGGGGATGTTTCTCGTACGACAGTATAGGTTCTATTTATCACATCCCAAGGATGACGGATCAGTTCGAATCCATCAGAACACTTGAAGAGGTCGTGCTGCCTTATGCTGAAGGGGAAATGCCCTTGAAATGGGTTCCAACAAGACAATGACTCCAGACACACCAGTAAATGGCAACATCTCAGTTCCAGACTAACAAGAGTGAGGTTCTGGAGCGGCACCCAATCCCAGACCTTAATCCAATATAAAACTCGTGGGGCAACATCAAAAATGCAGCTTCTGAGATAAAACAAGAAATCCAGACGATCTGTGGAATGTTGTCCAATCATCCTGGGCTGGAACATGTGCTCACAGGTAACAGAAGTTGGTCGACTCCGTGTAACATAAATGTGCAGCAGATCTCAGAAACAGTGTTTATACAAATAAATATTAGTTCAGAGATTCAAAGAGAAAACAAAACCGTCAACTATTTTTCAGTTTATACACTGAATGTTGGAGTTCGTAAAGAAGAAAGAGACTCTGATATATTTTAACAGTCGAATATTCACAAGGCTGTTATAAGGATTTTGAGGTTTATTCCCTTTTTTACACTTCTTTTCCTTTCGGCTTTTCCCTTCAGGGGTCGCCACAGCGAATCATCTGCCTCCATCTCACCCTATCCTTTGCATCTTCTTCTCTTACACCAATGACCTTCATGTCCTCCTTCACCACATCCATGAATCGTCTCTTTGGTCTTCCTCTAGGCCTTCTGCTTGGTAGTTCCAGCCTCAGCATCCTATTACCAATATACTCACTATCCCTCCTCTATACATGTCCAAACCATCTCAATCTCGCCTCTCTGACTTTGTCTCCAAAACATCTTACATGGGCTGTCCCTCTGATGTGCTCATTCCTAATCCGATCCAGCCTCGTTACTCCCAAAGAGAACCTCAACATTTTCATCTCTGCTATCTCCAGCTCTGCCTCCTATCTTTTCCCCAGGGCCACTGTTTCTAAACCATACAACATCGCTGGCCTCAACACCGTCTTGTACACTTTTCCTTTCATTCTTGCTGATACCCTCCTATCACACATCACAAAGGACACTTTTCTCCAACCTGCCTGCACACGCTTCTTGACCTCTTTTCCACACTCTCCGTTGCTCGGGATTGTTGAGCCTAAGTACTTAAAATCCTCCACCTTTCTTATCTCTGCTCCCTGTAACCTCACCGTTCCTCTTGGGTCCTTGTCATTCATGTGCATGTATTCTGTCTTACTGAGGCTAATCTTCATTCCCCTCCTTTCCAGGGCATACCTCCACCTCTCTAGATTTTCCTGCACTTGTTCTCTGCTCTCACTACAGATCACAATGTCATCTGCAAACATCATAGTCTATGGAGATTCTTGTCTTACCTCGTCTGTCAGCCTGTCCATCACCATAGCAAACAAGAAGGGGCTGAGAGCTGATTCTTGATGCAGTCCCACCTCCACCTTGAACTCTTCTGTCACACCGACAGCACACCTCACCACTGTCTTACATCTCTCATACATGTCCTGCACCACTCTAACATACTTCTCTGCCACTCCAGACTTCCTCATGCAATACCACAGTTCTTCTCTCGGCACCCTGTCATATGCTTTCTCCAGATCCACAAAGGCACAATGCAGTGCCCTCTGACCTTCTCTGTACTTCTCCATTAACATCCTCAAGGCAAACACTACATCTGTGGTGCTCTTTCTTGGCATGAAACCAAACTGTTGTTCACAAATGCTGACCTCTGCCCTTAGTCTAGCTTCCACTATTCTTTCCCATAACTTCATCGTATGGCTCATCAACTTTATTCCTCTGCATGGCTCCCTTGTTCTTAAAAATGGGCACCAGCACACTTCTCCTCCATTCCTCTGGCATCCTCTCACTCTCTAAGACCTTGTTAAATGTTCTTGTCAGAAAATCTACTGCTACCTCTCCTAGACACTTCCATACCTCTACCGGTATATCATCAGGACCAACTGCCTTTCCATTCTTCATCCTCTTCAATGCCCTCCTCACTTCACCCTTACTAATCTTTGCTACTTCCTGGTCCTCAACAGTCACCTCTTCTCCTCTTTTTTCTCTCTCATTTTCCTCATTCATCAGCTCTTCAAAGTACTCTTTCCATCTTCCCAGCACACTTCTGTCATCAGTCAATACATTTCCCTCTCTGTCCTTTATCAATCTAACTTGCTGCACGTCCTTCCCATCTCTATTTCGCTGCTGTGCCAACCTGTATAAATCATTTTCTCCCTCTTTACTTTCCAACCGAGCATACAAGTCATCATACGTTTGGGCCTTTGACACTGCTACCAAAAGGGAAAAAGTCGAAAGGAAGACAGACAGTCATGATGAACAACCACACACACACACACACACACACACACACACACATACGGTGGATCTGACCTGAAGGTAAATTAACCTGAAATAAATATTTTTAGCAATGTGTGGTCTGTAGTAGAAAAGGTGATACCTGAGTTTAGCAGAAGTGAACCCTTAAGGTTCTGGAGAGAACCTCCCTCAGATACCTCTCTAGGAGAAATCAACACAGAACATAAAATCAAACAAGTCCCCAAGTCCTGAGGTGAGGTTACTGTTCGAACTTTATGTCCCCTCATCACTGGAATGCTATAATAGGATTACTAGGCTATGGGGTGAGGCTGAGGGTAGAGGTGAGGGGGTTGTAAAGTACTTACTTGTGCTGATTCCAGAAAAAATATATAAAAATAAAATTTGTGTACTTAATTACATTTTTTGTTCAATGTAAGATGCATGCTGCACAATTATTCAGTCAAATAATAAAAATGAACAGATAAATAAATAAATAATAATTAAATTTAAAAAGCAGCACGTGCGATGACATTCATAATGACAAATTCAACTTCCGACCGCAAATGTAAAAAACACGGTGGACTGATGCTCACCGGCTTCTCTCATCAGAAAGTTTGGTTCGACATTTCTGGATGATGTGATCCAACAAGTCTGACTCTAGAATTCTCTTTTCAGACTGACGATCCTTCTCAAAAGATTTCACCTAAAACACAGAAAGAAAATAAACCCAGTGAGACTCAAGCCCAACATAATATGCAATCTGGACTGTGACCTGCATAGATATTGAAAGTGTTAAACTCTTAGATGCATACATCGGGTTAACATTAACCTATGACCTTATTCATTCTTTAAGTTTGTGCATCTTTCTAGTTGAAACCCCACCACGATATGTCTTCCTTTTCGTAGGAGAGAAATTTTACACAACATTTACGGTTGTTTTTGCATAACTGGGCCCTTGTCCAACAAGATTAACATAAAAATTAAGTAGTATACATCGTCATCATCTTCCACTTAACCCAGCATCTGGTCCAAGGGTGGAATGCCCCTCTGTGTCAGGAATGAGGTCCTGCCCCAAGTGGAGGAGTTCAAGTATCGCGGGGTCTGATTCACAAGTGAGGGAAGGATGGAGCAGGAGATTGATAGTCGAATTGCTGCAGCCTCTGCTGTGTAGCGGAGCTTGTAATGGTCCATCGGGGTGAAGAGTGAGCTGAGTTGCAAAGCAAATCTCTCAGTTTACCAGCCGATCTATATTCCAACCCTCAACTATGGTCACGAGATTTGGGTAGTGACCGAAAGAACAAAATGGCGGATACAAGCGGCTGAAATGAACTTCCTTCGCAGGGTGGCAGGGCTCTCCCTTAGCAACAGGGTTAGAAGCTCAGTCATCCGGGGTGAGCTCAGAGTAGAATCGCTCTGTGTTGAGAGGAAACAGTTGAGGGGGATTGGGCATCTGGTAAGAACGCCTCCCTGGTGTGGTGTTTCGGGCATGTGCAACCAGGAAGAGACTCTGGAATCAACAAGAACTTGCAAGAGGGACTATATTATGAGCTGGAGGAAGTGGCTGGGGAGAGGGACGTCTGGACCTCAATGCTTCGACTGCTTCCGCCACAATCAGACCCCGGATTAAGCTGAGAAAGATAATGATTGAACTCAGGTCTTCTTGCTGTGAGGGAGATGTGCTAACCGCTATCGTGCCGCCCTTGTAAAATATTCCAAATGGAATATACACTAATATATTAAGATACGCTCACGTTAAATTTAGGCTGAGATATCTAAGATATGGTTACTCTAACAATACAAATTCAGTGACTTGAAAAGCAGAAACTAATAATTAATGCATGTAAACATTTCATTCTTAGAGACAATGCTTGTTATTGTAGCTTACTTTAACATAAGTGGCCTCTTTATCAGAGACCAGAACCATGGATGTAATGCTTGCAAGCCTACAGTGATCCAGAAGAGCCTCCTGAGTCTGAAACACACACGGTAAATATTTATTGTAATATTAAAACATTTATCCTTCATCACTCTTAACATGAAACAGCAGGATATCTAAACCCCTCCTCACATAGAAACAGAGAGAACATCGCAGTTTCTGGATGTTTTTTACAGAGAAAATATATATGTGCAGAATTAAATCAATATTATAATTCACAAATCATCAAGGTGTGAAATTAACGCTCATCCCCAGAGAACTGCTGTTTAAATAATGCTATTCTTTGCTTTCTTTTAATTAATTTAAAAACTACTTCACGACAAAACTCTTCAGCAGATTCCTCTGTGTATGACCTCGGTGTAAAAGGAAAATGGATATCAGTGCATCAACATGTTAAGTGCCACAAACAAGAAGTCCGAGGGAGAGCACTGTTAATCAGCCAACAAGCAACAGACTCAAATAAAAGTGGTGACAGGTGTAGCCTGTGCTCCAGTTATCTCCATTAAAATACGCGGAGAGTAAAGCGCCATATTTAGCAGGTGGCCGAAGTAACATTCCACTGTGGGAAACACCACTATACTCTTCAAGTGGTCATTTAAATATTACCAGAGATAAATATATTCGGGTTATGTAATACAGTCAGCCCCCCACTTACGAAATTAATCCGTTCCAGCGCCTTTTAAGTAACGCGGGAGTTTCGTAAGTCGGGGGCAAATTTTACATGTAAAACGCCTCATTCGTTCCAAAGCTCCCAAGACTACCCCATAAACCCTTTAAAAATCATAAAAGTACACCAATTTTGTATGAAATATGTGTTAAAAGTAAAAGAAAATTATTTATTAAACCATTTAAACATTCTATTAGCATATTTATGAATTAAAACATTATTAAACATTTTTATTAACTAACACACACACACACACACACAGACCCGTCTCTCTCTCTCTCTCTCTCTCTCTCTCTCTCTCACACACACACACACCACACACAATACAGTATACATTGAATGTGTATTGTATACACATTAAATGTTTATTGTGGCGCTGCGAGCCATGCCCACAATCAGGACGTCTGAGCATTTTAAGATGTGGAATTCAAAGTGCATTCTCTGCTTGACAGATCGGAGGTCCAAACTCAACTTTAACATGATTCCTTGAAGGATCGGAGGTCCAGATGAGCCGTATTTTGCTCACATGCACCACATTTACTAAACATTTACTGAATTAAACAACTTAAAAAACTAAACTAAAAACTAGAGAGTTAAGACTCTCTCTCTCTCTCTCTCTCTCACACACACACACACACACACACACACACACACACACACACGCACACAACAGCTGACGGAACAATTCTATTTCAATTTTTAAATGGATGGGATGTTTTATTTAAAGCGGAATTACAGTGCCTGTTTGAAAGATCAAAGGTCCTCATTAAATATTAACTTGCTTCCTTGCGAGATTGGAGGTCTTGTCCCACGGAGCAGTCTGTTTTTAATGCTCCTTCTGCTTCAATATCATGCCGAAATAATCGCCTCCATCACTGTATTTCCTCTTGAAGGTCTCCTTCTGGTTCAATATCTTGTATTGATTGTAGAGGGGTTTTGGTGATAACAAAATATAACACTGCATGATCAATCTCAAAACAAGCCAACAGTCAACACTCCTTCACGCGTGGAACAAACAGGAAGTATGGGTACAAGAAGTTCAGCTGTGTCATCCCTCCTAGCCAGTGGGAGGCCAGCGGGGTGGGATGTTGGGAGACAGCCAATGAGAGAGCAAATCGCGCTTCGTGAGAAATTTTGATTTGCGCATTTGAATTATGAATGGTGCATTTCTTAAGAGGAGGTTGTTTTCGTATCCCGGGGACGAAAACTTAAGAAAATATTTTTCGTAACCTGGAATTTTTGTACCCAGGAGGTTTCGTAAGTAGGGGGCCAACTGTACTAATATTATTCGATACACATTCCTATTTCTGAATGGCAGAAAGTCATCTAATTATTCTTACGACAGACGCTCCCTGACTTACGTTTTTAATTGGTTCCGGACGGCCGAACGCAAGTTGAAAGTGAACGTAAGTTGCTACAGTGACGTATGACATGTGACGTATGACGCTCATACTGTACTAGACATCCATAAATATCATTACCGTATCTCATAAAACACCCCTAAATCAATTATTATAAACATACCATTGTAAAATACTATCAAATATATCAAATAATATCAACATTCATTTCAAATAAGTCACTTATTTTTACCGAATCACTCTACATGTGTGTGGGGTTAGGATGCTGCGCTCATGATCAGGAGGTTGCAAGTTCAAATCCCACTGAGACCCTCACTGTGCTAAGACCCCTGGGCAAGGTCTCAACCACAAGTGTGCCTCTGTTCACCCAGCAGTATAAATGGGTACCAGTAAAAATATACTGGGAAGGTAACCTGCGATGGACTAGCGTCCCATCCAGGGGGAGTTGAACTCCTGGTCGCTTCACGCTATGGAAACCGGGGCTAAGCACCGGCCTGATGAGCCACGAGGCTCGGGTGTAAAAACCCAACAGACTTTACCTTTACCTACCTACTCTACATGAAGCTTAAAACAGCCAATCATGCTTACTACTTTTACCTACCTACTCTACATGAAGCTTAAAACAGCCAATCATGCTTACTACTTTTACCTACCTACTCTACATGAAGCTTAAAACAGCCAATCATGCTTACAGTATGTGAAGCGCTCAATACCGAAAGTAGTATACTTGCTGTGGGTAATACGGACTTCCGGTCTTTGAAGTGCGCAAGGGTGCCGTTGAACTCGTTTAGAGCACAGCCTGCACTGATGTGGAGCCAGCAGAGCAGAGAGCTCTTTCCTGGATTCAGGTTTTCATTCATTTTACAACTCTCTTTGCTTAAACTGAGTATGCATGGTAGATTGTGCCGATCCGAGCAGATAGTTAATTCATCTCTGTGTCTGAGACTTGCACCCATGCTAGTAGACTTACGCTTCTGACCAACCATATTTGCTTAGGGTTACAAAAGTCTGCAAAACAGTGTAAACACAAGGATCACAGAGAGGACGTAACACAAGGTTAACACGCTATATAACTGATATACTGATATATATATATATATATATATATATATATATATATATAAATAAAACTGAACTAGGAAGAAGGAGGGGCATGTTCAGTCTCGTTTGTAAACAATGGACGCAGCGTCATTACATCATTACATTAGCGTACTACGTAAGTACGACTAAACTCAAAATTTGACCTTTTTTTGGAAAAAAAAAACAAACAAACAAACAAACAATAAAAAAAACGTAATATCGAAAAAACGTAAAACGGATGAATGTAAGTCAGGGACCGTCTGTATTACATTATTCCCATGGTGTGCAACACAGTAACCTGACTGTCTACTCTAAGAATATTTTGACTGAATAATAAAACAATTGTAGACTTCGGCTTCACACTATAGAGGATTGTTCCGTGTCAGAGTTTGATATCCTGCAAGGCCAAAAAACTCCTCTCCGAATAATTATCTATATCCTGGTTAGCTTGTCCATGTGATGGATTGGGAAGCTGTCCAGGGTGTACCCCATCTTTGGCCACAGTTTGCTCTCTCTCTCTCTCTCTCTCTCTCTCTCTCTCGCTCTTTCTCTCGCTCTCGCTCTCTGCCATAAAGTGCACCGGACCACAAGGCGTATTAAGCAAAACAAAAGTCAGTTCATTCAACTCTCACAAATAACTCTCAACATTGTTCAGTTGTAACACATAAAGCCCGGATCCCTCTATTATTTTTTATTATAATACAAACCGAATTTGGGACACCATACAAATTGTGAATAAAATATGTTGATTTTAAAATTCCTGCTGTCAACAAATCTCAATAAAAGTTGACAACATGACAAAAGACAAAGAGCTTCTCAGAGTGGCAGTGTCTCTCAGAAGCAAAGATGGGTAGATCACCACCAATTACCCCAATATTTCGCAGAAAGATAGTGGTTTGTTTGATCTGAAATGGATGACAGTAACAAACGTGCAAAAAATGTCAGAAATTATAATAATATCATGTGGGATTCCAACACGAATAAAAGTGCCAGTCACAAATCAAATAGTCACTCTTCAGTCACAAATCAAATAGTCACTCTTATAGATATGACTTGCCTCACAACACTATTATCAACACAATCTTTAAACACAATCTGGAAACAAACTATATACGACATACTATACATGACACATGTTTTTTGAATTAATGTTTCTTTGTCTTGAGTGCTTTAGCATGGCACTTGCAGTCTGAAATGTCCTTATAGAGGCTGCCTTAGAAAGTTTGTTGTCCTTCTGGATGCTGGGGCGTTTCGGTTGAGGCTCAGATTCATAGTTTTACATTTCCAATATTAATGAGCTAATTACACGAGCACACACTCTAGCTGCTGTTTAGAAAAACTGAACAACAATGTCTATTTACATGAGTTAATTAGTAAAAACAGGTGAGTTAATGCGGCAATAATTTACTTATTCTAACAGCAGAAAAATGGTTCAGTGACCATAGAGTCGGCTCATTTCATTCAGTTCACGGAATGAACACATGAACGTTCATCATCACCATTTTCTGTAACCGCTTAATCCTAATTTGGGTCACGGGGAGGCTGGTGCCCATCCCAGCCAACTTCGGGCAAGGGCAGAGTACACCCTGGACAGCTCGCCAGGCCATCGCAGGGCGGAAACACGCTGACGGCTTTGCAGCCTACTCTTTACGAAAGTCAGCAATGTTTTTTTTTACATGCCTCTCACCATAGACAGTGGGAGACATGACCGGCCTTTGATAACCCAGTTAGCTGTACTGGGGGGGGGGGGGGGGGGGGGGGGGCAGGGGCAACCGTGTGGAGAGTGGGACTCGAACCCCCAACCTTTGGATCAGTGATCCAGCACCTACACCACTAGACCACCACTGCCCAACACATGAACGTCCTATGCCTAAAACATGCATGCATTCACAATAACTTGGAAAAATATAATTGGACACGAAACAAGAAAATTTTCAAACAAACCTCAAAATTTACTACTCGATTGGCGACAGGAACTGGTTGTTTCACTGGGTCTTTTCTTTGCACGGAAGTTTCTGGTCGAACGGCAAACAAAGGGTTAAGTCCGCAGGGGTCTGGAATCTTCGCTTGAACACCAAATGTTTCAGCAATTGAGTGCTACGGTTCCTTTTTCCCCTCCATTCCCACCTAAACTTGTTTTTCACGACTTTGTCCATTTCTGTGACTCAAGCAGAATCTTTTCTCTCTGTCACCAACATGCTGAACAGATTGTAAGTGGCGCGAATGTCTACGTAAATGTTGGAACATCAGCGATTGGCTATTAGAAAGCCATCAGCTAATCAGCAGTAACGTTTCAAGAGAAGTCATTTTATGCAAAACTCAGAACGGAATAAAAGCGGAAAAGGTTATTGTGACATATTTGGCATGAAAAAAAATCGATTTTTTTTTTTTTAACTGGGCCAATTGAAAAAAAATCGGAATTCCATGAATTTGCGGAAAAATCCCATGCCTGATTGACTTTCTTGCACTAACTGAAACCTGTATTTTCTCACACAGCTCTGCTCCATGAGCAGCTCTTTCCTCCGCTTATGCTTTCTCTCAGATTCCATGAGCAACTGTGAGAGGTGGTGGTACAGGTCTACTCCTGTTTTGAAGTTGGTGCTTCACACCACTTTCTCTGTCTTATCTAACCATCTACTCCTTTGAGCTTCATGCAGTAAATGCATGCTCTCCAACCTCCCCATTATTGTTTTCTACTACTTTCCTGGGGAAAGTGCTGAAGAGTGTGTCCATTTGTTCTAAAAAGTGCTCTTTCTGGTAGGACTGGAGAGTGACGACTGAAAACAAGTTCCACCTCCCTATTCCGTCCTATCGGGACTACGTGAGATGCGTATGTGCAGAATATCAGTGTTCAACATACTTTTTATCTCTGCTACGTTTTTTGAAATTCCGCTCGTTAGAAGTGGAAGTTCGAAGAACTTTTGGAGGACTGAGTGTGATTCTTTGTTTAAAAATCACTTTTGAAGACTTTTAGCTGGTTCACTTGAATGACAGCTGTGAATTTGACCAAAACGGCCACGAGTCGTGGTCAACCTAAAGGGCTAGAACAGTGGCAACACAGAGTGTCCAGCAACAACGTTTCTCTTTTGCAATTCTCTCGTTGGAAGTGGAAGTTCGAAGAACTTTTGGAGGACTGAGTGTGATTCTTTGTTTGAAATCACTTTTGGAGATTTCTAGCTGGTTCGCTTGAACGACAGCTGTGAATTTGACCAAAACGGCCACGGGTCGTGGTCAGCCTAAAGGGCTAGAACAGTGGCAACACGTTGTGTACCCAGCAACAACCCCAAGGGGGTAGAGGCTCGTGAGGGAGCACTTGGCATTGTACAGAGCATGCCGTCAACTTCCAGAAGTGTAAAGAAAAAGAAAAGTAAAGAAAGAGCAGCCAAATGTCGAGCACATTGCTGAATCAGATGAGAAATTGAATCGGGTGGTGAGACCCCTGATGATCCAGTTTCGGCCAAAGCTTGAGGCAACAAGCCAGCGAGCAACAGGGAAGGTGCGGTCACCGCTGATAACCATCTCATGAAACTTTTAGATTTTATGGTGAAAAATCAAGTGACCCAGACTGCAGCTATACAGAAAATGTTGGTAGGAATTTGACCACTTTTCACGGTGACGGAAACTCACGGCCGTCTCCAATCCCGCCCACTTCCAATTGTGTACCAGGCGGAAGTAAACAAACAATGGTGGAAGGCGACGCCACTTCCGATACAGATGAGGAGGAAGGCGCTGAATTTGATACATTAGTCACTAATTAGTGTCTCAGCTATGTGGGAATGACAGTGAAATCGGTGACCCAGACACAGAAGACTCCGATGCCTCGTTCATGTCTTCATTAATGAATGAATTGGCAGATTTCTTTGGTGATGATAAAAAGACTTCAGACGGTATGAAACCGGTGTTAGCGAAGTCGATTGGGGATGGACTGGCCAAAGTGCCAGATTTCACAAAGTTGAAGGTCCTAACGGACAAATATTTTCGTCCCAAGAATTGTGAAGGCTTAGTGGTGCTGAAAGTAAATGAAGAAATCTGGCACGAGGCAAAAGCATAAAGCAAAACAAGAGACATAAAAATGCAACATGGGCAGGGCTTACTGGTTAAATCCATGATCCCCATCATTCAAGTTACCGACACGCTGATGAGAAGCATAATACAGCGTTGGTGGTATAGTGGTGAGCATAGCTGCCTTCCAAGCAGTTGACCCGGGTTCGTTTCCCAGCCAGCACACCAGGGCTTAGACTGCTGGCAGGTGCACAAGCAGAAATGAATGTGAAAAGGTACGATGCATTTAAGCAGTACTGTACTTGACTGGGCCATATAAGAGCATTTTTACTTCTGGTATGATCACCACCAATAAGTATCTGTTTGGCGCCGAGTTGCATAAGAAAATAAAGGACATTGGAGACTCTAAACAGATGGGAAAGAAAATTTTTGTGTCCGACAGACCAAGATATCGTCAGGACAAGCCACGGTTTCATCCATATAACCACAGTGGCTCTGGAGGTTATCGCCAAAAAAAAAAAAAAAAAAAAAAATCAAGACCACAGCTACACAGCTTTAAGGCAACTTTGACTCTATAGTGTTGCTTGATTCAGATTGTGTGAATGATTTAATTTTCTAGATAAACAATACAGGCAATTGCCCCAAACCAATTCATGTTCCTCAGCCAGACATGGCAGTTAAGACTGATGCATTAAAAACTGGTTGGGGAGGAGTGAAAGACTGATCAAACTAGTACTAGGGGTTTATGGTCTGCTGAAGAAAGTGAACTTCCTATCAATATTTTGGAACTAAAGGCAGCCTATTTCTGTTTACAAACTTTCTTTTCATCCCAGACAAGATATTCATATCAGGCTAATGTTAGATAATACAACAGCGGTGTCATATATTAACAATATGGGTGGAATGAAGGTTGGATGTAACAATGCCACGAGGGAACTGGGACTATGGGCTACTTGACAGGAATATTTGGTTGGCAGCTGCTCATTTGCCTGGGGTGTGTAATCATGAAGCAGATGAGTGTTCAAGGAAGTTCCCAGATGACAAAGAATGGCACTTAAATGAACAGGTGTTTATACAAATGTGTTTGGGAAGCTGGTTAGAGAATTGTTTGCTTCCAGATTAAATACACAATTGGACAGATACATATCTTAGTACCCTGACCCGATGCAGAAGCTGTTAATGCTTTTACTGTGTTTTGGGGACATTCTTATGACTATATATTTTGCCCTTTCAGTGTGATTGGCAGAGTTCTGCACAAAGTAATTAACGAAGAGGCAGAAGTGATCATGGTAGCACTGATATGGACAACTCAATTTTGGTTTACAAAGTTACTGGAATTGTCAATAGACTGTCCAAGATTGCAGCCAAAATCTCAATCCCTGTTACGACTCCTCAATCGGCCACAGTTTCGACATCCACTCCACAAGAAACTCAAACTAGCAGCATTCAGGCTGTCAGAGAAGGTTTGGAATGTCAGGCCCTTTCACCATCAGTTACAAACATTATCCTGCAGTCATGGAGACATGCGACACACCACCAATATGGGACATATTACCGATAGTATTTTGTTTTTGCATTGCAAGGGGTGTTGATCCCTTAATGCAGCCGTGAGGGGGGGGCACAAACCAGTGTCTCTCCCTCACGCCGGTCCCAAGCCCGGATAAATGCAGAGGGTTGCGTCAGGAAGGGCATCCGGCGTAAAACAAATGCCAAATAAACTATGCGAATCACAAGAAAGAATGACACACCGGATCGGTCGAGGCCCGGGTTAACAACGACCGCCATCAGTGCCGTCAACCAACAGGGTGCTGATGGAAATTGGACTACTGTTGGTCGAAGACGTCGAAGAAGGAGAGGCGGGAGGCGTGTCCGTTGCCAGAGAGAGAAGAGGAAAGGCATGAGTCTAGGACTGAAAGTAGGGACTTTGAATATTGGAACTATGACAGGAAAAGGTAGAGAGCTGGCTGACATGATGCAGAGGAGGAAGGTGGACATACTGTGTGTTCAGGAGACCAGGTGGAAAGGTCGCAAGGCTAGAAGCAGAGGAGCAGGGTTTAAGCTGTTTTATCACGGTGTGGATGGGAAGAGAAATGGAGTCGGAGTCATCTTGAAGGAGGAGTTTGCCAGGAATGTTCTAGAAGTGAAAAGAGTGTCAGACAGAGTGATGAGTCTCAAGTTAGAAATTAAAGGTGTGATGGTCAATGTTGTTAGTGCTTATGCCCCACAGACAGGATGTGAGCGAGAAGAGAAGGAGAGATTCTGGAGGGAGTTAGATGAAGTGATGCAGAGTACCCCCAGAGGTGAAAGAGTGGTCATTGGGGCAGACTTCAATGGACATGTTGGTGCAGGAAACAGAGGGGACGAGGAAGTGATGGGTAGGTTTGGTATCCAGGACAGGAACGCAGAAGGACAGATGTTGGTAGATTTTGCAAAAAGGATGGAAATGGCTGTGGTGAATACTTTCTTCCAGAAGAGAGAGGAGCATAGGGTGACTTATAAAAGTGGAGGTAGGAGCACACAGGTAGACTACATCTTGTGCAGGCGATGTAATTTAAAGGAAGTCAGTGACTGCAAAGTAGTAGCGGGTGAGAGTGTTGCCAAACAGCATAGGATGGTGGTGTGCAGGATGATGCTGATGGTGAGGAAGGTGAAGAAGGCAAAGGCAGAGCAGAAGACAAAGTGGTGGAAGTTGAAAAGGAAGAGTGTCGGGTTGTCTTCAAGGAGGAGTTGAAACAGGCTTTGGGTGGTCAGGAAGTGCTTCCAGATGACTGGACAACTACAGCGAATGTGATCAGGGAGACAGGTAGGAGAATACTTGGTGTGTCATCTGGAAGGAAAGTAGATAAGGAGACTTGGTGGTGGAATGAGGAAGTGCAGGAGTGTGTACAAAGGAAGAGATTAGCTAAGAAGAAGTGGGACATTGACAAAACCGAAGAGAGTAAACAGGAGTACAGGGAGACACAGCGTAAGGCAAAGGTAGCAGTGTCAAAGGCCAAACAGAGTGCGTTTGATGACTTGTATGCTCGGCTGGAAAGTAAGGAGGGAGAAAATGATTTATACAGGTTGGCACAGCAGAGAAATAGAGATGGGAAGGACGTGCAGCAAGTTAGATTGATAAAGGACAGAGAGGGAAATGTATTGACTGATGACAGAAGTGTGCTGGGAAGATGGAAAGAGTACTTTGAAGAGCTGATGAATGAGGAAAATGAGAGAGAAAAAGAGTAGAAGAGGTGACTGTTGAGGACCAGGAAGTAGCAAAGATTAGTAAGGGTGAAGTGAGGAGGGCATTGAAGAGGATGAAGAATGGAAAGGCAGTTGGTCCTGATGACATACCGGTGGAGGTATGGAAGTGTCTAGGAGAGGTAGCAGTAGATTTTCTGACAAGAACATTTAACAAGGTCTTAGAGAGTGAGAGGATGCCAGAGGAATGGAGGAGAAGTGTGATGGTGCCCATTTTTAAGAACAAGGGAGACGTGCAGGGTTGTGGCAACTACAGAGGGATAAAGTTGATGAGCCATACGATGAAGTTATGGGAAAGAATAGTGGAAGCTAGACTAAGGGCAGAAGTCAGCATTTGTGAACAACAGTTTGGTTTCATGCCCAGAAAGAGCACCACAGATGCAGTGTTTGCCTTGAGGATGTTAATGGAGAAGTACAGAGAAGGTCAGACGGAGCTGCATTGTGCCTTTGTGGATCTGGAGAAAGCATATGACAGTGTGCCGAGAGAAGAACTGTGGTATTGCATGAGGAAGTCTGGAGTGGCAGAGAAGTATGTTAGAGTGGTGCAGGACATGTATGAGAGATGTAAGACAGTGGTGAGGTGTGCTGTCGGTGTGACAGAAGAGTTCAAGGTGGAGGTGGGACTGCATCAAGGGTCAGCTCTCAGCCCCTTCTTGTTCGCTATGGTGATGGACAGGCTGACAGACAAGGTTAGACAAGATTCCCCATGGACTATGATGTTTGCAGATGACATTGTAATCTGTAGTGAGAGCAGAGAACAAGTGCAGGAAAATCTAGAGAGGTGGAGGTATGCCCTGGAAAGGAGGGGAATGAAGATTAGCCTCAGTAAGACAGAATACATGTGCATGAATGCCAAGGACCAAAGAGGAACGGTGAGATTACAGGGAGCAGAGATAAGAAAGGTGGAGGATTTTAAGTACTTAGGCTCAACAATCCAGAGCAATGGCGAGTGTGGAAAAGAGGTCAAGAAGCGTGTGCAGGCAGGTTGGAATGGTTGGAGAAAAGTGTCCGTGTGATGTGTGATAGGAGGGTATCGGCAAAAATGAAAGGAAAAGTGTACAAAAGCGGTGTTGAGGCCAACGATGCTGTATGGGTTAGAAACAGTGGCCCTGGGGAAAAGACAGGAGGCAGAGTTGGAGGTAGCAGAGATGAAAATGTTGAGGTTCTCTTTGGGAGTAACGAGGATGGATAGGATTAGGAATGAGTACGTCAGAGGGACAGCACATGTAAGACGTTTTGGAGACAAAGTCAGAGAGGCTAGATTGAGATGGTTTGGACATGTACAGAGGAGGGATAGTGAGTATATTGGTAATAGGATGCTGAGGCTGGAACTACCAGGCAAAAGGCCTAGAGGAAGACCAAAGAGACGATTCATGGATGTGGTAAAGGAGGACATGAAGGTCGTTGGTGTAAGAGAAGAAGATGCAAAGGATAGGGTGAGATGGAGGCAGATGATTCGCTGTGGCGACCCCTGAAGGGAAAAGCCGAAAGGAAAAGAAGAAGAAGAAGAAGAAGAAGAAGGGGTGTTGATCCCCTTTCACCACCTTTGGGTGAGGCTTTGCATTTATGGTCAGTGTTATGACTCTGGTTTTGGATACTCTGCAATTAATACAGCTCAATCAACTTTATCTAATTTACCCAGATATAATGTCACTTGGAAGGTACAGCATGTGTTGTAGTATTTGAGGAATCAATTGACATGTGAAAAAAGGATTGACACTTAAGTTGTCCATGCTTACCCTGCTTTTATCAGGGCAAGATTTCAGGCCCTCCATCTTATTGGCATTAGAAATGTAGACATTTCTGATGACTGTGTAAAAATTAATATTGGGCATCCCCTCAGACAGACTCGAACTGGTTTTCACCATGGTAAACTCTCTCTCCATAGCTATATGCCTTATCAGAGACTGTGCATTGCCAGTGTGATGAAGCTATATCTCGATATGACTCCGACCTCAGGAGACGAGACAGCTTTGTTCATAAGCATTACTAGGTCTCACAAAAGAGTGAGCAAAGACACTATAAGTAGATGGATGAGAAGCGAGTTCTGTACCTGGAAGTAAAACCCCATGTATCATATTACATGGGCGAATGATCAAGCGGAAGTAAAATGCTATGTATCTATTACACGAGCTAAAAATTTGCTTCTTAAACACATCCTATAGACCAGGGGTGGCGAACAAGTTAGACACAAAGAGCCAAACTTTTTAACTGTGAGAGTTAAAGAGCCACACCACGTGCTGACACACACACACACACACACACACACACCTCTCTCTTTCTCCCTTGCTCTGAAACACACAACTACTCAACAAACTTCAGATACATAGATATGGCTTGTATAATATAAATTGATGAATATTGAAATATACACACAATCATGTTGAGTCAGGTGTTTTTGACCTTGGGGGAATTCTGGGTCAATATTAGCATGGAGTTGCTAAAATGACGAAGATTTGAATCCTTGAAATGGGATATCGTGGTGCTGCATAATAAACAGAGCGATTTGCCATTCCATTCAATAAAAATGTAAGCATCTTCCCATTCTCCCAGAAATGTCCTGTGTTCATCTTCATATTTTCGTTTAGCTTTGCATTTTGCCATTTTGACAAAGAGGGTAAGCCTGCATGCAAAGAAAATGTTTACTTAATTTCCCAGCATTCGACGTCATCCACTCAGATGATTGGCGGTCACTTATGTGTCAGACGCGGCAAAAAAACACCCAACCTTTCAAAATTATTTTTAAATATTATTTATTATTTGTTTTTAATAACCTCTGAAGGATTGAAGTGTGTTTTAAGATTTAAAAAAAAAAAAAAAAAACATGAAAAGAGGCAAAGAGCCAGTGTATATAGAAATATAAGAGGCAAAGAGCCACATTTTTATTGATCAAGAGCTCGCATGTTCACCACCCCTGAATAGACAGTCTTACTCAATAATACAGTACTGATATAGTAAAATATACACATTATACAGCATATACAGTAATACCTCTGCTCACGAACATAATTGGTTCCCAGAAAGTGTGTGTAAGGCGAAAAGTTCGTCTTCCGAACATTTATTTCCCATAAGAAACCATTAAAATGAGAATAATCCGTTCCCAGGTCCCCATAAAACATAATTTTCTACTAAATAAGCCTTAAAACTACACAAAAATATACCTTATTTGATGTATAATAAATGTGCTCTTGTATTGTAATTAAAGAAATAAACTGTACTATGTAATAAAGTCGTTTTATTTACCTTTGTGATGGTAGTTGATGGCTTGATGGAATGGAGTGGGAGGAGGAGGGAGGGAGGGACTTACTGTTTGGAAGGAGAGTTTGGAAACGCCTACTGTTTGGAAACACCCTTAGCCACACACGCACCCTTAATAGCTTCCTTGTTCTTAAGGATGCGAGCAATGGTAGACTTAGCGTACTGGTACTGGGACGCTGAGTCACACAAACGCACACCTCGTTCGTGTTTTTCAATGATCTCCGCCTGTGGTGGGGTCTTTTTTCGGTCCCATAATAGCAAAAGTACACTCAATATGGTCCAAAATGTCTAGCAAACACAAACCACTTCCGCATTCAAAGAAAGGGGGTGACGAACTGTGACGCCATGAGCGTGCGTCAGCTTCTCGTGGCCGCCACCGTGGCGCTGTTCGACCGCGTGGTTTGATTCGTCCGCCGAAAACTAGTTCGTCAGCAGAGACTATATGCTCGCAAATTTAATGTTCTTGAGGCGAAAAGTTCGTGAGCTTAAGCGTTCGTCAGCGGAGGTTTTACTGTATATATATATATATATATATATATATATATATATTTATTTATATATATATATATATATATATACACATATAATCTCTGCTGATTTAACTAGTTTTATATATATATATATATATATATATATATATATATATATATATATATATATATATATATATATAAAGACACATTTAAATGCATTCTCCTTGAAACATACAATACAACACTGTAGTTTTCAAAAATGCCCACTAAAGGAAGGTATTGCATTATTTGTGAGGCATGACATGACTGAATTCAGGTATTAACTGCATTCAGGCTGAGCAGCTCAGCCACGCACCTAAAACAGATTTTAAGAGTGAGAGAGTTAGAGATCGTTACAAACCAAAGAAGCGGTGACGTGATGCGAGTTAACCCTCTGGCGCAGAGGTGAGCCTGCCTTTGTTTATTGGGAGTAGATGAGAATAGTGAATTCAGGTGTGAGCTACCAAGCAGCTCAGCCACGTCCCTCAGCCGAAAGAAAACAGTTAGAGGCACAGCCGCCAAAATCAAAGTCCCCCAAAAACACAGACAATGACAAAAAGGACATAAAAGAAAAAGAAATGTAATAAATTGGATAAACCAAACAAAATGAGAAACATGCTACACCACAGTAAATAAAAATCACACACACAAACATTAACGTGTTTTACAACAGTTCAGATGACTACTCCTCTTCAAGCAATTCAGAGGAAACGGTCATTTCTTCTGGAGAAAGTCTTATTTCTTCAGAAGAGACATCCAACATTACCTTTTTCTGGTTCTTAGCCAATGTTTGAGTGGCATCGTAGAGATTAACTGGTAATTAAAACACACTAAAAAAAGCCTCATTGACAACATGTGCGCGAATAAGGAAAAAGGGGTGTGACATCATATCAACCAATCAGCAAGAAGGAGGACAGCCACGGACATTCTGAATTTGGCTGAATTTGCATGATGTGACAGTTG
The DNA here is from genome assembly GCA_024760905.1 of Plotosus lineatus. Lineage (NCBI taxonomy): Eukaryota > Metazoa > Chordata > Actinopteri > Siluriformes > Plotosidae > Plotosus > Plotosus lineatus. Next base: position 39,711,180 of record CM045732.1, on the reverse strand, counting down.
CTCGGCAGTCCGCGAATATGCTAACCGTGAGTGCAAAACCGTGAATCGTCAAGGGCCTACTGTACCAGTATTATATTATATCTATTGACTCAAATAAGCTCTTTTTCAACGTAACATTCTTGTGTTTAATTGTAAAATCCCCATTGGAACCGAGTTTCACCAAACTTTATGGGCTATCCATGATTTCAACTACACTTATCCAGGGTATTTTTTATTTTTTTATTTATTAATTTATATTTATTTTATTTATTGTATTTGGTATTCTATATTTGTATAACTACTTTTTACTAAATCTTTATTTAATATATTATCTATACTTGTTCTGATCTCATCTTGTTATTTTATTTTTATACACTTTATATATTATTTTGGTTTTCTATACCTCATTTCATATCAGTAATTGAAATAATTTATCAGTTTACTTTATTTATTAGTAATATATTGGCGTAAGCTTTAATGAAGCCGTTGGGGGAGAGGAGGGGGGGGCACAAGCCAGTGTTCCCCATCATGCCGGTCCAAAGCCCGGATAAATGCGGAGGGTTGTGTGAGGAAGGGCATCCGACGTAAAACCTGCGCCAGATTTATTATGTAAAACATCAATACCGGATCGGTTGAAGCCCAGGTTAACAACGACTGCCATCGTTGACTTAACCAACAGGGTGCTGGTGGAAATTGGACTACTGTTCGTCAACGAAGGAGAAGTCAAAGAAGGAAAGGCGAGAGGCGTGTCCGTAGGCAGAGAGAGAAGAGGAAAGGCTTGAGTCAAGCACTGAAAGTTGGGACTTTGAATGTTGGAACTATGACAGAAAAAAAAATGTAAGAAAGTGGTGAGGTGTGCTGTCCGCGTGACCGAAGAGTTCAAGGTGGAGGTGGGACTGCATCAAGGATCAGTTTTGAGCTCCTTCTTGTTTGCTATGGTAATGGACAGGCTGACAGACGAGGTTAAACAAGAATCTCCATGGACAATGTTTGCAGATGACATTGTGATCTGTAGTGAGAGCAGAGAACAAGTGCAGAAAAACCTGCGGTGGAGGTATGCCCTGGAAAGGAGGGGAATGAAGGTTAGCCTCAGTAAGTCAGAATACATGTGCGGAAATGAGAAGGACCCAAGAGGAACGGTGAGGTTAAAGGGAGCAGTACTTAGGCTTAACAATCCAGAGCAATGGAGAGTGTGGAAAAGAGGTGAAGAAATGTGTGCAGGCAGGTTTTAATGGTTGGAGAAAAGTGTCCGGTGTGTTGTCTGATAGGAAGGTATTGGCAAGAATGAAAGGAAAAGTGTACAAGACGGTGATGAGGCCAGCGATGTTGTATGGTTTAGAAACAGTGGCACTGGGGAAAAGACAGGAGTCATAGCTAGAGGTAGCAGAGATAAAAAAGTTGAGGTTTTCTTTGGGAGTAACAAGGATGGATATGATCAGGAATGAGTACATCAGAGGGACTGCACATGTCAGAGGTTTTGGAGACAAAGTCAGAGAGGCTAGATTGAGATGGTTTGGACATGTACAGAGGAGGGATAGTGAATATATTGGTAGTAGGATGCTGAGGTTGGAACTACCAGGCAGAAGGCCTAGAGGAAGACCAAAGAGGAGATTTATGGATGTGGTAAAGGAGGACATGAAGGTAGTTGGCGTAAGAGAAGATTTAGAGGACAGCGTGAGATGGAGGCAGATGATTTGCTGTGGCAATGCCTGATGGAAACAGCCGAAAGGAAATGATTATATTAGTGTAAGCTTTGTACAAATAATTTTTGCTTTCTATGCCATTTAAGAAACCCAAAATTATAAACTATTGCATGGTATAAATTATTATTGACTGATATATTGCACTATATGTATGAGTATTACTTGCAAATGTTGAAATAAAATAAAATAAAATCAATCAATCAATCTGATGTGACTTCTGCTAAGACAGCCTTCTACAAGAAAAAGTTGTACACTGCTACAAAGCACCCACACAAACTTCACAACGTCTTTTCACCATTACTGAATCCATCTGCTCCATCTGCTCCACCTGCCTAACTGCTGAAGACTTTGCTGACTTCTTTGATGGGAAGATTAAATAAATCTGTGAGACATTTACTCCCATCCCAACTCCTACAATACACAGCATAGATTCCACTTCCCCTTCCCTTGCACAGTTTCCCAATCTCACAGAGGAAGATATCCGGCACGTCATTTCAACATACAATCCTACCGCTCACTATATCCAATTCTACAATACTCCAGACTATCTCTCAAGACCTTCTTCCATTTACATCCACTATTATCAATAACTTCCAAACATCTGGTCAGGTACCAACAGTGTTCAAAAGAGCCAGAGTTCTACCCATCTTCAAGAAACCCTCCATCAGACATCAGCAACTACAGGCTAGTATCACTCTTTTCTTTCCTTTCTAAAATTCTTGAACACCACTCAGATACTTGTTCAATCCCTTGTCATCGCAGGACTAGATTACCGCAACTCACTCCTGGCAGGTCTACCTTTGAGTGCTATTTGACCTTTGAAAATGATCCAGAATGTAGCTGCACAGCTTGTTTTCAACCTTCCCAAAGTTTCCTAAAACCACTGCTACAATCTCTCCACTGGCTTCCAGAAGCTGCTCGTATTCAATTTAAAACGTTCACGCTTGCCTACAAAGCCAAAAAATGGAACTGCACCTGCCTACCTCAAAGCACATATCACACATCAAACTGCACCATGTTCTCTCAGATCTTCTTACACAGCAAGTCTGATCTCTCCCTCTAACAAGGCACAAGGGAAAAATGCATCTAAAGAATCCTTCTTCACAGTTTGGCCATGTCGTCACTTCGGTAAAGCATAATATTGGTTCCAGATCTTTATGGGCAAATCTTCTTTTCTATTCAGTTTCTAAATTCCAAGTCTTCCCATCCTTAAGAATAATAATTGTGCCATTAGTTCTATATTTTCTTTGAAAGTCTTCAAACTTGGGAGAATTGAACCCTGTCTTGTCAAGGTTGGTATGTGACATCACTGACTGCTGTTTTGGGGATTTTCTTTGCAGCGCTCACAAAATCTGTCATCATTTGCTTTAAAAATATCTATGCCGCTCTGATCACCGTGGTTTACCTTTGTTAAGAACAAATGAGGCCTTTTCTAGGTAAAACCTAAACTTCAGCAAAGAATATACAACAGTGGAAATTTTTTAATTTTTTGAGAAATTACTTTAAAAGGGCACACCTAGGAAACAGGAAACACCTGTCAGCCACAAATTTCTTATTCTCTGAGGTAAGCAGTTCACAGTATAATGTTAAGCATTTCCCAAACCAGGATGCCTTGCTCTAGAGATTACTGCATCAGCATGATAAATATTCAAAATGAAAGGCATCCTGGTTTGGCACGGTGGGTCAGTGGTTGTTATAAAGTCTGAGGTTTGGGCCACATGCCTGCCAAGGGTATTTCTGTGTTAAGTTTCCGTGTTCTCCTCATGTCAGTCAAAGTTTCCTCCAAGTGCTCGGATTTCTTCCCAGAGTCCAAAGATATTAGAATAATGGATACACTAGGAAAACTGGATTGCATAAGCCCTAGCACTATATTCTGTGTTCTAAGAGATGCCCCCTGCTTGCTATCAGAGATGTAGTTACAAACAGTCATACTGTGTGTGTGGTTCAATATGTGACCGAGTACTTTCAAAAACTGCCCGTTTTTAGGTCAGTTGAATATCTGGAGGATCGGTACTGTATTTGTGGATTTAATCATGGACTCAAAAAGAATAAACTAACTTTCTTCTGAAATTCATCAGACTATATTTGGTCTGAGAGATAAAAATCTTTCGTACAAGAAACTGTAAAAAACTGAAGCTCTCATACAAAGGGGTGTGTACTACTCCCCTCACAGAGCAGCATGAGCTGGCTCTAACCAGGACAGAAAGAGAAGTCTGAGGCTCCAGTGCACGACTGAGTACATCAGAGTCTCTAGTTTGAGAAACAGATGCCCGATTGGTCCTCCACTGTCAGCTTGATTAAATAGTACCTGAAAAAGTTTTCAGTGAAGAAGCAAATCCTCCATACTTGAGACTAGTCAGTAACGGGATAAGATTAGGACAACATAACACACTGGACAGAGGAAGACTGGGGTGAAAATAGATAGATGAATCTACATTTGAAATGCTTGGGTCACGAAAAATAGTTCAAACTATTGAAGAATTATTTAGAGAAGCAGTCAGCTGTGATTCTATTAATAATGGACTGGCCAGTGGAGTCACAGGATCTCAGCCCGATCGAGCTACTGCAGGAGCAGAGTAATCGCGTAAGCAAATTAATTCCATTCAGATTTGAATGGTTTTTCTGCATTTTTTTTCTCCCTTAGTCAAGGACTGTAGAGCGTATGCATGTATTCTGATGTCTATGTACATTTTATGTGTAGGTCAGAGGCCAAGTGTACAGTGTAGGGTAAGGCCAAAATAGACTGCAGAGCATGCACTAGTTTATTTCACTTGTTGCACACTCGATTTAAAGTTATAGATGGGCTGGGCCCTCTCTCAGCCAACACTGGGAAACTGAACAGCCTGAACAACTCACAAGACCATTACATGACAAAACAGACAACCACTCAAATTCATACCTGGGGTCAATTTAAAACAACCACTTAACCTAATGTGTATATTTTGGGGCTATGAGAGGGAACCAGAGTACCCAGAGGTAACCCATGTAAGCATGGGAAGAACAACCCTGCAAATATCACGACATCACCAATTCAGCATTTCACAAGAGATTTGTACAAGAGCACTACAATCAAACAAGCCATGTCCTGTGCACTTTCCTTTAAAAAAAACCCTTTTATCTACCTCTGCAATGACGCAAATATCTCAGTGTCTCTGCGTCAGAACAATTACATCAGTGCATAGTCATATTCTGGCTCAATATATTCCCCTTCCACTTGCAAAAAAATTCTAATGACACAAAAAGACAATCAGATAGTGTTGGTTTTAGACACAGGGTTGGGACATTGAGTGGTTTGAGTTTAAGAGACAGCCAGGATACACAAAAGAGCATATAAATAAAACCAGACTAAAATGAAGAATGGGGGGAAGTGTGCAGGCCAACATAGCAACAGTAGGGTCAGGGTGAACAACAAATCCATTTGAACTGCTTAATAAAATACAGCAAAATAATGTGAGTATTGAGACGTGCAGACTATAAATGAAGCCTATTATAGACAAGAGTGCAAAAATTAGGTGCTAGTAATCCACTTCCATCAGGGTCGTGGGGGGAAGCTGGTGTACAGATGCTCAATCTACCACAGCATCAAAAAAAAAAGGAAAAAAAAAAAAAAAGCAGTTCTTTTTACTCACAATCTGCTTTGAATAATCTGGTGTATAATACCATCGCAATGCTATGGACATACAGAATGTGACCGTGCCATGACAATATCATGGGTATTCTTAAACTCATTAAAACTAACGTGTACCCACTTGCACATCTGTTCAACATTGCAATAATTACACATCAACTTCATATAACTTATATATTAATGCTTCTAACTCATAACCCTCCTGTTTTAGTTTTGAAAAATTGAAGGTAGTTCCTTTTAGTACTCAGACTAAACCCTCCTCCGCCCTCAGAGGTCCTTCAAAAGCCATGTCCCCCTCCACACACACTGACTGCAGCTTATTGCAAAACATCACGCATGAACAGTGAGACACAATAACATTTAATTGGATATTTCCTTGTGGACCATGAGGCAGTGAGTATGTTTACCCGATGGCAATGAAAGCCAAAATATTCTGTTGGAATAAAACTGGCCTTTTAAAACGAATTTAAAGATGTTAATCTGAATGAAATCATACTAAATCATCTTTACTTGTAGTCAGGATTGTTATACCATCACATTGAATATAAACGTTTAACTGAACTCTGCGCACAGTACCTTCTCTCTGGTTCCACCTGCTCCATTATCACTTAAAGTAAAAAATTAAGCGGTATTAACAAAGGTAGTTGTTTTTTCTGGAGCTGTTAATATTCAGACTGAGGTAGAGACAGGTCATGCTGTTCCAGCTAAAACAGTGAAATATTACGAAAAAGCTCTGATGGGAAAATATGGACTGATACAGACTTTTAAGCTTAACATCAGAAGGTTTTAATTTCAAGTGCTTACACATACTTGCACAATGTAGCTAAAATATGATTTTGATTATTTTGCATGGGTTTCCTTACCAATCACATCACAAACATTAAAATCCATACACGAGAGAGCAAAGATTCCAAAAACACTGTGTAGAAATGAGCAAGAAGTAAAGCAAGTGATTGGCTCATGTAAGAAACACACACACACACACAACGAGAAAGTGTGTCTAGTGTTATAAGAGTAGTGTGTCTCTTATACCCCCATTTCACTGGAGCACGGCATGCAACGATCATAGCAGAAAGGCGCAGAACGCAGTCTACGGAAGAGCTTTGGCATTTTTACACAGAAAATGGGTGAAAACTCTACGGAAAAATGGGAATCCCTCTGATCGAGTCTGTGCTAGATGAAAGCATACACTTGAGCCTGTGTTTAAGACGAGCTGATCTCTGAACCATGCTTTGTATTTGCTTGATCATTTATTATAAAGCGATTTAAACATGGCTGTGCGTGCCGCACGCTCTCTACTCTGTCCGCACGCACGTGATCATCGGCATGAGGAGGATGATCATGTAGACCCAATCGAAGTCTCAAGCAAACCACAATCAGCAGTGGATCAGTGAATCAGAAGAAGGTGAAGTACTCATGGTGTGCCATGTCTTAAATGAGGGGTAGAGCACCCGGCAAGCACTCGGTCTGATGCTGCTGCTGCTGATGGTTTGTGGTGTGTAGAGCACAGAACATTCAAAGAATTTTTTTTCCGTGAACGTGCTTTTGAACATTACATAATATTTTGGCCTGCCGGAAGCATACGGAAGTGGAATAACTATGGAATCACACGGAATGACACGGAAGATAAGGGAATAATTGCGGAACATTTGCGAATGACAACATTTGTGCTTCCGTAAGTCTGCCGTGCTCCAGTGAAATTGGGGTATTTTAAGGATGAAGATAAATGGAGGAAATAAGTTTAAAAAAAAAAAAACAACTCCTGTGTTTCCCCAACTATGCTTCGGAGTGAGGACAGGAAAGGTTATCCCCAAGTTTTCTTTTTAGCACCTTTCACTCATTGATTTCAATTTTTAGTTATATCACTTGTCCTATTAGTTTACTTAGCCGTTTAAAAAGTTCTGGTTCTGTGTCCCATTCCTTTTTGATGAAACCTTGCTCAGAAAAATTAGTTCTGCCTGCCTGAGTTAGATTGCATGTTTTTATTCTCTGTGAGTCTCAGTGGTAGAGTATGAGCCTCACTTTTTTGGGGTTGCAGTTTTGTTATTAAAAATAAATCTGTTCTTTTTTATCGGCAGTCAGCATGGTTTTGTTCGTCGTGAGCACGGTAAAACCAGTCCAAGTCATGTCCCATGTCTCTAATGCTTGACAATCAATCCTAAACCAAAACAAATACTGGTCCTTCTCAAAAAATTAGCATATTGCGATAAAGTTAATTATTTTCTGTAATTTACTGATAAAAATTAAACCTTCATATATTTTAGATTCATTGCACACCAACTGAAATATTTCAGGTCTTTTATTGTTTTAATACTGATGATTTTGGCATACAGCTCATGAAAACACAAAATTCCTATCTCAAAAAAATTATCATATCATGAAAAGGTACTCTAAACAAGCTATTAACCTAATCATCTGAATCAACCAATTAACTCTAAACATCTGCAAAAGATTCCTGAGGCTTTTAAAAGCTCCCAGCCTGGTTCATTACTCAAAACCGCAATCATGGGCAAGACTGCCGACCTGACTGCTGTCCAGAAGGCCATCATTGACACTCTCAAGCAAGAGGGTAAGACATAGAAAGAAATCTCTGAGCGAATAGGCTGTTCCCAGAGTGCTGTATCAAGGCACCTCAGTGGGACGTCTGTGGGGACGAAAAAGTGTGGCACTGGACTGTTGCTCAGTGGTCCAAAGTACTTTTTTCGGATGAAAGCATATTTTGCATGTCATTCGGAAATCAAGGTGCCAGAGTCTGGAGGAAGACTGGGGAGAAGGAAATGCCAGAATGCCTGAAGTCCAGTGTCACATACCCACAGTCAATAATGGTCTGGGGTGCCATGTCAGCTGCTGGTGTTGGTCCACTGTGTTTTATCAAGGGCAGGGCCAATGCAGCTAACTATCAGGAGATTCTGGAGCACTTGATGCTTCCATCTGCTGAAAAGCTTTATGGAGATGAAGATTTCAATTTTCAGCACGACTTGGCCCCTGCTCACAGTGCCAAAACCATTGGTAAATGGTTTACTGACCATGGTATTACTGTGCTCAATTGGCCTGCCAACTCTCCTGACCTGAACCCTAGAGAGAATCTGTGGGATATTGTGAAGAGAAAGTTGAGATACACCAGACCCAACACTGTGGATGAGCTTAAGGCCGCTATCGAAGCATCCTGGGCCTCCATAACACCTCAGCAGTGCCACAGGCTGATTGCCTCCATGCCGAGCCGCATTGAAGCAGTCATTTCTGCAAAAGGATTCCCGACCAAGTATTGAGTGCATAACTGAACATAATTATTTGAAGGTTGACTTTTTCTGTATTAAAAGCACTTTATCGGTCGGATGAAATATGCTAATTTTTTGAGATGGGAATTTTGGGTTTTCATGAGCTGTATGCCAAAATCATTAGTATTAAAACAATAAAAGACCTGAAATATTTCAGTTGGTGTGCAATGAATCTAAAATATATGAAAGTTTAATTTTTATCAGTACATTACAGAAAATAATGAACTTTATCACAATATGCTAATTTTTTGAGAAGGACTAGTATGTAAAACGTGAATACTAGGTCAAAGTACAAAAGCTGACCTGTGACACATCGTAAACCAAATCAGCTGACACTCCGGCAGTCCAGAGCTTCTGCATGACGCTAATGGCTCTGCTCATTGACGTGTGGCCCACAGGAACAATCAGCGCATCACACGTGCTTATGGGAGGCTATAGAAACAGACAGGACAGTGTGTCAGAGACAGGCAGGCTTGCAAAGAGCCGGTTACAGAGGTCAGACAGGGGAAAAGACAGACCAATCTCACCGGTTCTTCCATTGCTGCCATAGCAGTACAGATCTTATCAAGGGCTATACTTGCCCCCACTGCTGAAGCCAGAGGAGCTGTGGCGGCCGGTCCAAGAAAGTCCAGGATCTGAGTGAGGAGTTAAAAAAAAGCTTCTAAAGATTGGGTGCATTATAGAATTTTACTTGGTACAGATTATTAATGCAGTCTGTGTCTCTTTGTCCTACCAGGTGGTCATAACGTCCTCCAGCTGCTATTATGTCAGGAACTGTGCGATTTCGCTTCTTAATAAAGGCTACAAATTGGAAGACAATCCCACGATGCTGTTGCACCTTGTAGACGAGCCCCATATTGACCACTACCTGTAACCCAGTAAGAAGTCGGGATGCAAAGTCAAGGGGCCATTATTTTGAGATTGAGTTTACTCTATCATATGTCAGAGTTTATAAGTTTAATTATAATTTCTTGTGACGTCTTTAATTTGAATTCATTTAAATTAACTCATTAAATGCTTCACATCACAAAAGCCCCATATAACAGAAATACATTTCAGTTTCACATAATATAAAAGGCATAATACACATTAATAAATTGATTTATTTTTAAAACAAGCTTCTCAACATTTACATTACATGTCAGCTTTTTAAATGATGGAATTACAGTAGTTTTAAAAAATTAACTGGCACAGTGTTAATTTTGAAACCGTTTCTTGTTAACACTGTAACTACTCAGCTTTGGTTTTGTTATGATGGGTGATTTTTCAGGAGGTGGGAAAATTCCCTACAATTATAGAGACAGTCAAATTTTTAAACAGTGAAACTCGGTATCTTTTGCCCAGTTCTGGAAGAGAAACATTCTCGATACGATTGTAATGGAGGGCATTGAAGCAGAGCAGTGGGTTTAGCGGTTGTACCTGTATTTTAACTCCAAGTATCTTGAGCAGACCTGTCAGCTCTTCCAGATCTTTAAGGCCTTGCTTAGCCATCTGTGTGACTGCAGAGGTCTTCTGTTTGGTCAGAGTGTTGATTACAGGAGTCAGTTCATGCAGCTCTCCTTTATGTTCTATGTACTTATAGAGCATCTGCAACTGCACAGAGATGCACACTGAACATGAGTATTCGTTTTCCAATGTGGTTTCTTCAATTAATTCCTCAAAAATAACTCATTAAGACTCTGAACAGATGAATCAGAACAACACACAAAACTGAATTAATCTGCATTGACAATATACTGCTGTAAATAATTACCATATTCAACGTTATAAGCACCCAGGGCGTTATAAAAATTGGAGTGGGTGGGCGCTTATTAAAATGTTACCAGCGGAGGGGAACAGTAAGTGCTTATTACCATCGAGGTAAAAAACATGAAGAATAACAGAACAGTAAAAAATGTTTTACTGGTATTTGTGTTATTCATTTTGTGGTATCAACTAAACTACTTACATGAAATATTAAAATAAACAGAAAACAGCATAAATTTTTAATACAAGACCCCTTACTTTTCCCTCCTGATGCTGTTCCTTTAAACATTTTCCGGAAAGTAAACTCGAGCCAATCAACACTAATGTCAACTTTAACACATAGCATGTTGAACCAATCAACACTAAGATAAACAAAAGTACATGACCGGGAACGTGCTTACATTTATGAAGTTAGTGAGCGTGAGAATCTGGTGAAAAATACTCATCATCACTTTCTGATAGGTCGATATCTGACTCATCGCTCCATTCATTCAGAGCACCCCATAGTTTTGCTGTAACAGTTTCTAATGATTCATCGGTTTTTGGACATTTACCAAGAGAACACAGCAAAATATTTCCTGTTTTTTTTAAACCATGGCGGAACAATCAAATGTGTTGATACTGATAAACATTATAGACGTTCCCCAGTGGCAGGGGGTCCTGAAATACCATGTAAAGTCAGTTTTACAGGCAGTGAACACCTCATTTTACGGTTACAGAGACTGATCAAATAAAATTAGTAAGTTTGAGCTACAATTTTGCAACCAGTACACATGGGCGTTTATTAGATGTAAGATTAGACACATTGGGAGGACGGGGGCCTTATTGGAGCAGGGCGCTTATTACGTTCAATACGCTGTCTGTCTTCCTTTCGGCTTTTTTCCCTTTTACTCAGGAGTCGCCACAGCGAATCATTTGATTCGCACGTTTTATTTGGCAGAGGTTTTTACGTCGGATGCCCTTCCTGTCACAACCCTTTTTTAGCAAGGGACAGAAACACGCTGACGACTTTGCAGCCTACTCTTTACGAAAGTCAGCAATGGTTCTTTTACATGCCTCTCACCATAGACAGTGAGAGACATGGCCCGTCTTTGATAACCCAGTTAGCTGCACTGGGGGGGACAGTGACAACCTTGTGGAGAGTGGGACTCGAACCCCCAACCTTTGGATCAGTGATCCAGCGCCCTATACTTTTTTATTCACAAACCTATTTAAAAGGAAAAATCCATCCCAGTGACTTGAGTATGAAACTTATCAATGGAAATCATCCCCAAACCCTGGCATCTAAGTTTTATTTTATATTATATTTTATAACAATTGATTCACAAATAAACTTGGACATGAGCAACATTCATTCGTTTGAAGTTGGGTAGTTGGAAAATATGGCAGTTTCACCATCAGACCACACACACACAGACGAGATAAAAATTACAAAAAACTTTCTGAGGACATAAAGTTAAGATTTTGCTGAACATATAATTGAAGTGTGTAACCTAAGATGGTGAGATTTTCCTGTAACCTACATTGTTATTTGACAAGGACAGGTTGCAGAACTTGGCTTCCACCTCTCGTTTCTTCAGTTTCTCACTCTGTTGAGGGGGGAAAAAGACAGTGAACTTGAGAATGTGTACCATGATGAGTCTGATTGAGCAAGTTGGGGAGCTCCATGAACTGTGGAATAACAAAATCACCAGAACCTATATAACGGCGTGATATTAATTTTTAGGGTTGAATGTGTTCCCTTCCATGGAAAAGTGGGCTTTTGGTTTTAGCATATTATCTGTTTAGTGTTGTTTACCTCAGAATTATAATTTGCTTATTAATAATCTCGAGTGAGTACTGAAGCGCCGATTGCATGTTTAAAGTCCTGGCTTATTTGTATCAACATCAGGAAATGTTTTAATAAAATGTCAATGTACTATTGTAGTTAAGAATATTTCCCAAAAGCTATGATGGAAGCATAAACCACGATCCATGTGAAAGTAAAGTGTGCAGAGAGCAAGAGCGTTGAAAAATGAACATTGACCTCGTTCTTTGCAGGGGTCTTGCAAATTACAAAAGCGTAAATGGAATAAACATGGAATGGAAACTGTCAGCTGCTCCCACTCTGCTGCCATCACAAAAATAATAAGAAATAAAAAGCCTCATATTAAACTAGAAATGAATTACTAATTATAATTGGTAAAAGGCTGCTGACTGATTTTATGCAACAGCAGCAGTAGTGCCAATTGCCAGCTGTTAATACACATGCCATCTCATACTTTATGAGAAGGCACACAGGTTGGCTGAAGCCTATTTCAGTCACCTCAACAGCACACCAACCCATAAGAGGGCAAATACACACATCATTCACACTCATAATTCTGAACAATGTGGAACAGCCAAGTAGCCTAAGGTGCGCACGTTTGCACTGTAGGACGAAACCAGAGTGTCATGAGGAAACCCATACAATCAAGAAAACAAGTAAAACTCACACAAAAACATCCTCAATCCTGGGACTCGATCCCATTGCTGTGAGGTGGAGATGGTAATTACTATGCCACCCTCCTTACCATATATAAAAATAGAGGAACTATGCATGAATGGTAGTATTTCCTATCATTATATAGATTTATGCAATGGAAAAAAAAATATAGAGCTCCTGAGAATTGATGGAGAATTGACTGGTGTCTGAGCTTGGGTTTGCAACGATTGGACAGGCATGTCTGAGCTTACCATAGCATCACACAGTATACTGGAAGCCTGGTTTAGTTTGTCTTCTGGCACACCACTGTGTAGCAGAATGGCTCGGAACAGGCTAGTGTGGTTGAGGTAGATTGTGTAGTTCCTTTCCTGCAACGTAGCATGAGATAAAACTTTTAACACAAATTATTTTTAAGGTTCTCTCTCCAAGTCAAATGTCACATTCTCTGATTTTCCCGATTTATAATGAAAGAAAATATCGGCTCCCCTTGTGCTGACAGACAAAAACTCGCCACAGTATTTGAAACCCATCAATTTGCAAGATTTTTTCACTGGTTCGTATACATTTCCAGTAGAAAAGTAGCAGCTTACAGTGGAGACTGTTTTAACATAATGAAATCACCAGCCAAAGAAAAAGATTGCATGGAAAAATATATTTTGCTGCAGTCACAAATTTAAATACTCCAGCTTCAAACAGCAACCTTGGGGTCCAAGCATCAACAAGCTGCTTTCCTGTGGGTCTTGAAATGACACAGAGGTCAGTAAAACTTTATCCCAAGTTCATGTTATTCAAAACTACAAGAAATGTTAAATATCCAAAGAATGCATAATGTCATCATTGCAATTTGATTGACAGATAGTGTTGATGTTCTCTGACAGAGATTTTTCCTTTGCAACAATCTAGAGCAGCACAGCTCAAAGGCCATAAAGGTGCAGTTGTGCATCAACTGAAGTTACAATTCATGAGAAGACTTCTATATTTTTGAAAAAAATTAGCATATTGTGATAAAGTTCATTATTTTCTCTAATGTATTGATAAACATTAGACTTTCATTTTATTACAACAACTGAAGTAGTTCAAGCCTTTTATTGTTTTAATATTGATAATTTTGACAAAAAAGCAAAATTAAAACTAATATTTAAAAAATAATTAAATTAATTTTTGAAAAAATACCACACAATTAAATGTTTAATATTTAGCATGTTAGCTCTGGCACCTGGAGCACGCTGAACTCCTGTATAACCTCTGAGATGGTGTAGATGGTCTCAGCATCAGGGAGTAAGCTGTTTGTAACAGGCACAACAATATCAAAAGCACACTCCAGCAGCTCTTTGGGATGCGCCTTGTCCAACTTCCGTGGCCTGAACACACGCTCAATACTGTACCTGATCAAGAGCAAGACTTATTAATAATAATGATCATGTCCTGTGGTTCACAGTTTTGCACACACACACACACACACGTACACACACGCGCACACACATTTTTTATATATTAAATATATGAAATATATATATATATATATATATATATATATATATATATATATATATATATATATATATATACACATACATAAATACATACACACACACACACACACACACACACACAAAGTGGGACCTCACCATACAAAATTAATTTGTTCCAGAGCCTTTTTCCTAACCTGGATTTTTCGTTACTTGAACCGCATTTTACATGTGTTTTTATAAAACATCTTTCAATGTAAAACGTGTAATTCGTTCCAAGTCCCCAATACTATCCCCTAAACCCTTTAAAAATTATAAAAGCATACCTTTTAAGACCTCCTTCTGCTTCAATGTCGTAGCGATGGTAGACGGGTTTGGCCATATTCCTTTGCGATATCACTCATACGCATACACATACCACGAGCACGTTTCTTCTTTGCTTCTCATTCGTACCGGAAATCACACGCGCGCGCACGTGAGTGTGTGTGTGTTGACCATGTCTTCTTAGCAGAGTTATAATCTTACAAATGTTTATGGAAGGTTAAAAGCCTGAGTCAAGAAATAATGCAGGAAACAACAGTAACTCTGTCCTTTACAAGAAAAGCATAATGGGAGATGCAGCTCCATAATAGCTGATGGGAGGGAGCTGCGTCATCCCTCCTAGCCAATGGGAGGCCAGCGGGGCGGGATGTTTGAACGTCATTGATGGGAGAGCAGCTGGTGCATTGTTTGAATGGCGCGTTTGAATGTTTGAATGGCATGTTTCGTAAGGAGAACTTGTTTCGTATACAGAGACAAATAATTTTGGAACATGTTTTATGTGACCTGGATTTTTCATTTGCTGGGACTATCGTAAGGTAAGGTACCACTGTGTGTGTGTGTGTATATATATATGTATGGGGGGGGGGGACAGGAAGACAGAGAGAGGGGAGGGGGGGGGCTCATTGAGATCTAAAAACATACTTTCTGCTATTAAATACTCAAAGAGACACATTTTTTTGTGTTCAGTAGTCCCTGAAATAAAACAAAGATGTTTAGGTTCCTTAAACACATACTTCTGCATAGTAAAACTCAAGACACTGAGAATTGCACAAGTAAAACAGGGAAAAGTGATTCAGTCTCAGTTTATTTTATACGCTCACAATCAATTCACTGGGTTAGTTCAGAAAATGTAAGAACAAATTAACGTTTTGGGCTTTTTTTTTTTTTTACAGATACCGTATTTTTCAGACCATAAGGCGCACCGATAAGCTTTTAATCTGGTGAACCTTTTGTGTGGATGAAGCCACGCAACTCCATCTCTCTAACACCATCAAAACCCAAGTGAAGCAAACTCATTCAGAGCTTACCATCACTCCAACAGCTAGATATTGGTGTGAACAGGTCATAAGTTAAAGGGATCCAAGCTTTATGTCCAAATACTAGGTCAGGTGATTTGGTTTTTTCCACCTAATCTCAGTCTTTAACCTCAAAACGCTCAGCTGGCTTAATCAGAGTCGTACGTTCATCACCAGGATAAAGCACCGCTACTGGTGTCCTCGGATTAATCTTCTTGAATTTACACTTGAATTTACTAAAGTTACACTGATACAGCTCCTTAAGAGTAATGACCCGTCTTTTTAAGGGGGCGTGGCTGAGATAAGTTTAGGTCATGACCCAGAAAGACTTCTAATCTTTGTCTCTATTGATCTGACTCCATGCGCAAAAGAAAAAGTAGATGATAATCTTTCTTCTTTTCCTTTCGACTGTTCCCTTCATGGGTCGCCACAGCAAATCATCTGCCTCCATCTCACCCTGTCCTCTTTATCTTCTCTTACGCCAACGACCTTCATGTCCTTCTTCACCACATCCATAAATCTGTTCTTTGGTCTTCCTCTACGCCTTTTGCCTGGCAGTTCCAACGTCAGCATCCGACTACCAATGTATTCAATGATCAACACTTGGTGGAAAGCTGGCTTCTATGGTGGGGGAGGCTGCCTTCCAGACCTTGCAGGCCCAAAAGTGTAATTAGGGTCTGCTGGGAACATTTGGCAGAGTCTCCAGTCCAAGAGGCCTTTAACTCATCTCCAGCAGAACTACAACCACGTCCCAGAGAAGGCGGGTGACATGGAATCTGAATGGACCAGGTTTCGTGCCTCCATTGCTGAGGTGTCAGCCCATAGCTGTAGCCGGAAGGTCGTCAATGCTTGTCGTGGCGGTAACCCGCGAATCCCTCTCTCTGGTGTGTTTTGCCGAATGCGGGCTCTGCCCACACCCAGCTGAAAAAACTATTTTATTTAAATGTTTAAATGGACGGGGGGGGGGTATTTAAAGTGGAATCACAGGACCTGTTTGAAAGAGCAGAGGTCCTGATTCAATATTAACTTGCTTCCTTGCGAGATTGGAGGTCTTTATTAACGCACATACACACACAACACTGTTGCTCTTTATCTCTTTCTCTCTCTCTCTTTGTGTGGCGCGCTCCGCCAAATGCGGGCTCTGCCGATACGCAGTGCGCAGCCGATGGAGCTTTTGAGACGGGGTGTTGTATTTAAAGCGGAATTACCTGTTTCAAAGATCTGAGGTCCGGATTCAATATTAACTTGCTTCCTTGCGAGATCAGAGGTCTTTTGTCCCATGGAGCATTCTGTGCACGGAACATTTGTGGCGGCGGCGCCCACTTCTGTGCACAAAAATACTTCGTGGCCGAATGCGAAGCTTTTGAGACGGGGCACGGCTCATCCAGACCTCTGCAAATAAGCTGCAATGAGTACTCTCAAAAAAAAAAACTCAAAAAACTCACGAGCCAACAGTACATCTCTCCTTTACGCGTGTGACAAACAACCTTATGGGTACAGTACTATGGAGATTCAGATGCCTCATGGCAAATGGGAGGCCAGCGGGGTGGGATGTCGGGAGACAGCCAATGAGAGAGCAACTCGCACATTGTTTGAATTTTTGAATGGCACGTTTGGCGCTTTTCGTAGGAAGAGGTTGTTTTGTATACAGAGGGTGAGAACTTAGGAAAATGTTTTTCATAGACTGGATTTTTCATATTCAGAGGTTTTCGTAAGTAGAGGGCCAACTGTATTGTTAAAAATAGGTCAAATTCGTTTCAGGTGAGGGTTGGAGTCAGCCAAGGCGATCCTTTGTCACCGACAATTTTTATGGATAGAATTTCTATGCACAGCCAAGGCATTGAAGGGATCTGATTTGGTGGTCATCGGATCTTGTCTCTGCTTTTTGTGGATGATGTTTTCCTTTTCGCTTCGTCAGGCTAGGACCTCCAGCTCTCATTAGAGCAATTCGCAATCGAGTGCAAAGCAGCCAGGATAAAAATCAACACCTCCAAATCCAAGGTCATGGTTCTCAGCTGGACAAGAGTGGAATTCACCCTCCGGGTTGGGAATGAGATCCTGCCTCAACTGGAGGAGTTTAAGTTTCTTGGGGTCTTGTTCACGAGGGAGGAAGGGATCACGATGGAGCAGCAGATCGACAGATGGATCGCTGCAGCCGCCGCTGTTAAAAGGAGCCTGTACCAGTCTATCGTGATGAAGAGAGAGCTGAGCGACATCTCCAAGATGTCGCTGCCTAGAGGGCGACGTCGCAGAGTTCTCAGAGTCAAATTGTTTTGTTTCTTTGCGCGTTTTAATTTGTTTTTTTGTTTGTTCATGTTTTGTACTATGCTCGTCTATGACCGGTCGACCCTACTACAGCTATGAGATCGGAGTCTTCAGGCAACTAAGCACACTCAACTCCTATCCTCAGACATGAAGCGTTATACAATTTATCCTTTTGGTATCGTTTGTTAAACATGCTACAGAACATAAAATCTCACTCACAAACATTCTAAACATTAACTTAGGTACTCTACTGGAATAATAATTGAAAAAGACTTTAATACTAGGGCTTAACAGTACATGCTGTATAATGTTTATATTTTATCATCAATAAATATGACAGTAAAAATTTAAAACTTTTTCTTAATCATTACTATATTTTACTACATTAATATTGTATTACTGAGTAAGACTGTCTATAGAATGTATTTAAGAAGCATATTTTAGCGAATGTAATAGATACACAGTATTTTTCTTCCGGTTGCTCATTCGCACCTGTAATATAATACATGTGGTTTTACCTCCGGGTACAGAACTCGGGTACATATTCAATACTATAAATGGTTCTAAAAACAATTAAACATTAAAAAAAAGAAATTGTAAATGAAAAAAAAAAAAATACACACTGACATACAGGTGGGATCGCATGAGAAGACGACGACACACATACATAAGCGCGCGCACAGGCAGTAAGTAGTTCTGATAAGAGATTTTGGGTTGTTTTTTGTTTTGTGTTTGTTTAGATCAGGGGTCACCAACATGGTGCCAGCGGGCACCAGGTCACCCACAAAAACAACATGAGTCACCCGTGAGCCTGTTCAGGGGTCAGGAACCTATGGCTAGCAGCCAGACGTGGCTCTTTTGATGACTGCATCTGGCTCTCAGATAAATCAGGTGGCCTTTCTGAACAAAATAACTAATACATAATTTTGCTGTCCTTAAAATAAAAATACAGAAAAAAGCCATC
>CM045732.1:39667347-39689847 GCA_024760905.1 Plotosus lineatus | reverse complement strand
ATTTTTCGTTTTTTTAAGTTGTTTAATTCAGTAAATGTTTACTAAATGTGGCGCACTCCGCCGAATGTGAGCAAAACGCGGCTCATTCGGACCTCCGATCCCTCAAGGAAACAAATTAAAGTTGAGTCCGCACCTCCGATCTGTCAAGCAGGGAGTGCACTTTGAATTCCCTGTCTTAAAATGCTCTGGCTTCGGCTGCGCGTGGGCGGAGAGCTGCCACAAATGTGTGTTGTTTGTGTGTGTGTGTGTGTGTGTGTGTGTGTGTGTATGTGTGAGAGAGAGAGAGAGAGAGAGAGAGACAGTGTGTGTGTGTGTGTGTGTGTGTGTGTGTGTGTGTGAGAGAGAGAAAGAGCGACAGAGACATAGAGAGAGACTGCGTACAAAGTCAGTCAGAGATGAAAGGAGGCTTAACTCTCTTCGAGAGAGCACATTGCAGCTTATTTTTTGTTTTTTTAAGTTGTTTAATTGAGTAAATGTTTAATAAATGTGGCGCGCTCCGTCGAATGTGAGCAAAACGCGTCTCATCCGGACCTCCGATCCCTCAAGGAAACAAGTTAAAGTTGAGTCTGTACCTCTGATCTGTCAAGCAGGGAGTGTGCTTTGAATTCCCCGTCTTTAAATGCTCCGGCGTCCTGCGTGTGCGGAGCGCGCCATAAATGTGTGTTGTTTGTGTGTGTCTGTGAGTGAGTGAGTGAGTAAGTGAGAGAGAGAGGGAGAGAGAGAGAGTGTGTGTGTGTGTGTGTGTGTGTGTGTGTGTATTAATAAAAATGTTTAATAATGGTTTAATTAATAAATATGTTAATAAAATTGTTTAATATGTTAATAAAATGTTTAAATAGCTTAATAAATAATTTTCTTTTACTTTTAACACATATTTCATACACATTTCATACAAAATTGGTGTGCTTTTATCATCTTTTATCATTCAAGCGTTTATGGGGTAGTCTTGCGAGCCTTGGAACGAATCACACGTTTTACAGGTAAAAAACTCCAGGCTACGAAAAAGACTCTGGAAAGATTAATAATTTCGTAAGTAGAGGGCCGACTGTATTAGGTTAAGCTGGCAGTTGGAATATCATGTCCTTAATAAACTCCATTTTTTACAAGGGAAGTCGGCTCTTATGAAGTATTGGGTGACTGCAGGTATTACAAAATCCTTACCTAAATTAGTGTATAACCTACACTACACTGCACTAAATGCTGTGACTTGTCTGAACAATTACCCGCGCCTTTCATACAGGAGCTCACTAATGCATTGCTGTGCATTAGTACAGATATCATAGATGTGTTACTGTACTGTGTGTTTCATTTGTAAACCTACCTTTTGAGATGTGAAATGCCATTTCGGGCCACAAATCTGGCAAATGAGACCTGGTGAAAATAAAACATGGGACAATCAACACAATATCTAATACACATGATCCACATAAAGACAGCATACAGTTAACAGACTGCAATTTCACAAACACTCTCAAAACTGCGGTTGGAATTTTTAAATTTATAGTGAGGTTCATTTCATCATCACAAACATCATCAGGTTGTAAATCTCGATGCTAAACCACTTACTCTTAGGTCATAGGGGAGCGTGACCAGCATACCACTGTGGTCCATAAAGCAGGCCACCTCACAGCCTTCATATACCTTCCTGATCCTTGGCAGGAGGAGCGGGGCCTGTAACCTTACTGCACCTGAGTCAGCAAAAATAAAATCAAAAAGTTTTTTTTTAATGGAGGCAACTTTAAGATTAGTTTCATGTCACCCCAAGAAAATATAAGAGAGAAAGAAAAACAGAGCCGATACTGAGCAAAAAATAAAGCAGGACATTTTTGTTAGGGAAGTCCTCCTGCAGTTCTTTTTGTTCCCTGCTGATTCTAATTATTTTATGATATTTGGAAATGGCACAAACTGGCTGGTTCGCTATCATGTTATCCTAAGAGGATAATGTTTGAATCAAAATGACAGACCCTCACAGCTAATGTTTGGCAAGCAAGCAAGCAGGTAGTTTCATCATTATGCTCCAAAATGGAAAAATGAATATCAATTAATTAAAAAAAATAAATATATATATATATATATATATATATATATATATATATATATATATATATATATTATTATTGTGGATGCTTATATAGTGCAATTTCATACACGCATATGCTCAATGCGCATGAGACCCCAGCGCTCCCTGTGCTCTGGGTACCTGTCGCCACTGTATGGCACCAGTTGTTGCGTTGTTCTATCCTTTTGATGCTGAGCGCCAAGCAGGAAGCAACAACTCCCAAATTTTCAAGTCTCATGATATGACGCGACCGGATTCGAACCCCGACCTTCCGAAGAATAAAGCGGACGCTCTACCAACGGAGCTAAATCCCCGGTGTGTGTGTGTTTGTTTGTTTGTTTGTTTGCACACACACACACACACACACACACACACACACACACACACACACACACACACCAGTCGGCCCTGTACTTACGAAATTAATCCGTTCCAGCCTCTTTTTCGTAACCTGGAGTGCTCGTAAGTAGGGGCACATTTTACATGTAAAACACGGGATTCGTTCCAAGGCTCCCAAGAGCACCCCATAAACCCTTTAAAAATAAATAAAAGTACACCGATTTTGTATCAAATATGTGTTAAAAGTAAAAGAAAATTATTTATTAAACCATTTAAACATTTTATTAACATCTTAAACCATTTTATTAACATATTTATTAATTAGACCACTATTAAACATTTTTTATTAACGCACACACATACACACCCCTGTATCTCTTTCTGTCTCTCTCTCACCCACACACACACACACACACACACACACACACACACACTCTGCCCCCACACGCAGGACGCCGGAGCATTTTAAGACAGGGAATTCAAAGCGCACTCCCTGCTTGACAGATCGGAGGTCAACTTTAACTTGTTTCCTTGAGGGATCGGAGGTCCGGATGAGCCGCGTTTTGCTCACATTCGGCGGAGTGCGCCACATGTAGTAAACATTTACTGAATTAAACAACTTAAAAAACGAAAAATAAACTGCAATGTGCTTTCTCGAAAGAGAAGATTAAAGAACACCTCCTTTCATCTCTGACTGACTGTACGCAGTCTCTCTCTCTCTCTCTCACACACACACACACACACGCCTCTCTCTGGTGTGTTTTGCCGAATGCGGGCTCCGCCCACACGCAACGCGGAACCAACGGAGCAATTATATTTAAATGTTTAAATGGATAGGATGTTTTATTTAAAGCGGAATTACAGTACAGTAGGCCCTTGACATTCGTGGGGGTTCGGTTCCGGGAATTCCCTCCTGCGAATGGAGATAATTTGCGGGTTCTGTACCCGGAAGTAAAACCCCATGTATGACGTCACATACGCGAATGAGCAGCTGTAAGTAAAATACTATGTATCTATTACAGTCGCTAAAATATTAGGTATAAGGTCTTAACTGCATTAAGTCCGAGCAGCTCAGCCACGCCCCCCCCAGCCGGAACCAGAGTACAAAACAGAGTTTTAGAGTGATAGAGTTAGTGGCGTTCCAAACCAAAGAAGTGGTGATGTTGATGTGAGCTAATCCTCTGACTTAGAGGTGAGCGTGCTTTTGTTTATTGGGAGTAAATGAGAATAGTGAATTCAGGTGTTTGCTCCCGAGCAGCTCAGCTAAGCCCCTCAAGAAGTAAGCAGTTAGTTAGAGTCACAGTGCTAAAATCAAAGTCCTTCAGCAGCTTGGTGATACTGTGGTTTTAACCTTGATTTTCTGATCAGTAACTCGGAACCTTGATCCAATGGTGCAGGCTATTTGATGAACAACTTAACTGATGAAGACTACAGCAGGCTGAGGCTTTCTCTGACAAGTAATCATTAGCAGCCTTCCAGTTAATGACTTCTCTCAGTATGCCAAAACGTTAGCTGCTTAGTCAAACATTTAGTTAATAGCCTTTAATTAGTTAATTAGGAGCTGAACTAAGGTCTCTTAAGCACAGAGTATCAGTAAATTGCGACATTTGCATCTCCACTCTCACATGGGCACTAAAGTTTGTTGCCGGAGTGGTTTTGTGCCTTACATGACAGGGTACCATTAGCTAACTTAACAAGAGTCTCCGCTTGTACTCAGCACTTGACAAACATGGTTCTTATCCATTATGCTTCAAAGAACATATCCAACAAGCGGGGGGGTCTCTCTTTCTCTCTCTCTCTCTCTCTCTCTCTCCCCCCAATGAGGTACACATGCTACTTCTGAGATACAAGTGATCCTGACCATTCAACCCACGCAGTGACTTTTATTATTTTTTCATATGAATCATTTAAATTCACACTCAAGAAATGTGAAGATGGCTTTTAGACTGCTGTTGATACAACAGTTTTACTAAAATAGTTTAGGACTCCAAGAAACAATACAATTGCAATGCAAACTGACAAACTCGACATTATGTTTAAACTACAATTTATGTTTCACACTCCACACCATCACAGGCTTGCTCCTTCAGGATGTACAGACTCTCCCCGACTTATGTTCATCCGTTTCAAAAAAAAAAAAAAAAGTCAAATTTTGAGTTTAGACATACCTACATAGTACGCTGACGCAATGACGTAATGACGCTGCGTCCATTGTTTACAAAAGACAGACTGAACGTGCCCCACCTTCTTCCCAGTTCAGTGATATATCACAACGTATATAGCGTGTTACTCTTGTGTTAAGAAGTCGTCTCTGTAATGTTGGTCAGAAGCGCAAGCCTACTAGCATGGGTGCAAGTCTTATACACAGAGATGAATTAACTATCTGCTCGGTTTGGCGCAACCTACTATACATACTCAGTTAAGCAAAGAGTTGTAAAATGAATGAAAACCCAAAAAAGAGAACTCTCTGCTTTGCTGGTGAGTCACATCAGTGCAGGCTGAGTACTAAACGAGTTCAACGGCGCCCTTGCTCACTTGAAAGACCGGAAGTCCATATAACTCGCGCTTTGTTTCAAGCAACTACTTTCAGCAAGTGCACTACTTTCGGAATTGAGTGCTTCCCATATTGTAAGTGTTGATTGACTGTTTTCAGCTTCATGTAAAGTGAGTAGGCTTAGCTTCATGTAAAGTGACCATCTATCGACCATCGGAACCATTTACAAGCGGAAAGATCACGTCATAGAGAATGTTAAAGGTTATATTTGATACTGTATTTGATATTTGGTGAGTGAATTTGATTAAAATTTATCAATTTGAAATTATTTTTCTTCAATTTAATTTATTTGAAATTAATGTTGATATTATTGGATATATTTGATATTATTTTACAATGTTATGTTTATAATAATTGATTTAGAGGTGTTTTATGAGATAAGGTAATGGTATTTATGGATGTATAGTACAGTATGAGCGTCATATGTCACACTCATACGTCACTGTAACAACTTACGTTCACTTTCAACTTACGTTTTTAATTGGTTCCGGACGGCAGAATGTAAGTTGGGCAGCGTCTGTATAAAAATTGCACAGAAGTGTCAATCAAATCTGTTTGCTCGGTAAAGTTACTTTCTAACAGTGTCACTGCACTGTGTTTAATGTTCAGTGGAGTGCAATAGAGTGTATCCATACCACAGCTGCATGTCACTATCCAGTCTCACTCAGTTAAAAGCCTGTCAGTGATGCATGCAAGAGGAAAAAACATTGATTTCGAGCCTCATATCTCACGTCATTATCAGCATAGAAATACCTCTCACTGACAGACAGCAGAGTGCATCCAAGGAAGTTCATTAAGCTTTGCTGGTGGGCAGGAACATCCATGTGGCACACTGACTTACAGAATTAACATGTTAAGCCAATCCATGTGTCCCCCATAGCATCAATGGTGGGCGGGTGCGCATGCGTTAATGTCGGACGTATTTTCTACATGGGAGCAGTTTTCTGAGTCAAAACATCGATTTTACTTGCAATATCATTCAAAATCATCTTCTATTGTGTATCTTTACTGTAAGCCCGAAGCCAGGTAATGTGTGTTGAAATCATATGAAGAGATCGTGAGTATCCAAGATTTCAAATTTGCCGCCTTTTTTGACGCCATTACGACATATATGGAAGAACATCTTAATCAAGCATAACTAAAGAAAACCATGAACTGAAAATACCAACTAACATCAGCTTTTTTGTAAAGGAATAAGCAACAACATCTATTCTTACACATATATTTTTGTGAGAAATGATTGTTGAGACATGTCGTAAAATCCAACATGACAACAAGACCAGTTTACGGCAGGAAGTGGGAAGGAACACATCAGGTTTGGAGGACATGCATTCTTGTAGCACTAGTCATTATCATTGTTTTTAAGTCATACTGTCAAGCACAAACAGATCAAGATCAGCCGGTGAGTGACAGACTTTCAGGTTTATTATTAAATCAAAATAGCCCTGTAAACAATACCAAGCCGACACTAACGAATGTCCAGTTTCTCGATCACATCGCCCAACAGAACTATTAAGCTAAGCAACACACAATCACTTGTCCTGATCCACCTCATACTACTACAAGCAGGTGATCTAGAACTAAACCCTGGTCCCGATCCATCCACAAATGACATCACACGTTTTCTATGTACTATATGCAGCCATGACGTCACTTGGCATGCAGATGCGATCCAATGCGATGGGTGTGACCAGTGGATACACAAGGACTGCATTGGAATGGACACCACAGAGTACAATCGTCTGGCAGGATCATCAACATGCTGGATATGCTGCAAATGTGGGCTAATGAACATCAGTTTGTCTCCTTTTAGAGGATCCAGAATAACAACTGAAAACCATTACCATTTTTCTAGTACAAATGTTGACCATACACTCGGATCCGTAAGCTCTCCAGGGAATCCCCTACACCAATCATCATCCATAACGGAGTCATCCCACAACACAGTTAGGAAGAAATCATCACTACGTATTGTAAATGTAAATTGCCAGAGTATCAGGGCAAAGCGAGAACAGTTCGACATCATGACAAACAGACTGAAGCCGGTTGTGATCATTGGCACTGAATCGTGGCTCCACAGCAACATCAAAGACAGTGAATGTTTCCCTGTAGATGAGTATGATATCCTGAGACAAGACAGAAAGGATGACGTTCACGGTGGAGTCTTCTTCGCTGCCAAAAAGGACATCATGGAACGTCAACTGGAATTAGAAACTAACTGTCAGATCCTATGGAGCAAGATAAATCTCAAAGGCAGCAAACCCTTACACATTGGAGCATACTATCAACCCAAGGAAGGCGATGAAGAAAGCATTGATCACCTAGAACAATCACTCCACCGGATTGGCAACAAAGGCGAATCTATCATCCTCGCTGGAGACTTCAATTTTCCAGGTTGGAACTGGGAAGACCATCACATCAAACATGTAACCATCCAGGTCTACGCCATAGGTTTGGTGATATACTCAATGAAAGAGGACTTGAACAAATTGTCACACAACCAACAAGAGGGAAGAATATCTTAAACCTGATAATCACCAACATACCCTCAAAAGTCAACAGTATTGATGTTGTGCCAGGTATATCAGACCACGACTGTTCCATCGCAGAATTCAACACCAAATCGATCAGAAGGACACAAAAGCCAAGGAAAGTGCTCATATACAAGAAGGCTAGATGGGATAGCTGAGCCAAAAAAATTGAAGAAGGGAGGAAGATTCTGGAGAAAGCATCAGACACTCCTGTCAACACACTCTGGGAGATGTTTAAAAGAAGTATAACAGAAGGCATACAGAAACACATACCTTGGAAGAACCTAAACCACAAAAAAAGCCTTCCCTACCTAACACCAGAAATACGCAGCCTACTGAAGAGAAGAGATTGTACAAGAAAAGGAAGAAGGGACAAAAGAATTTTGAATACTCAACTTACAAATACCAGAACACTGACACCAAACTAAAAGACATACGAAGAGAGATACAGAGAAAGACCCGGCAAGCATTTTGGCATCATATAGAGTCCATCATTACACCTCTAGAAGATGAAGAACAACACTCTAATATGAAAAGATTCTGGTCTTTCATTAAACACCAAAGGAAAGCTATTCCGGTATATCCCCACTCAAAGACCAAGGTGTAACACACTCTGATGCAAAGAAGAAAGTAGACATCCTGAACGCACAATTTGAATCCGTATTCAACACTGACCCCCCCAGGCCACACAGACAACAAGAAAAACACACCGGCTTTCCTCGAGATGGATGATATCAACATAACAGAGCCAGGAGTCAAGAAACTACTACTTAACCTGAAGACACAGAAGGCGGCAGGACCGGACCAAATTGGCCCAAGAGTGCTTAAAGAACTAGCCTCTACTATCTCACCAATCCTAAATGCTATCTACAGAAAATCATATGAGACAGGTGAAGTACCACAAGACTGGAAAAGAGCTATTGTTACTCCAATCTACAAGAAGGGCAAGAAGAACGCTGTCTAGAATTACAGACCTATCTCGCTGACATGCATTGCTTGTAAGCTCATGGAGCACATTGTTACCAGGCATGTAATGAGACATGCCAATAGAAATAACATCCTCTATAAACTTCAACATGGCTTCAGAGATATGAGATCCTGTGAGACTCAATTCTTAGAGTTTATTGCTGATATTGCCAACACCATGCAGCAGAGTACACAGACAGACGCGTTAGTAATGGATTTTTTGAAACCTTTCAATAAAGTGTCACATCAACTCCTGATCCCTAAGCTCCATCATGACGGAATAACCGGCAAGACCAACAGCTGGATCAAAAGCTTCCTTACCAACAGAAGCCAGAGAGTAGTGGTCGAAGGAGAGAGCTCATATGAGGCGTCAGTAACATCAGGTGTGCCCCAGGGATCACTGCTTGGCCCCTGCCTCTTCTTATATTACATCAATGACATGCCAGATTCCATCCAAGGCAAAGTCAGACTTTTTGCAGACGACACCATAGTCTACTTAGCTGTCAAATCCATCAAAGACGCTAAAACCCTCCAAGAAGACCTGAACAACCTAGGAAGATGGGAGAAAGAGTAGAAAATGGAATTTCACCCCCAAAAGTGTCAAGTCCTCAGTCTGACAAGGAACAAGATCATCATGAGACACCCATATACCCTATATGGCCACCAGCTTGAGCAATTAGACATTGCCAAGTACCTTGGAGTCACCATATCACATGATCTGTGCTGGAACACCCACATCAACAATGTTACATAAAAAGCCAATAGAACCCTTGCATTCCTTCGCCGAAACCTCCAGATCTCTAACACCAAGCTCAAAGAAACAGCATACAAGACCCTAGTCAGACCAACCCTAGAATATGCTACCACAGTGTGGAACCCTTATACCAAAACCAACATCAATAAACTGGAAATGGTCCAAAGAAGAGCTGCAAGATTCACACTGAATAGATACCGTAATACATCTAGTGTAAGCAGCATGCTTGAAGAACTTGGATGGCAGAGCCTGCAAGAAAGAAGGAAAGATCAAAGACTGTGTATGCTATATAAGATCCGGAATGGCCTTGTAGCTGTGGATGGCACTGCACACCTCACATCGGCAACCAGAAGAACCCGAAGAAACAACAGCCAGAGTTACATCATACCATCATCCACGGCTGGATACCACCAGTACTCCTTCTTCCCAAGAACATCAAGGGAATGGAACATCTTGCCCAAATCGACAGTCACCGCAACCTCATTGGAAGCATTCCGCTCCCAACTGAGAGGAGCAGACTAGTTGTCAACTTCAACTGAACACACCTCACACACACACACATCAACTAACATACCACACAGGTAACTATACAATTTACACAGTTACATATATTGCATACAGACACTGCTAACAGAAGAAATGCACAGAAGCCATAACCATGCACACACCACACACACCGACATCAGTCTTCAGTATTGAAGTTGCTCGGTTTACCACGAAGAAGATCAAAACATGTGCAATTCAATTTGATGTGATAATAGAGTTCTTAACAAAAGAAACAAAAGAAACAAACTGAGGACAATCATCAGCTCTCCCGATTTTCCAAAGCACTCAGACTGGCATAATACACACTACTGTATAAAAGGAAAAATTATTTTTTTCTTGGTGTATCTAGCAGCATCCCAACATAACATAATAGGGCAATCAGTGATTCAGCATGATATTGGGAAACATTAAAGTCTTGCATGATACAAGACAGATGGAGAAACAAGGGCCCAAAGCCCCACATTAAAAGACTTTGTAACGTAACACAGCATGAATGTAAAGCAAACACTGCACAAATTCGGCTGCTGCACAAAACACCCTGTAATCAAAACCTAATGAGTTTACACATGAACCAAGTGTTGTTGCATAAAAGGACACAGAAAACATACATTCCCCACTCTTTCATATATGCTTTATAATTCACTATTAAAACAGCTACATTTGTTTCCTGAGTTAAAAAAGAGAAAAAAAAAATTAAACTTAAGATTTAGAACATAACTTAAGATTTCCATCTGAGCAACTGAAAACAGGCATTTTTCCTCATAATCGGATAATAATAATTAATCTATAAGCTTTTACCATGTACTCATGTGCTACACATTCAACTCCAATCACAAAAAACTAGATTGTGAACTGTATTAAATATACTTTAATCAAAAATATTTGTCATGGGTATACTAATCCCGCTGAAAGGTGTAATTTGTTTAATTTTTCTTAGTCCTGTAAGGATTCACCAGTTGTTTGTATTTATTATTATTACCAGGCGAAAACATTAAAAAAATTCAAACATAACGCCGTCACACGTTTCTCAGCAACATTATGTACATTAAGTATCAGAGTACAGTGGTACCTCACTTTACGAAAGTCTCACCAAACGAAAAGTGCAGGTTATGAAACGCATTTTCCTAAACTTTTTGTCTCTGTATACGAAACAAGTTCATGTTACGAAAGCGCCATCTTAAAAATTCAAACGTGCAATTCAAACATTAAAACGCGCCATTCAAACATTCAAACAATGCACGAGCTGCTGTCCTATCAATGATGTTCAAACATCCCACCCTGCTGGCCTCCCATTGGCTACGAGGGATGACGCAGCTCCCTCCCATTGCCTATCTCCCAACATCCCACCCCACTGGCCTCCCATTGGCTAGGGGGGATGACAAAGCTCCCTCCCATTGGCTATTATATGTAAAGAACAGAGTTACTGTTGTTTCATGCTTTATTTCTTGACTCAGGCTTTTAACCTTCCATAAACATTTGTAAGATTATAACTCTGCGAAGAAGACATGGTCAACACGCACGCGCGCACACACACATATATACACACACACACACATACACACACAAGTGTGTGATTTCTGGTGCGAGTGAGAAGAAGAAACAGGCTCAAGTGAAATCGCAAAGGAATATGGCCAAACCCGTCCACCATCGGTACGATATTGAAGCAGAAGGAGGTTTAAAAGGTATGCTTTTATAATTTTTAAATGGTTTAGGGGATAGTATTGGGGGCCTTGGAACGAACCACACGTTTTACATGTAAAATGCGGTTCAATTTATGAAAAGTCCAGGTTAAGAAAAAGGCTCTGTAACGGATTAATTTCGTAAGGTGAGGTACCACTGTATAGACCAATTCCACCATAAGAAATTTCTACACTGCAGCTTTATGATGGTGTTGTGTTGCAATTACAGCAGGATCTGGGCTCAGTAAGTTAGTAGTCTACGAGATGACCAAGTATCACTGTACTGACAGCAGTGCTATTAGTATAAAAGCTAAACAGCAACTTGGCTACCATGGAAATACCCCCCACCACCACCACCACCAGTGAAAGTCATAACCTGTTTACTGGAGGCTTTTAAAAAAGTGATATCTTACATAGTTCTGGTTCTCCCCCTACGCTGCTCATAACAACACACTAATACTTGTGCATGTTAAACTGTTGCACAATATGATGTAATCGATTGGGTTGTTCACAAAACATGTGTTCAGCAGTGCTGGTTGGAAATCGGGGCAAAGCGAAGTTATTCTGGAACCTAATGGCACTGTATGTTTACAACACATGTAGTGCAGAGTGCACAGAGACCTGGCTGGCCACTGTTCATTGAAACAAAGTTAATCAAAGAAAAGAGCCATACTCGAAAGAACACTGCTTTTATATTTTATTAACTAAGTCAGAAGCATGAGGCATGATTAATGCCCTCACCTCACAGCAAGGAGGTTCTGGGTTCAAGCCTAGTGGCTGAATATTTCCGTATGGAGTTTGGATGTTGTAATCAATGCCTGTATGGATTTCCTCTGGGTGCTTTGGTTTTTTTCCCAGAGCCAAGCACATGAAGATAAAGTGCTACTCTATATTTTTCATAAATATGAACAAGAGTAAATGCTGGCGCTTGTGTTAAACTGTGTCTACACAGGAAGTGAACTGTCAAGTGTCCATACAAAATCAAAGAAAGCCAATGAAGTGATCAAGAGAGACGACCTTTTATCAATCAAAGTGAGGTGGGTAGATACAGAGTTCAACTGGGCTGAACTTTCATAATACAATTCAAACGATTACCAATCAGAGTTTAAAGATATTATTGATTGAGATATGCTGCCGAAGACTTAAAACTTTTATGTTCCCTTAAACATTTTCCATTAAAAAAAAACTAGAAGCATGACATGTACAGAACTTTCACACAGAAATGCGCACAGCAATTTTACAAAGAAAATAACTGGAAATGCCATGCGTGGGTTCATGTTTCTGAAATGGTTAGTATTTCGCATGAGTATACGAGTCCTTCTCAAAAAATTAGCATATTGTGATAAAGTTCACTGTTTTCTGTAATATACTGATAAAAATTAAACTTTCATATATTTTCGATTCATTGCTCACCAACTGAAATATTTCAGGTCTTTAATTGTTTTAATACTGATGATTTTGGCATACAGCTCATGAAAACCCAAAATTCCTATCTCAAAAAATTAGCATATCATGAAAAGGTACTCTAAACGAGCTATTAACCTAATCATCTGAATCAACCAGTTAACTCTGAACATCTGCAAAATATTCCTGAGGCTTTTAAACACTCCCAGCCTGGTTCATTACTCAAAACCGCAATCATGGGTAAGACTGCTGACCTGACTGCTGTCCAGAAGGCCATCATTGACACTCTCAGGCAAGAGGGTAAGACACAGAAAGAAATCCCTGAGCGAATAGGTTGTTCCCAGAGTGCTGTATCAAGGCACCTCAGTGGGACGTCTGTGGGAAGGAAAAAGTGTGGCAGAAAACGCTGCACAACCAGAAGAGGTGACCGGACCCTGAGGAAGATTGTGGAACCTTGGGGGACCTGTGGAAGCAGTGGACTGGGCTACAGGTGCCGCATTCCCCAGATCAAGCCACTTTTGAACCAGAACCACTTCTCCTCCATTCCACTGGCATCCTCTCACTCTCTAAGACCTTGTTGAATGTTCTTATCAGGAAATCTACTGCTACCTCTCCTAGACACTTCCATACCTCTACCGGTATGTCATCAGGACCAACTGCCTTTCCATTCTTCATCCTCTTCAATGCCCTCCTCACTTCACCCTTACTAATCTTTGCGACTTCCTGGTCCTCACCAGTCACCTCTTCTACTTTTTTTCTCTCTCTCATTTTCCTCATTCATCAGCTCTTCAAAGTACTCTTTCTAGCTTCCGAGCACACTTCTGTTATCGGTCAATACATTTCCGTCTCTGTCCTTAATCACTCTAACTTGCTGCACGTCCTTCCCATCTCTATTTTTCTGCCGTGCCAACCTGTATAAATCATTTTTTCCCTCTTTACTTTCCAGCCGAGCATACAAGTCATCATACGCCCTCTGTTTGGTCTTTGACACCACTACCATCGCCTTACACTGTGTCTCCCTGTACTCCTGTTTACTCTCGTGTCCTCTCTATGTCCCACTTCTTCGTAGCTAACCTCGTCTTTTGTACACACTCCTGCACTTCCTCATTCCACCACCAAGTCTCCTTATCTCCTGTGCTTCCAGATGGCACACCAAGTATTCTCCTACCTGTCTCCCTGATCATATTACCTGTAGTTGTCCAGTCATCAGGAAGCACTTCCTGACCACCCAAAGCCTGTTTCAACTCCTCCTTGAAGACAACACGACACTCTTCCTTTTTCAGCTTCCATCACTTTGTCTTCTGCTCTGCCTTTGCCTTCTTCACCTTCCTCACCATCAGCGTCATCCTGCACACCACCATCCTGTGCTGTTTGGCAACACTGTCACCCGCTATTACTTTGCAGTCACTGACTTCCTTCAAATTACATCACCTACACAAGATGTAGTCTACCTGTATGCTCCTACGCCCGCTTTTATAAGTCACCCTATGCTCCTGTCTCTTCTGAAAGAAAGTATTTACCACAGCCATTTCCATCCTTTTTGCAAAATCTACTAACATCTGTCCTTCTGCATTCCTGTCCTAGATACCAAACCCGCCCATCACTTCCTCGTCCCCTCTGTTTCCTGCATCAACATGTCCATTGAAGTCTGGCCCAATGACCACTCTTACACCTCTGGGCGTATTCTGCATCACTTCATCTAACTCACTACAGAATCTCTCCTTCTCTTCTAGCTCACATCCTGCCGGTGTGGCACAAGCACTAACAACATTGAACATCACACCTTCAATTTCTAACTTGAGACTCATCACTCTGTCTGACATTCTTTTAACTTATAGAACATTCCTGACAAACCCCTCCTTCAAGATGACTCCAACTCCATTTCTCTTCCCATCCACACCATGAAAAAACAGTTTAAACCCTGCTCCTAAGCTTCTAGCCTTGCTACCTTTCCACCTGGTCTCCGGAACACATAGTTCCAACATTCCAAGTCCCTACTTTCAGTCCTAGACTCATGCCTTTCCTCTTTCCTCTCTGCCTACGGACACGCCTCCTGCCTCTCCTTCTTCGACGTCTTCGACCAACAGTAGTCCAATTTCCACCAGCACCCTGTTGGTTAACAGCACTGATGGCGGTCGTTGTTAACCCGGGCCTCAACCGATCAGATATGAAATTTTTTTGTTGTGACTCGCATTTTTTTTATTTGCCATTTGTTTTCTGCCGGATGCCCTTCCTGATGCAACCCTCTGTATTTATCTGGGCTTGGGACCAGCGTGAGGGAGAGACACTGTCTTGTGCCCCTCCCTCAAGGCTGCATTACATAAATAAATAAATTATAGAATATATATATATACATAATATAGATTCTTCTATAATCACCTGAAGAGAGAGGATGGTTTCACCACACCTCGAAACAGATCTGTAGTGATAAATGGAGTTTTAATAGAAAGTCTTTGTCCTGTCCTTTTGTTATTTGCTCTACCAAAAAGTATTGAGCACTCTCCTACGGAAGGATCTACTCAGAAAATCCTCTATATTATATATATATATATATATATATATATATATATATATATATACAGTGATACCTCTGCTCACGAACATAATTGGTTCCCAGAAAGTGTGTGTGAGGCGAAAAGTTCGTCTTCCGAACATTTATTTCCCATAAGAAACCATTAAAATGAGAATAATCCGTTCCCAGGTCCCCATAAAACATAATTTTCTACTAAATAAGCCTTAAAATTACACAAAAATATACCTTATTTTATGTATAATAAATGTGCTATTGTACTGTAATTAAAGAAATAAACTGTACTGTATAATAAAGTCGTTTTATTTACCTTTGTGATGGTAGTTGATGGCTTGATGGAATGGAGTGGGAGGAGGAGGGAGTGGGAGGAGGAGGGAGGGAGGGAGGGACTTACTGTTTGGAAGGAGTGTTTGGAAACGCCTACTGTTTGGAAACACCCTTAGCCACACACGCACCCTAAATAGCTTCCTTGTTCTTAAGGATGGTGGTAGACTTAGCGTACTGGTACTGGGACGCTGAGTCACACAAACGCACACCTCGTTCGTGTTTTTTCAATTATCTCCGCCTGTGGTGGGGTCTTTTTCGGTCCCATAATAGCAAAAGTACACTCAATATGGTCCAAAATGTCTAGCAAACACAAACCACTTCCGCACTCAAAGAAAGGGGGTGACGAACTGTGACGCCATGAGCGTGCGTCAGCTTCTCGTGGCCGCCACCGTGGCGCTGTTTGACCGCGTGGTTTGATTCGTCCGCCGAAAACTAGTTCGTCAGCAGAGACAATATGCTCGCAAATTTAATGTTCTTGAGGCGAAAAGTTCGTGAGCTTAATATATTTATTATTTGTGGACTATGGATATACTGCTTGTGGATCTATATTTCCAGTAAGGAACTAGCTGTTAACTGCTCATGGCCTCAATTGGAAACATTTGAAATCAGGAAATAAGAAAAAGTGTTGCCTAGGCAACCAAAGCTGCCTACAAGTAATTTTGCTTGTTAGTCATTGCTTCCTGTGTAAACGGTGCTTTAGACAGGCTAGCCACACCTTTTAGCCAAAGTCAGAGAGAATTGGAAACAGCAAACTATCAACCTGATATATACGTGTGTAAAATTATATATATATATGCTTACAAAGCCCTCGACTTTGCTTCCGCCTATGACAACATCACCAAAGACGAGAGAAACATTATGCATACCAAAAACTCTACTTTGGTGCATAAGCAACAAACTTGGCAAAAGAAGGGAAACACCACATTCGACGTCACAATGGGGAGCCACGATGGCGCGGAAACCTGCGAGCTGGTGGGAAACTTCCTACTTTCCCAACTAACAAAGCTCGACATCAACGTCGGACTTTACCGCGATGATGGTCTTGCCTATTCTGACACCACACCCCGTCTCATGGAAAAAATAAAAAAAGAAATATGCCGCATTTTCTCCAATAATGGACTACGGATCACTATAGAAGCCAACAAACAGATCACCAACTTCTTGGACGTCACCCTCAACCTGAACAGTGGCACCTACCAGCCATTCACCAAACCGAACACCACACTGCTATACGTCCATCATGAAAGTAACCATCCGCCCATCATAACTAAAAACATCCCCGCCGGCATCAACAAACGGTTGATGCCACGGTTATCATCACTTTCATCTGACAAGACAGCCTTCGAACAGGCGGCACCCCCTTACCAGAAAGCACTACATGACAGCGGATACAACTATACATTACACTATGAACCAAACATAAGCAACAATCAAAAAAACAGACAACGCAGAAACATCCTATGGTACAACCCGCCCTTCAGCAAAAACACCAGCACCAACATCGGACACAGATTCCTCACACTAATAGACAAGCACTTCACCAAGGACCACAAACTCCGGAAAATTTTCAACCGCAACACCCTCAAGATCAGTTACAGCTGCATGAACAGCACTAAACAAATAATAGACAATCACAACAAGCGCACTCTGGCTTTGCATGACAATGCCGACGACACTAACTCACCAAACAAAAGAACGCAATGCAACTGCCGACAGAAAAACGCCTGCCCACTCAACGGGAACTGTCTGCAATCATCAGTCATCTACCAAGCCACCGTCACACGGACAGACAATAATACAACTGAAACATACATCGGACTCACAGAGAACACTTTTAAAACCAGATACAGGAACCACATCGCATCCTTCTGCAACGAAAAAAGTAGAAACTCCACCGAACTCAGCAAGCATGCCGACACAGGAAAAAATCATTATTATGCAACACACCCCCTTAAGTACACTAAGTATTTGATTGTATCAATCTGTATCTAAACATTATATATACTTGTGTATGTGTGTGTATGTGCTCACACACGTGAACGTACGTGTACATATATATGTAGAAATGTGTATGTCTGTGTACTGTATATATATATGCGTATATATATATATATATATATATGTGTGTATGTGTATGTATATACATGTATGTAAGTGTGTATGTGTGGATACCTATGTGTGTGTGTGTGTGTGTATATTTTATATATATATATATATATATATATATATATATATATGTGCGTACATATATGAGTCCACGGGCATGAGAATAAGTAATGTATGCACATATATGCATGTATCGATACCAATATTTAAAAGAACCCGCCCCCGAATACATAATGAACACCACCCCATCTAGAGGACGCCATGTTCATCGACATAGTACCGCCCCAGCACTTTGTAATCATTCTTCTATAATCACCTGAAGATAGAGGATGGTTTCACCACCCCTCGAAACAGATCTGTAGTGATAAATGGAGTTTCAATAGAAAGTCTTTGTCCTGTCCTTTTATTTTTGTTATTTGCTCTACCAAAAAGTATTGAGCACTCTCATACGGAAGGATCTACTCAGAAAATCCTATATATTATATATATATATATATATATATATATATATATATATATATATATATATATATATATAAAAACACAAACCTTTTTCGTTCCCTGGATTTTTCGTAAGTGGAGGCGAATTTTACATGTAAAACGCATGATTCGTTACAAGGCTCCCAAGACTAACCCATAAACTCTTTAAAAATGATAAAAAGTACACCAATTTTGAATGAAATACGTGTTAAAAGTAAAGGAAATTATTTATTAAACCATTTAAACATTTATTAACATATTAAACCATTTAATTAACATATTTATTAATTAAACCATTATTAAACATTTTTACTAACCCACACACACACACACACACACACACACAATACAGTATGCGTTAAATGTGTATTGTATATACATTAAATGTTTATTGTGGCGCTGCGGACCACGCCCACAAGCAGGACGCAATTTTAAGACGTGGAATTCAAAGCGCATTCCCTGCTTGACAGATCGGAGGTCCAAACTCAACTTTAACTTGATTCCTTGAGGGATCGGACGTCCACATTTATTAAACATTTACTGAATTAAACAATTTAAAAACTAAACTAAAGAGTTAATCCTTCTGTCTCTATTTCTCTCTCGCCCTCACACACACACATACACATACAGAATGTGCGTACACTCTCTCTCTCTCGCGCGCACACACACACACACACACAAAAAACTCGGGTCACGCCCACACTCAACACAGCTGACGGAACAATTCTATTTAAATGGACAGGATGTTTTATTTAAAGCGGAATTACCGTACCTGTTTGAAAGATCAGGAGGTCCTCATTCAATATTAACTTGCTTCCTTGCGAGATCGGAGGTCTTCTCCCATGGAGCACTCTGTTTTAGTATTGT
Source organism: Plotosus lineatus (assembly GCA_024760905.1). Classification (NCBI taxonomy): domain Eukaryota; kingdom Metazoa; phylum Chordata; class Actinopteri; order Siluriformes; family Plotosidae; genus Plotosus; species Plotosus lineatus. The sequence continues at coordinate 39,670,705 of CM045732.1, read as the reverse complement.
GCCAAAATAATCGCCTCCGTCACTGTATTTCCGCTTTAAGGTCTCCTTCTGGTTCAATATCGTCCCGATTGCAGAGGGGTTTCGGCGATAACGAAATACTGTATAACGCTGCATGATCAATCTCAAAACAAGTCAACAGTCAACTCCTTGACGTGTGTGAGAACCAGGAAGTATGGCACAGGAAGTATGGGTCACGTTCGCTGCGTCATCCCTCCTAGCCAATGGGAGGCCAGCGGGGCGGGATGTTGGGAGACAGCCAATGAGAGAGCAACTCGTGCATCGTGTGAAATTTTGATTGGCGCATCTGGCGCTTTTCGTAAGAGGCGGTTGTTTTCATATCCCGAGGACAAAAACTTAGGAAAATGTTTTTTGTAACCCAGAATTTTCATACCCAGGGGGTTTGTAGGGTAAGTAGGGGGCCGACTGTGTGTGTATATATATATATATATATATGTATGTGTGTGTGTGTGTGTGTGTGTGTGTGTGTCTATAGATATACACACACACACACACACCGTATTCGACGTGATAAGCGGCCAGGGCGCTTTAAAAATTGGAGTGGGTGGGTGCTTATTAAAATGTTACCGGCGGAGTGGAACGGCAAGTGCTTATTACCATTGAGGTTTAAAACATGAATAATAACAGAACAATAAGAGTTTTACTCGTATTTGTGTTATTCTTTTTGTGGTATCAACCAAACTACTTACATGAAAGCTGAAAATAAACAGAAAACAGAGTAATAATAAAAAAAAAAGGACCCCTTACGTTTCCCTCCCAGTGTTGTTCCTTTAAACATTTTCCCTGAAGTAAAATCGAGCCAATCAACACTGTCAACTTTAGCACATGGCACGTTGAACAAATCAACACGGACATAAACAAAAGCACATGGCCAGGAACGTCTTTAAATTTATCAAGTTAGTGAGCAGGAGAATCGGTCAAAAATACTCGTCATCACTTTCTGATAAGCTTCGTATCTGGCTCATCGCTCCATTCATTTAGAGTATCCCATAGTTTTGCTGTAGCAGTCTCTAATGGTTCATTGGTTGTTCGAGTTTTACCAAGAGAAAACAGTAAAATATTTTCCGAAGCACGGCGGAACAATCAAATGTGTTGTTACTGGTGAACATTATAGACATTCAACAGTGGCAAGGGGTCTTGAAATACCGTGTAAACTCACACTAACTTTTACAGTAGTGAACGCCTCATTTTACCGTTACAGAGACTGATCGAATAAAATTGGTAAGTTTGATCTACGATTTTGTTAGACATAAGATCAAACACATTGCGGGGGTGGGGGGTATTGGAGCAGGACGCTTATTACATTGAATACAGTATAAGGAATTATCCAAAGATAAAGGATTTACAGCCGACCACGTTATGTTGTATGGTATTGCAAATATGAAACAGTGAAACAGTAAGTGTTCTCAGGCATAACCTGGGGTGTATGATACTTCCAAACAGTGTGAGTTACTCACCATGCTTTCTGAAGACCCTGGTGATTGTCTCATACACATACTGCTGCAGTTTTGTACTGTTGAAATTAAAACTGCCCTGGGGTAAAACAAAAAAAGTGTGGTGTCACAGTTACTACATCATGGGTGTGATGCTGTTTAAAATACAGCTGGTATTATATGGATGGGATGGTGAAGCTCTAAGGAAAGAAGTACTGTACTTGAGAAAAAATAAATAAAATCAAAAAGACATAGTGACATCTAGGGGTGAGTCAGAAGTAATCCAGCAAACTGTGAGTTCAAAACGAACAGAATTTAAAGTTTGTCAGTGCAGGCCTTCAGATATTTTTCCAGTGGTATGTACTTTAGCACAGATATCAATACTTAACCCAAAAGTAATAATAAAAAAAAAGCTTATCCTAAAACTATTTTTCTTAAAACAGTGTAAATTATCTAACATGTTAGTTCTTTCTAATTGATATTTATAATAAAAGTGCAAGAGTACAACCATGTTAAAAAAAAAAAAAGTTTAAAAAAAAAAAAACACAAGTTAAACAGTCTCCAGACATTATGTCAATTGGCGACTCCAAATTAAATATCGGTATGAGCAACTGGTCATCTTTGCGTTAGCCCTGCGATAACTTAGTGATTTGCTCAAGCTTCCCGTGACACAAACAGATAAGTGGTACAGATAATGGATGGAAGTCGGTCTCTGCCGAAGTAATATCTTCGGCTTCTTTGAGAAGTATGCAGACTTTTACCAAATACTCTACTATACCCTGCAACACCACCACTTGGCCCGTTTAAAAAATAATAGCAAATTCCATTAAATTTTACTGAACTGCTAATAGAGAGAAATCTTCCAAGTGTAAATAATTCGTTTTTTCAAACAAGAAGGAACACATGGAAGATTAAATGTTGAAAAAATGAACTGACAGTAAACGGTCTGAGAGATCCCTAGTTTCATGTCTGTATTATTCCAGATTAAATAAATGTAGGGAGAAAGGGTATTTTGAGTTATTTAAATTTTTTCTACATGATACCATGTCCCACACTCAACACAAAACCGCATTACATATCACACTCAACATATGATCTCTTCAGTTACCTGTTTCCTCACACATTCTGTAAAAGTAAATCTTCCATTTTCACTATTTGCTCATTTTGGAGGCTGCAGGTAATTGATCCTACACAGAGACACCTTTCCTACTCGTACATTTGATTCATTTATGTAAATAGAAAGCTAAATATATGTACTTGGTGATGCATGTAACCGACCAATTGCATGTAACCATCGTGCCTGGAATCGAAAGGGTATCTGTCCTCAGGAGTGTTACGCCATGGCCATCATAGACCTCCTGTATATTTAAGTTAAACATGATGGTTCCAATCAGGGCTCTTGTGATCAGAGGTGGCTGGTACTATTATCTACCGTGAAAATTTCAGCTGTTTTCCCTTGCTAATTGTTGCTAAGAAGGCCTGGGTTCGATTCTCAGCTCAGGGGTTTGTATGGAGTCTGAGTGTTCTTCCGGTGCTTGTGTGGGTTTGCTTTCAGTACTCTGGTTTCCTTCCATCGTCTAAAAAACATACTGGTACACAACTAAGTGTGAGTATTGGCCCTGCGGTGGCCTGGTGAGCTGTCCAGGATGTACCCTGCCCTCACCCAGAGTTGGCTGAGATGGGTACCAGCCTCCCGTTACACTAATTAAGACAAATCGGTTTAGAAAATGAATGAATGAATAATTCTTGCTGATGGATGATCACTGGTGTTAGGAGTGTTAAGATTCTTGTGCATAAGGTATAATAGAAAAAAACAAGCTATGAGTCTATCAGTTTTATCTTTTTGAATTGACCGGACACGTTTTCTGTGACAGGGAATTGACCTGTTTTGTAAAACATCACTCAAA
>CM045732.1:39442347-39662347 GCA_024760905.1 Plotosus lineatus | reverse complement strand
TTTAATTTTTATCAGTACATTACAGAAAATAATGAACTTTATCACAATATGCTAATTTTTTTGAGAAGGACTAGTATAATATATATATATATATATATACACACACACACACACACACACACATTTTAACCTCAAATGAAAAAGGCTTCACTTTAGTGTCAAGAATGCCGTATTGTCCATTGTCAATCAAATCTTAAATAATATACAGTCGGCCTTCTGCTTACGAAAACCTCTGGGTACAAAAAATCCAGGTTATAAAAAAACATTTTCCTAAATTTTCATCCTCTTTTTACAAAAACACCCTCATTTTACGAAATGCGCCAAACTCACCATTCGAAATTCAAACGCGCCATTCAAAAGTCAAACCATGTGTGAGTTGCTCTCTTATTGGCTGTCTCCCAACATCCTGCCCCGCTGGCATCCCATTGGCCAGGAGGCAGCTGAACTGTACCCATACTTCCTGTACCCATACTTCCTGTTTATCACACGTGGGAGAAAGGAGAGTTGAATAGGAATGTTGGCTCGTGAGTTCTTTTTGAGAGATCATTGCGGTGGTCTACTGGTACTGTCCCCCCAGTACAGCTAACTGGGTTATCAAAGGCGGGCCATGTCTCTCACTGTCTATGGTGAGAGGCATGTAAAGGAACCATTGCTGACTTTCGTAAAGAGTAGGCTGCAAAGTCGTCAGCGTGTTTCTGTCCCTTGATAAAAAGAGTTGTGACAGGAAGGGCATCCGACGTAAAAACCTCTGCCAAATCAAATGTGCGAATCAGATGATTCGCTGTGGCGACTCCCGAGTAAAAGGGAAAAAGCCAAAAGGAAGACAGAATTACAGTGTTATATTTCATTATCCATCATGGACCCGGAAAATACAGTGACGGAGGCGATTATTTCGGCACGATATTAAAGCAGAAGGAGCTTGGAAACAGAGTGCTCCGTGGGACAAGACCTCCGATCTCGCAAGGAAGCAAGTTAATATTGAATCAGGACTTCTGATCTTTCAAACAGGTTCTGTAACTCTGCTTAAAATACAACATCCCGTCCATCTAAACATTTAAATAGAATTGGTCCGTCGGTTGCACGTTGCATGTGGGCGGAGCCCGCATTCGGCAAAACACACCAGGGAGAGTTTTGTGTGTGTGTGTGTGAGAGAGAGAGAGAAAGAGAGAGAGAGAGAGACAGAGAGATAGAAACAGTGTGTGTGTGTGTGTGTGTGTGTGTGTGTGTGAGAGAGAGAGAGAGACTGCGTACAGAGTCAGTCAGAGATGAAAGGAGGCGTTCTTTACTCTCGAGAGAGCACACTGAGTTTATTTTCCGTTTTTTAAGTTGATTAATTCAGTAAATGCTGAATAAATGTGGTGTGCTCTGCCGAATGTGAGCAAAACGCGGCTCATCCGGACCTCCAATCCCTCAAGGATAAAAGTTAAAGTTGAGTTTGCACCTCTGATCTGTCAAGCAGGAAGTGTCCTTTGAATTCCCCGTCTTAAAATGCTTCGACGTCCTGCGTGTGAGTGGAGCCCACATTCGGCGGAGCGTGCCACAAATGTGTGTTGTTTGTTTGTGTGTGTGTGTGTGTGTGTGTGTGTGAGACAGAGAGACAGAGAGAGAGAGAGAGAGAGAGAGAGAGAGAGAGAGAGAGAGACAGTGTTGTGTGTGTATGCACGTTAATAAAAAATGTTTAATAATGGTTTAATTTATAAATAGGTTAAAATGATTTCATAAGTTAATAAAATGTTTAAATGGTTTAACAAATTTTTTTTTACTTTTAACACACATTTCATACAAAATTGGAGTGCGTTTATCATTTTTAAAGGGTTTATGGTGTAGTCTTGGGAGCCCTGGAATGAATCACACGATTTACATGTAAAATGCGCCTCTACTTACGAAAACTCCAGGCTCCGACAAAGGCTCTGGAACGGATTAATTTCGTAAGTAGAGGGCCGACTGTACTCAAGTTCATGTGTATTTGTAAATATGACTATAAAAGTCAGTGCCTCACCAGCTGTCAACCTCACCTCACATCACTGCTTTGCACATACACTATACCAGGGGTCACCAACCTTTTTAAAGCTGAGGGCTACCTTAAGATTCCCAAATGGCTTGAGGGCTACCAGCTCAAAACATATGTATAAACAAATCAAGAAATAAAAAGCATACAATATTCACACACAAAAAAAAACAATAGTCATAACTTTAGGACAAGTACTTGTAAATAAATGCATTTATGTTTCATTGTTAAAGTGACATTTTTTTTTTTTTTGCAAATGAACATGTCACAATTTCATTCAACAAAAACAGAACTCAAATTGTTTTTTCCCAATACATGAGATTGTGTCAACTCCAAATTTGAATCTGATTTAATCAATGATCAATTGACCAGGTGACAGTGTTTTACTAAACCACTGTTCAGTCTTGTCTGTCAGTTAGTGAGAAACCTGGCATTCCATGTAGTCCACTAGCTTACTGTATTCTGGTGTGTAGTTTGTCACTGCCACTCTCAGTGACTCCTGTAGATGTGAATCAGTTAGGCGTGATCCGTGCTTATTTTTTATAAAGTTCATATTGGAAAAAGGTTGATTCACAGAGATATGTGGATCCGAAAAGACAAGCAACCTTCATAGCTGCTGTGCAGATGGATTTGTACTTTTCCATGTCCACTAGGTTCCAAAAGTTTGGGCTACTCCGATGTGCTTTAAGGTTCAGCTTAAAGCTCCTACAAAAGCACCTTAATTGCCCCGTGTTTGGCTTTAGCGTGAATGCTATTGATGATTTTTACAACAGGGGTCATTACATGGTCAAACCCAGTCACTTTCGGCGCATATCGCCTGCTGGTGGATGATACAATGGTAGTGTAGGAAAGGTGGAAAGTCTGGGTCATTCTTGCAATGTGTAATGAAGCCCACACGGCATTCTACCATTGCCGGTGCACCATCGAAAAATAAAAAGCCATCAAGTAAAACAAAAACAGACAAATAAATCTCACACATTTAAATCTATACATCTATTTTCAATGCCACGTCACTGTGGCGAGCAGCGAAAGAGCCTTTCTGTACACCAGTATATGGGCATGTCCGATACCTTTCAAACTCTAATTTTATTGGATTATAACAACAGCCACAGACTGCGCGTGTTGTTTTGAGATAAATTTCCTCGTTTTGATTGGCTCATTTCCATGAAGCCAAGCACAGCTGGCAAGCAAACACAAAAATGGACAGACATGGAGAAACTTCAATCCGCAGAGCAGCTGATTGCCAAAACTTGGGACGCGCTTCCTGTCACATAAACACTGTAACGTGTGAGTCCAATAAAATTAGAGTTTCAAGGTATTGGACCCGCCCACATACATAAAGGATTGGCTGAATAGATTTAAATGCATGAGATTTCTTCATGCCAATCTGGTCATCTGGCGGTCACTTTCATAAACAATGGCCCATGTCCGGACAATCCGGACTAGTCGGAAGAAACAGATTTTGTCCGTTGCATCCGAAATCCGCTAAAGAGAAGTCCATAAAAACGAGGCATGAGTGTATATATGTGTGAAACTTTCAATAGAATTTGCATAAGGCGTAGCATTTTTTTTTTTTTTTCTTTTTGCGAACCATAAGGGCTATTTTTAGAACAAGTCCAGCGGGCGACTGAGAAGGAGCCAAAGAGCGACCGGGTGCCCGCAGACATAGGGTTGGTGACCCCTGCACTATACAGCCAGAGGTTGGCAATGGCAACACATTTTAGGGCAGTACACCAATTAATTAATTAGTTAATTTAAAAAACATGCATAAAATAAATTGCAACGATGAACTAGAGACATGGTGACATGGGCAATGCTCAGGGTGCTTTGGTGGTGGTAAAGTGGCAGATTTTAACAATTTGAAATTGATTTCAAACAAGCAAGGCTATTACTCCATTTTGTAATGCCAGGACATACACTACAGACAGCACTTGCTATACCTTATGCTGGAGGAATGTGTAGGAGTCACAATCCTCCTACATTAGGACAATGACCCAAACACTCCAAAAAATGCAAGACATATTTAAGAGAACAAGCAATCAAGCTGGTATTCTGTAAATAATTAAGTGGCTAACACAGTCACTGGATCTCAAACCAACTGAGCAGTTGTGGAAGCAACTTGACTTTATGGTATAGAGGAAGTCACCATTATGAATGTCCAGCTTGTGTGAAGAGTTTCAAGAAGCATGGTGTAAAGTCTTTATCTTACCTCTACCAATTGACAGCTGGAATGCAAAAGGTCTGCAAGGCTGAAAATGCAGGATTTTTTTATTATTATTAAAGTACAAAATTATTATTTGTAACCACGTCAAAGTCTTGATTATATTTGATATTTATATCTCAGTTTCGTGCAATGAGGAGACTCTGCTGGGAGCCGTCTTAGAATGGGAACGTAACTGGAGACTGGGTGTTATATTCCTATTCTTTGGGGATGATTGTGCGCAGCTGGCTCTGAGAAGTTTTCTCCAGAGTGTTGGACAGAAGGCTCTGAGAGATTCTCAGAGCAGTGTGGCTTTCTACCAGGTTAGAGAAAAGTGGACCTACTCCTTACACTTGCAGAATTCCTGAGGGGATCATGGGAGTATGACTATCCAGTCGACATGAGCTTTGTGGGCGAGAAGAAGGCCTATGAGTGATTTTCTGGGTGGTGTTGAGGGAGTACAGGTTGGTTTTTGGGTAAGACCGCTGTTTGCACAAACCTGCCTTTAACCCGTGGGCTTTCTCTGCGAAAGCTGCTTGTATCACTACCCAAAGCTCATGACCATAGGTAACTGTTGGGACGTAGATTGCCTGGTAAAGTGAGAGCTTTCGCTTGTGGCTCAGCTCCTTCTTCAGCACGACGGACTGGTACAGGCTCCGCTTTAGAGCAGAGACTACAGCGGTCTGCCTGTCGATCTCTCGCGCCATCCTTCCTTCACTCGTGAACATGATCCTGAGATACTTAAGCTGCTCCAAGTGGAGTGCATTCTACCCTTTTCCAGCTGAGAACCATGGCCTCAGACTTGGAGATGCTGATTCTCATCCTGGCCACTGCGCACTTGACTGCGAATCGTTCCAATGAGAGCCGGGATTTCCTGGCTTGATGAGCCAAAAGAGCAACGTCATCCACAAAAAAACAGAGACGAGATCTGATGGCCACCAAACCAGAACCTCTCAACGTCTCAGCTGTGCCTAGAAATTCTATCCATAAAAATCATGAACAGAATCGGTGACAAAGGACAGCCTTGGCAGACTCCAACCCTAACTGGAAACGAATTTGACCTGTTGTTCCCAATATGGACAAGGCTCTGGCTCCGGTGATAAAGCAACCAAATTGTCCGTAGCCACCGGTCCGGAACGCCGTACTCCTGGAACATGCCCCACAAGATAAATCGAGAGACACAATCAAAAGCCTTCTCCAAATCCACAAAACACATATGGACAGATTGAGCAAACTCCCATCGCCCATCCAGGATCCTGTAGCGCGTACAGAGTTGGTCAAGAGTGCCGTGTCCAGTACGAAAATCGCATTGTTCTTGTTGAATCTGAGGTTCAACGATCGGTCGGATCCTCCTCTCCAGTACCGTTTTATAGACTTTCCTGGGTAGGCTGTCATTCCACGATAATTGGAACATACCCTTCGGTCCCCCTTTTTCAAAACGGGGACTACCACCACGGTTTGCCAATCAAGATGTACAGCCCCCAATAATAACATGATGCTGCAGAGACGTGCCGACCAAGACAGTCCTACAACATCCAGAGCCCTGAGATATTCAGGGCGGATCTGATCCACCTCTGGAGTCTAACCACCGAGGAGCTTTTTGACCACCTCAGTGACCTCAGCTCCAATGATGCGTGGACCTCCACTCAAACCCCCAGGCTCTTCCTTCTCCAAGCAGAGCATGTTGGTGGGATTGAAGAAATCCTTGAAGTATTTCCTTTACCTCCCGACGACATCCCCATTCGAGGTGAGCAGTTCCCCACTTCCACTGTAAACAGTATTTGTGAAGAACTGCTCCCCCCCCCGTTGAGGCGTCAGATGGTGGTCCAGAACCTTTTTGAGACCAACAACCAATAATCGATCTCCAGGCAATCACCGAACTCCTCCTATGCCTGAGATATTGCATCAATGACAGCTCGGGCTTCAGCGCGTTTAGCCTGTTGGTACCTGTCTGCTGCCTCGGGAGTCCCATAGGCCAATAAGACCTGATAAGCTTCCTTTTTCAGCTGGACAGATTCCTTAGCCACCAGGCTCAGGGGTTACTGCCACGACAGGCACCAATGACCTAATTGCAGCTATGGGCTGCCGCCTCAGCAATGGAGGCACGAAACATGGCCCATTCAGATTTCATGTCACCTACCTCCTTCGGAACATGGTTGTAGCTCTACCAGAGGTGGGAATTAAAGGCTGAGAGGCCTTCACCACCATCGGAGCCAGCTCACTACCAGGTGGTGATCGGTTGACAGCTCAGCTCCCCTCTTCACCTGAGTGTCCAGAACATGAGGCCGCAAGTCTAGTGACATGACTACAAAGTCGATCATCGAACTGCGACCTAGGGTGTCCTGGTGCCAAGTGTACTTATGGGAACCCTTATGTTCGAACATGGCGTTTGTGATGGACAAACTATGATGATCACAGAAGTCCAACAACAAAACATCATTCGGGTTCAGACTGGAGAATCCATACCCATCGATCACACCCTTCTAGGTCACACTATTATCGCCCACATGGGTGTTGAAGTCTCCCAGGACAACAAGTGAGTCTCTTGGGGAGCATTCCCCAAAACACCGTCTAAAGGCTCCAAGAAGGGTGGGTATTCTAAACTATCACTTTGTGCAGAAGCACAAACAACAGTCAGGACCCCCCCCCCCAACAGAAGGCAGAGGGAAGCTACCCTTTTGTCAACTGGGGAGAACCCCAATGTGTGGGCACCGAGACGGGGGCAACAAGGATCCCCACACTGGCTCACCGCCTGTTTCAATGAGCAACTCCATAATGGAATAAAGTACAGCCCCTCTTGAAATGGGTGGTTCCAGAGACCAAGCTATGCATTGAGGTGAGTCCAACTATATCTAGTCGGTATCTCTCCATCTTATGCACCAGCTCAGGCTCCTTCCCTGAAAGAGAGGTGACATTCCATGTCCCAAGCATCAGAGTCGAGGATTGGTCCGACAGAACCCATGCCTTCGGCTGCAACCAACTCACAATGCACTCGACTCCTATAGCCCCCCCAACACACACACCCAAGTTGTGGGTCCATGGGAGGGCAAACCCATGTCTCCTTTTCGGGCTGCTCCCCCAATACACATCCAGGGTGCGAAAGGAACCTGCGCAGAAGAGGACTGTGAAAGTGTGGTCAGAGGAGACGAATGAGAGGCTTAGGGACTGTTTCCAGACCACAGACTGGAGCATGCTCTGTGACTCCTTTGGTGATGACATCGACGGCCTCACACACTATCACTGATTACATGAACTTCTGCGTCGACAGCACTGTGCCAACACGGAGGGTACGGTGCTTCTCCAACAATCACCCGTGGGTCACCCCTGAGCTTAAAGTCCTACTGAACCAGAAAAAGAGGGCTTTCATCTCGGCGGACAGAGAGGAGCAGAAGAAGGTCCAGTGTGAGCTCCAGTGGAGGATCAGGAGGGCAAAGAAGGACTATGGGAAGAAGATGGAGGAGAAGCTGGCTCAGAACAACGTGCGGGATGTCTGAAGAGGACTAAAAACCATGTCTGGATTTGGGCAGGGTGTCAGAGGGACAGCTGATGGTGACCAGCGCTGGGCGGATGAATTAAACTGTTACTTCAACAGGTTTGATTCTCCCACCTCCCTGTTTCCCCCTCTCTTCACACATCTCCAGACCAGCAGACACTTCCCCCCTCCCCAGGCCAACTTCACTTGACTGCTACAGCCCGACAGACACATCCCCCTCCCTCTGCAGCCCACCTTAGCCCCCCCTCTCCCTCACATCAGACCAGGTGAAGAGACAGCTGAAGCAACTAAATCAGAGGAAATCTGAAGGACCAGATGGCATCAGTCCCAGGCTGCTGAGGACCTGCGCAGACCAGCTCTGTGAGGTACTATGCTACCTGTACAACCTGAGCCTCAGCCTGGAGAAGGTTCCCGTCCTGTGGAAGACCTCCTGTGTGGTTCCGGTTCCCAAAACAGCTCAAGCGAAGGAACCAGCCCACTACAGACCTGTCGCCCTGACCTCCCACCTTATGAACACCATGGAAAGGCTCCTCCTCGAACACCTCCACTCTATGGTGAGCCCCACCCTAGACCCGCTGCAGTTTGCCTACAGGCCCAACATCGGGGTAGAAGACGCCGTCATCTACCTTCTGCAGCGGGCACTCACCCACCTGGAGATCGCTGGCAGCGCTGTGAGGGTCATGTTCTTTGACTTCTCCAGCGCCTTCAACACCATCAGGCCAGTGCTTCTGCGGGGGAAGCTGGAGAACGTGGGAGTGGACGGGCATCTTGCTGCCTGGATCATCGACTACCTTACTAACCGTCCACAGTACGTGCGGCTGCGCGGCTGTAAGTCAAAGGTGGCAGTCTGCAGCACGGGGGCACCGCAAGGCACCGTCCTCTCACCCTTCCTTTTCAACATTTATACCTCGGACTTCAGCTATAGCACAGACAGCTGCCACCTGCCACCTCCATCGTGGGCCGTGTGTCAGAGGGGAACGAGCTGGAGTACCGGTTGGTCATCGTTGACTTCGTGGACTGGTGTGAGCGCAACCACTTGTGCTTGAACACTAGGAAGACGAAGGAGATGGTGGTCGACTTCAGAAGAAGCACACTAACACACACACACTCACTAGTGAACGTCCAGGGACAGGACATTGTGAACAGTTTCAAATACCTGGGCGTTCACCTTAACAATGAACTGGACTGTTCCCACAACACCAATGCCCTGTACAAGAAGGGCCAGAGTCGCCTCCACCTTCTGAGGAGACTCAGGTCCTTCGGAGTATGCAGAACTCTGCTCAGGACTTTTTATGACTCTGTGGTAGCCTCTGCAATCCTCTACGCTGCCATCTGCTGGGCCCCGGGCAACACAGAGCGGGACAGAAAGAGACTGAACAGGACTGGTCAGGAGGGCCAGCGCTGTCCTCGGCTGCCCACTGGACTCTGTGGAGGAGGTGAGTGAGAGGAGGATGGTAGCACAGCTCACATCCATCTTGGTCAACAGCTCTCACCCACTGCACCAGACTGTAGAGAAGCTTCAGTGGACGACTGAGACATCCTCACTGCAGGAAGGAGCGCTACCGCAGGTCGTTCATTCCCACCACTGTCAGACTGTACAACGCCACTTTGTAACTGTCTGTGAAAATACCGGTTATGTGCAATAAAAACCCCGTGCACTTTAATCAACCACATCTACCCCACTGACTGTGAACCATATCAACCCATCTACTCTGCCCTCAGATACATGTACACTTGAATATAGGCCAGTCTACAAAGTCGTTCCCTTCTTTTCTTTTATTGTTTATTAATTTATACTATTTATGGATCTATTTATTTATTTACTTATCTAATATATATGTATGTGTGTATGTTTGTATATATATCTATTTTTGCACCCCCTACTGATGGTACCTCAAGAGCCTGTAACAGTGAATTTCTCCATTGTGAGATTAATAAAGCTGTATCTTATCTTATACTGGACTGTCTCAGAAACATCCCTCAGAATGTCAGGATAGGAGTATACATTTCCTCCACTCTCATCCTGAATACTGGAACACCACAGGGGTGTGTTCTTAGCCCCTGCCTCTTCTCCTTCTTCATACACGATTGTTTCCTCACTCACACAAACAACACCATAGGTTTGATTACAGATAATGAGTCAGCCTTCAAGAAGAAGGTTCTGCATCTGCTGTGATGGTGCGACAACAACAATCTGGAACGAAACACTTCCAAAGCCAATGACATGATCATGATGATAATGAACTTTCAGAGATTGAAACAAACTGAGCACTCTATTCTGTACATTGATGAGAGGAAGTAGAGAGGGTGGAGTCCTTCAAATTTCTTGGAATCTACATGTCTGCTGACTTCACCTGGACCACAAACATCTCCCACCATGTAGGGAAAGCCTAACAATGAATGTAATACCTCAGGAAACACCAACAAGCCTGTCTACCCCAACCAGTACTGACGAACTTTTAGGATAATAAATAATTCCCAAGTCATAACTTGATGCTCTGTGGTCTAATTATCACAACATTTGATGACACTAGTAGATTTGCCACTACCAAGACATATTAGTAGCCTAGATCTCATCAATCAAGGATCTGCTTGATTCAGAAAATTCACCGACACCTTTTCAACTAATTCATGATTCTGGATAAACTCTTGATCTGATCAGCCAAACCCATAGATCTTCATATCTGGAACACACTTACTTTTCTGAGCTGGCTGAGGGTGGAGATGCGTTCAGAAGCCGTCGTCATTGGCCTGTAAGTCATCTCGAACAAGATGATCCCCAAACTAAACAGATCCACTTTCTAAACACAAAGTTTTAAATAAACGGTGTATAATTATAAATATAATTATAATTATAAATATAATTATAAATATAAATAGAATAAAAAATGTAAATATACCGTATAGTGTCCAGGGCGCTTTAAAAATTAGAGCCTTATTAAAATTTTACCAGCGGAGTGGAAGGGTAAGTGCTGATTACCATCGAAGTAGAAAACATGAATAATAACAGATAAATAAAAGAGTTCGAAGACATTCATTTTGTGGTATCAACCAAACTACTTACATGAAAGCGGAAAAAAAACAGAAAACAGCATACTTTTTTAAAAAAGACCCCTTACTTTTCGCTATCGGTGCTGTTCCTTTAAACATTTTCCATGAAGTAAAATCAAGTCAATCAACACGAATGTCAACTTTAGCACATGGCACATTGAACCAATCAAAACGAAGATAAACAAAAGCACATGGCCAGGAACGTGTTTAAATTTATGAAGTTGGTGAGCAGGAGAATTGGGTGAAAAATACTCGTCATCACTTTCTGATAAGTCCATATCTGGCTCATCACTCCATTCATTCAAAGCATCCCATAGTTTTGCTGTAGCAGTTTCTAATGGTTGTTGGACATTTTCCAAGTGAAAACAGCAAAATATTTTCCTGGTTTTTTTTAAGCACGGCGGAACGATAAAATGTGTTGTTACTGATGAACATTATAGACATTCCCCAGTGGCAGAGGGTCTTGAAATACTGTGTCAACTCACTCTTACAGGCAGTGAACGCCTCATTTTACCGTTACAGAGACTGATCGAATAAAATTGGGAAGTTTGATCTACGATTTTGCTCTCAGTACACATGGGCGGTTATTAGACGTGAGATAAAAAACATTGGGAGGGGGGAGGGGGGTATTGGAGCAGGGTGCTTATTACATCAAATACGGTAATTATAAGTATAATATAATATAATATATAATACCGTCGGCCCCCAATTTAGGAAGACCCCTTTCTACGAAATCTCCAGATTACGAAAAACATTTTCTTGAGTTTCAGTCCCCAAAATACGAAACAACCCCCTCTTACGAAAAGAAATTCAAAATTCAAACGCGCCAATCAAAATTTCACAGGATGCGCGAGTTGCTCTCTCATTGGCTGTCTCTCAACATCCTGTCCAGTTGGCCTCCCAGATAGACAGAAGGAAGCTTCACTCTTTTAGTTTAGTTTTTTTAAGTTGTTTTAATTCAGTAAATGTTTAATAAATGTGGGCGCATTTGAGCTCATCTGAAATTCCGATCCCTCAAGGAATCAAATTAAAGTTGAGTTTGTCAAGCAGGGAATGCACTTTGAATTCACGTCTTGTGGGCATAGCCCGCAGTACGCGCACGAGAGAGAGAGAGAGAGAGAGAGAGAGAGAAAAGGAATAACGCTTTAGATTTTATTTTATTTTTTTAAGTTGTTTTAATTCAGTAAATGGTCAAGCAGGAAATGCACTTTTAATTCATGTCTTGTGGGCGTGGCCTGCAGCGTACACGCACGGGACAGAGAGAGAGAATAATACTTTAGTTTTTTTAAGTTGTTTAATTCAGTAAGTGTGGGCGCTTTTGGGCTCATCTGGCATCCCGATCCCTCAAGGAATCAAATTAAATTTGAGTTTGTCAAGCAGTGAATGCGCTTTGAATTCCACATCTTGTGGGCGTGGCCCGCAGCACACGCGAGAGAGGAGATAGAGAGATAGGGAGAGAGAGAGAGAAGTGCGTGTCTGTCTGTCTGTCTTCCTTTCGGCTTTTTCCCTTTTACTCGGGAGTCGCCACAGCGAATCATCTGATTCGCACGTTTGATTTGGCAGAGGTTTTTACGTCAGATGCCCTTCCTGCCACAACCCTTTAGCAAGGGACAGAAACACGCTGACGACTTTGCAGCCTACTCTTTACGAAAGTCAGCAATGGTTCTTTTACATGCCTCTCACCATAGACAGTGAGAGACATGGCCCGCCTTTGATAACCCAGTTAGCTGCACTGGGGGGGACAGTGACAACCTTGTAGAGAGTGGGACTCGAACCCCCAACCTTTGGATCAGCGATCCAGCGCCCTATACCACTAGACCACCACTGTCCCTTTGAGTTTGTCAAGCAGTGAATGCGCTTTGAATTCCACATCTTGTGGGCGTGGCCCGCAGCACACGCGAGAGAGGAGATAGAGAGATAGGGAGAGAGAGAGAGAAGTGCGTGTGTGTGTTTGTTAATAAAAATGTTTAATAATGGTTTAATTAATAAATATGTTAATAAAATGGTTTAATGGATTAATAAATAATTTTATTTTACTTTGAACATATTTCATACAAAATTGGTGTACTTTTCTCATTTTTAAAGGGTTTATGGGGTTTATCCAATCCAAAGACTGGAGCCTTGGAACAAATTAGGCGTTTAACATCTAATATAAAGGGCTCTGGAACGGATTTATTTTGTAAATTGGGGGTCGACTGTATTGTATAGTATTGTATAGTATAGTATAGTATAGTATAGTATAGTATAATATAATATATAATATAATTGACAAAAGGATTTTATCTTGCACCTGGTTGTAATTTGCTTTTGTATTTCCTTGGACCTCTGGGCTGACATACAGGGCTGTCCCAACCATACCAGTCATATTACCTAAATACAAATTAATTAAAAAGCATACTATGTATTAGTGAGGATAAACACTGTACTAAAAATCAAAACTATCAATTAGGTTCAGTGTTAAAATTTAAACATGAAGCATTTTGATCGGGTGCCTTACCTGTTGGATCTGATTTTAAGAGGAGACCTGAGCTGTTGTCTTCCACTTCCAGTATGCCTGAGGCCTATTAAAAAAAAAAAAAACAGGTATGCTGTGAAAGTTTACAATTCAGGCATTAATGACATTAATACTAAAAACTTACCCCGATTCAATTGTTAATTTACAATAAATGTTACTTTTTACAAGACGCTGATATTCCTGAAGCATTTCACACTTCATCACTTTACAGCTCTTTGCATAGCAAATGCAAAACCTAAGCATTTCCGTGTCAGCCAAATTCTGTAAATTTTTGCTGTAAATCATTTTTATACAACTATGCAATTGTGAGTTAAGGGCCTTGCTCAAGGGCCCAACAGTGGTGACAGTGAGGATTGAACCCCTGACCTTTGGACTAGTAACCCATCACATTAACCACTCAGCCTGCACTGGCTAACAAACATAAAATACATCAGTAAATCTTTACAAAACTATTATTATATCAATAACAAAAAACCTAAATCATTATGATAATTTAATTGTAGAATTATAATACCAATGACTCGCAGTGTAATCACTGTTTAAATCAGTTTAAGTAGTGAAAGGATAGTCAGAATAAATGCCAGCACATATGAATAAAAATCCTCTGTAGCCTTGCATAGATGCCTCCCGTACCGTGCTGGCCGGATGGTCTGTAGCCAAACCAAAGTCTCCAATCTTGACATGGTCCCGAGAGTCCAGAAAAATATTTACAGGCTTCAAATCTCGGTGTATCATTCCCTGAAGATTTAAACAGAAAATGATCATGCACCCTGCACCATTAGCCCATCCAGCTAAACCCAAAATATCAGGCTGCCAACCCCAAAAAATGCATGTCCAACCGTTTCAGATTTTCACTCCAACATTTCATGCTCATAATAAAAGCTCATAAATCTTCTACCTGTTCATGAATGTACGCAATACCATCCAGGATCTCCCTGAAGAGTCTCCAGAGTCGACTGCTGTCCTGGTAAAGGCCCTGGTCAATTGTGTCCCTCAAAGTACTTTTTTCACAGTACTCCATCTGGAACACGCACAGAATTCCACACACACAGGAAATTAATCTCGGCTAAGGGGCATTTTTATTTTTCACCAATACAAATATACACATATGCACTGGGTCTGGACTACCATGTGTCTGAACAAATGTATTAGTGCTACCGTTCATGCACTGGGCCACTGCTCACTATGCATACAAATACACAGCTGAATATAACCAAAGCTAACACTAAATTGTTTTTCTATGAAGCCAAGTATCGCACTCTTTAAAATACAAGTTTCTGCTGGCACAGAGCACAGAACCGTTTTCATGCCAGAACTACTCCTATACTTACTGTGCACACTCCAGCACATAAAGCATCACCACTGAAAGATATTAGACCTTAGTGACACCACATGATGTAATATTTCCATTGACTACACTGGACTTGCACCTGATTCGCGCGCACACACACACACACACAGGACATTACTACACTCTGTCACATCATATACTAGTCCTTCTCAAAAAATTTGCATATTTTGATAAAGTTCATTATTTTCTGTAATGTACTGATAAAAATTAAACTTTCATATATTTTAGATTCATTGCACCCCAACTGAAATATTTCAGGTCTTTTATTGTTTTAATACTGATGATTTTGGCATACAGCTCATGAAAACCCAAAATCCTTATCTCAAAAAAATTGCATATTTCATCCGACCAATAAAAAAAAAAAAGAAAAAAAAAAAAAAACTGTTTTTAATACAAAAAAGTCAACCTTCAAATAATTATGTTCAGTTATGCACTCATTATTTTCTGTAATGTACTGATAAAAATTAAACTTTCATATATTTTAGATTCATTGCACACCAACTGAAATATTTCAGGTCTTTTATTGTTTTAATACTAATGATTTTGGCATACAGCTCATGAAAACCCAAAATTCCCATCTCAAAAAATTAGCATATTTCATCCGACCGATAAAGTGCTTTTAATACAGAAAAAGTCAACCTTCAAATAATTATGTTCAGTTATGCACTCAATACTTGGTCGGGAATCCTTTTGCAGAAATGACTGCTTCAATGCGGCTCGGCATGGAGGCAATCAGCCTGTGGCACTGCTGAGGTGTTATGGAGGCCCAGGATGCTTCGATAGCGGCCTTAAGCTCATCCACAGTGTTGGGTCTGGTGTATCTCAACTTTCTCTTCACAATATCCCACAGATTCTCTCTAGGGTTCAGGTCAGGAGAGTTGGCAGGCCAATTGAGCACAGTAATACCATGGTCAGTAAACCATTTACCAGTGGTTTTGGCACTGTGAGCAGGTGCCAGGTCGTGCTGAAAAATGAAATCTTCATCTCCATAAAGCTTTTCAGCAGATGGAAGCATGAAGTGCTCCAAAATCTCCTGATAGCTAGCTGCATTGACCCTGCCCTTGATAAAACCCAGTGGACCAACACCAGCAGCTGACATGGCACTCCAGACCATCACTGACTGTGGGTACTTGACACTGGACTTCAGGCATTTTGGCATTTCCTTCTCCCCAGTCTTCCTCCAGACTCTGGCAACTTGATTTCCGAATGACATGCAAAATTTGCTTTCATCCGAAAAAAGTACTTTAGACCACTGAGCAACAGTCCAGTGCTGCCTCTCTGTAGCCCAGGTCAGGCACTTCTGCCGCTGTTTCTGGTTCAAAAGTGGCTTGACCTGGGGAGTGCGACACCTGTAGCCCAGTCCACTGCTTCCACAGGTCCCCCAAGGTCTGGAATCGGCCCTTCTCCACAATCTTCCTCAGGGTCTGGTCACCTCTTCTGGTTGTGCAGCGTTTTCTGCCACACTTTTTCCTTCCCACAGACGTCCCACTGAGATGCCTTGATACAGCACTCTGGGAACAGACTATTCGCTCAGATTTCTTTCTGTGTCTTACCTTCTTGCTTGAGGGTGTCAATGATGGCCTTCTGGACAGCAGTCAGGTCGGCAGTCTTACCCATGATTGCGGTTTTGAGTAATGAACCAGGCTGGGAGTTTTTAAAAGCCTCAGGAATCTTTTGCAGGTGTTTAGAGTTAATTGGTTGATTCAGATGATTAGGTTAATAGCTCGTTTAGAATACCTTTTCATGATATGCTAATTTTTTGAGATAGGAATTTTGGGTTTTCATGAGCTGTATGCCAAAATCATCAGTATTAAAACAATAAAAGACCTGAAATATTTCAGTTGGTGTACAAGCAATCTAAAATATATGAAAGTTTAATTTTTATCAGTACATTACAGAAAATAATGAACTTTATCACAATATGCTAATTTTTTTGAGAAGGACTAGTACACTGGAACTGATTTGCTGGACCCCAACCCACACTACACACTTCTTTACACACTACAAGCTGCTTCAGGTGCAACCTTCCATCATTCAGCATTGTTATGTGAACTAACTTAAAATACTTCACGCTACCGTAGAGCCTCATCTACCCCCAAATTGGGCCACGTGTATAGTTTGCAGAACTGCCAACTGCCAATACCTTTAACCGGAGCAAATCAAACCTGCCCGTCTTCCTTGTTTTATAATAATAATAATATAAATAATAATAATAATACAAGTGGTTGGTGCAAGAAATATCAGCAAAATCTGGCTGAAATGAATGGACGGGTGTTTTCAGTTCAGCTTCATCGTTTCCATGCAGATGGCGGTGTCATTTTGGCCTGATCTGTGTGCAGCCAAGTGCAAGTCCAGCCAAGTAAAGGTAGGTAAGGTAAAGTCTGTTGGATTTTTACACCCGAGCCTCGTGGCTCATCAGGCCGGTGCTTATCCCCAGTTTCCATAGCGTGAAGTGACCAGGAGTTCAACTCCCCCTGGATGGGACGCTAGTCCATCGCAGGTTACCTTCCCAGTATATTGGTACCCATTTATACTGCTCGGTGAACAGAGGCACACGTGTGGTTGAGACCTTGCCCAGGGGTCTTCGCACAGTGAGGGTCTCAGTGGGATTCGAACTCACAACCTCCTGATCATGAGCGCAGCACCCTAACCACTACGCCACCGGCCCCACCCAGCCAAGGAAAACTCAACATTAAATTTGCACTGTTCAAACATGGTTAAATATTATTTAAAAAAAACGCAACTATGAAGACATTAGCTTGATTTATACATTAGTACAGAACAGTGATTTATATATGACCCAGTATGGAAAAATTATTCAGAAGTACCAATTTGGAGATGCAGGCGAAATACATTATAATGCATTGAAAAATCTTTTTTTTATGGATTTTTCTGGATGAACTATTCACCTATCATTTTCTGAAGATTTACAGCCGAAAAACTTTTTATAAAGTAAAAAAACTGGTCATTGAGCAGAAGGTCCAAGCTTTAAACCTGGCAAAAAAGATCAGAAAATATCCAAGAAAAGACTAGATTTTTAGTTTCTCATCACCACCAGAGTATGATTTTGGCCGAATAAGAAAAAAAGTTTGTTTCGCATACTATACATGAAACTCATAATAACTTTTAGTTTAATCATCTATCAAAACTGGCAGTCCGAAACTAACAGAACACTGGTAGAGTCATGATCCATTGACCTCCCACCTGCATGCAAGTTTGGCACATCCGCATGCTATGAATAGCACTGCAGAGGCTGCTTTTATATTCCAAATGAGGCAGTGTTGACACACACGTACAGGCTCAAGGCCCATTTTAAAAATTGACAATTTTACTTTGCTGAAAATAAACATGGTTATTTTGATGGGCCAATTAGTCTTGAGCCTAAAATTGATAGCGAGATCCATTCAATTCACATAACTACATGTACCGAGAGGGCTTGTGCATCCTGCTCTTAGATGATGTCGTATTCTGTTCAGATTTTCTCACTTAGAGTAATCACTGGACAATCTTGGGCATTTGTGAGCTCATGAGTGCAAGAGAACAGACAGCACTTTACCTCTGTGTTATGTTCAACTGGCACTGAATATGTATGCACAGCACCTTGAAAAGATGTTAGGCAGAAAGCATCACGTGTTTCAGAGGAAACGTGTTTGCTTTTCCCCCTCCATGGTAGGTGGTCATTATGTGATAAGGATACTCGATGATACCCGACAACTGGCAATTGGCTACGACTGAATAAGGCGATGAAATTGAAGGAAAGCGGTGTCTGAATGAGACTTTAAAATTTTTGAAAAAGTCCATTGCTGCTGCATGACCAATGCAATTAACGGAACCAGGCCCAATTGAGTGATGCAGTCTTGTCGCCTCCATATGAAAAAAGTAGCCACAACCTTTCAGATGAGAAAAATTGTGAGTGTTGTGCTATGTGTCAATCAATCTGTGGTCAAAAATTACTTTCAGAATACACCTCACCTATGCCTGAAGAATTATATAATAAGCTCACAGTTTCACAGGCACTTCAGAAGATACCAATCCTTGATTGTTATTAGCAGTAGCCATGAGTTGGTAAGAAGCTTTGGGGTGCACAAAACTATGCTATAAGCATCTTCTACTGATGGGCTGCAGCATACATGTTTCACACTCTTCATACGAGAGTCCAGAGCAATAAGACCCTTCATTCCCAGTTTGAAAGATTTTTGGAACAAGTTGAACTAATCATTGCTTGGAATGGGTTCAACCCACTCATAGTAGACTCAGGTTAAAATTACATTCGCCCATTCTGAGGAGACAAGCTTAAACAAAAGAGCTAATTTGTGAGAAATGCTTTTCTCTCTCTCTCTCTCTCTCTCTCTCTCTCTCTCTCTCACACACACACACACACACACACAAGCCTTTAAAAGGCCGATTTATGGTCCTGCATCACATTCATGAATCTACAGTATAGAGTAGCTCAATACACAATGAATGGTTCTGCATTCAATCTATGCTGAAGGGAGGTAAGTGGCAGTGGTGGCCTGGTGGTGAAGGTACTGGATCACTGATCCCAAGGTTGGAGGTTCAAGCCCCACTGTCAACGGGTTGTCATTGTCCACCCCAGTGCAGCTAACTTTGTTATTAAAGCCCGGCCATGTTTCCCACTGCCTATGGTGTGAAGTTCATGTAAAAGAAGCATTGCTAAATTTCTTCAAGAGTAGCTGCATAGTCGTCAGCGTGTTTCTGCCCTGCGATGGCCTGGCGAGCTGTCCAGGGTGTACTCTTTTCCCTCACCCAGAGTCGGCTGAGATGGGCGCCAGCCTTCCCATGATCCTAATTCAAATTAAGCAGTTCAGAAAACAAATGAATGAATGAATGATGGAAGAGAGGGAGGTAAAGCAATCCATTCATTGGAACTGTGAAACTTGCACATTTTGACAGCTATTTATGATATCATGACATTTATTTAATCCTATGAAACTCTGGTATGAGAAACCAGAAACGTCACAATACTGTGTACTGAAGTCTCCCTCATGTGTTTAAACTCACTGGCTACATAAATTTTAATTTCTTGTATTGTTTTTTTAAATCAAATGAATGAGTGTTTTCTGTAGAAACAATTCATTACAACTTGTGTCTTAGTCTTCTTTTCCTTTCGGCTGTTCCCTTCAGGGGTCGCCACAGCGAATCATCTGCCTCCATCTTACCCTGTCCTCTGCATCTTCTTCTCTTACACCAACTACCTTCATGTCCTCCTTCACCACGTCCATAAATCTCTTCTTTGGTTTTCCTCTAAGGCCTTTTGTCTGGCAGTTTCAACCTCAGCATCCTACTACCAATATATTCATTATCCCTGCTCTGTACATGTCCAAACCATCTCAATCTAGCCTCTCTGACTTTGTCTCCAATACCTCCAACATGTGCTGTCCCTCTGATGTACTCATTACTGATCCTATCCATCCTCGTTACTCCCAAAGAGAACCTCAACATTTTCATTATAACTTGTGGATTAAAATAAAATAAACATCAATGTCTAAATGGAACTACTGTTAGTGTGACATTTTTATCTGAATTTTCTTAAAAAGTGTGCAAGTGCCACACCCCTCCGGGGGGGGGGGGGGGGGTTTGAAAAAAAATGACAGCATAAACTAGTTCACTGCCTAAATGAACTCACCTGTATATAAAGATAATGTGCAAAAGGGGCAGGCTTTTCAGATATTGAGCTCTCGAGTTTGTCAACTCCTTGTCTTTTACTTAATTCTTCCTGTTTGGCAAAGAGAAGAAACTCGTGAAACAAAGAATACGGCGATTGCTATCAAAAAATTAATGTTGGCTTCAAAACACATTACTGACCTCAACAGTACTGTCTCTGCTCCCATCACCATTGTCAAAGATGATGTCACTTTCTGAGTCGCTGTTCGATGGTCTATCAAAAATGGAGCATCAGATCAAACCAAAATTTCGAACAGTCTGCTGTCCCATTTTATCCATGAACAAATAAACAACAATGCTTTATTCTGTATTCCGGACTAAAAGTCGCACGTTTTTCCATACTTTGGCTGAAGGTGTCACCTGTTTGTTATTTTTACACTCACAAGAGGACACTCTAGGCTTGGGTATAAGTACTTGCTCATCCACCACTGAAGAAATAGCACCAAAAAGAAAATCCTATTCTGCGGATTACAAGCTGCAAGTTGTGAAATGTGCAGCAGAAAATGGTAATCGAGCAGCAGAAAGAAAGTTTGGAATGAAATAGAAACTTGTGAGGGACTGGAGAAAAGCGTAGATTATTATTACTGCAATGAAGAAAACAAAAAAGCTAATCGCGGGCTAAAAGATAGATGACCACAGCTAGAGAAATGAGCTCACACATGGGTGCTTGAGCAACATGCTGCAGGGAGAGGCTTGTCAATAGTGCAGTTGCGTCTCCACGCCCTGGTAGTTGTCAAGGAGATGAATAGAAATGACTTTGCGTGAGAACTTTCTTGGTGTTACCACTTCATGCAATGCAACCGCCTATCAGAGTGAGGACCACAAACGTCACAAAAACTGCCAACAGATTTCCAAGCCAAGGTAGACAGTTTCCATGAGTTTGCGACTTATAGTCCAGTGTGACATATGTTTTTTATTCTTTATTCTGCATTTTTTTTGGCCAATGTGACTTGTTCTCAGGAGCGACATATAGTCCAGAAAATATGGTACATGTGATCTGGCAATATGAAAGTCATTTTTGTTTAGAATTCCTGAAAAGAAACATGAAAACCAAGCCCCATTCCTGTTAACCTCCAGCTATACTTTAGTAAAATAAATCAACTTATACTGCAGTGAAGATTATTTCAATAAGACCCAATTTAAGTCCTTAACTACAGTTTTAATGAACACACATTGTATTTTTCATTTCTTTACATAAAGTAGTAAATCACCGAAGAGTACACATGAGAAAAGCTAGTTATAATTACTGTCTTTATTCTACTATAAGGACAATATTCTAACACCTGGAACAGGCCAGGTCTAGTCCACCAGTAAATTCATTTTAAGAATAGAGCGCTTCCTCCAGAAGACCTGATAGAGCACACGACTTTAGAACAGGGGACTCCACTACTTCTCTCTTCAACAGGATCTCCCCAGTTGATTTCCAATTGAAGGACATGCATGATGAGACTATGAGACATGTTTTATCAGAGTGTAATTGTTGGTCAAAACCTCCAACCCAGTCTCGCACTCGCCTACCTGTACAGTGATACCTCTGCTCACGAACATAATTGGTTCCCAGAAAGTGTGTGTGAGGCGAAAAGTTCGTCTTCCGAACATT
The DNA here is from genome assembly GCA_024760905.1 of Plotosus lineatus. Taxonomy (NCBI): domain Eukaryota; kingdom Metazoa; phylum Chordata; class Actinopteri; order Siluriformes; family Plotosidae; genus Plotosus; species Plotosus lineatus. The sequence goes on along the minus strand of CM045732.1, from coordinate 39,640,444 downwards.
TATTTCCCATAAGAAACCATTAAAATGAGAATAATCCGTTCCCAGGTCCCCATAAAACATAATTTTCTACTAAATAAGCCTTAAAACTACACAAAAATATACCTTATTTTATGTATAATAAATGTCTATTGTATTGTAATTAAAGAAATAAACTGTACTGTATAATAAAGTCGTTTTATTTACCTTTGTGATGGTAGTTGACGGCTTGATGGAATGAAGTGGGAGGAGGAGGGAGGGAGGGACTTACCGTTTGGAAGGAGAGTTTGGAAACGCCTACTGTTTGGAAACACGCATAGCCACACACGCACCCTTAATAGCTTCCTTGTTCTTAAGGATGGTGGTAGACTTAGTGTACTGGTACTGGGACGCTGAGTCACACAAACGCACACCTCGTTCGTGTTTTTCAATGATCTCCGCCTGTGGTGGGGTCTTTTTCGGTCCCATAATAGCAAAAGTACACTCAATATGGTCCAAAATGTCTATCAAACACAAACCACTTCCGCATTCAAAGAAAGGGGGTGACGAACTGTGACGCCGTGAGCGTGCGTCAGCTTCTCGTGGCCGCCACCGTGGCGCTGTTCGACCGCGTGGTTTGGTTCGTCCGCCGAAAAGTAGTTCGTCAGCCGAGACTATATTTTCGCGAATTTAAAGTTCTTGAGGCGAAAAGTTCGTGAGCTTAAGCGTTCGTCAGCCGAGGTTTGACTGTATTTCCATCATAAATTATATATCAGTTGACCACTGCTGCAGGAAAAGATGACTCAGTTGAAAAGCCTTCAAGAAACCTCTCTTCCTTGTGGTGCATCATAACCCCAAGGATGAACAGCCAGGGCAGATAGCTCACTAAACCATGACATAAGTATGGTGATTTATATTGGCCAGTCATTTGCGATGATCATCGCTGGTGGTGTGTTATCCTGCTTCAAATGCCAACTAGTTAATATGTTGACCAGAAAGAATTGGCATGTATCTCATTGGGCAATTACAGTGCACTACACAAAACCATAGCTTTGTGCTCCTGTTAGTGATTAATGTCATGCAATATGAAAAGCAGTGCCTTCACTTAGAATTTCTACACAGTGTTGCAGAGGCATTCATCTACATTATCTCCCAAACACAGTCTTCATGGTATCCACTTCATACGGTCCACAAATTGTTATCCATTAAATCTATCTACACCAAGTTAAACCATCTGCAGATGGGCAGTCTGGTGAGATTATTTATTTCCACATTTAAAGCCATGATTCATTACTTGTATGAAAATACATGAAGTTGTGATAAGTTGAGTTCCTGTTATTTGTAGTACAAGAGGTTAAATCGCCACAAGCCCAGTGGCATTAAACAATGTTATTAGAGAAAATTCTACGAAGGAGAAGGGGTCTTCAAGCAAAAATTAAATTAAATCTGTTCTTCACACGAGATTAAAACTACACACCTAACCTCACACCCCAGAACAGAATTTGTACAGGCACAAAAATACAGTGGTATGAAAAAGTATCTGAACCTTTTGGAATTTCTCACATTTCTGCATAAAATCACCATCAAATGTGATCTGATCTTTGTCAAAATCACACCGATGAAAAAAACAGTGTCTGCTTTAACTAAAACCACCCAAACATTTATAGGTTTTCATATTTTAATGAGGATAGCATGCAAACAATGACAGAAGGGGGAGGAATAAGTAACCGAACCCTCTGCCTAAGGAGACTTAAAGGGCAATTGAAACCAATTTTTACCAAACAATTTAAGTCAGGTGTGTGCTCAATCTCTGATGAGTGGCTTAAAGCTGCCCTGTCCACTATAACACACACAACTGGTCAGAATTGTCTTGATGAGAAGCATTGTCTGATGTGCACCATGGCTCACTCAAAAGAGCTGTCTGAAGACCTGCGATCAAGAATTGTTGATTTGTATAAAGCTGGGAAAGGATACAAAACCATTTCTAAAAGTCTGGATGTTCATCAATCGACAGTCAGAGAAGTTGTCCACAAACGGAGAGAGTTTGGCACTGTTGCTTCTCTCCCAAGGAGTGGCCGTCCACCAAAGATGACGCCAAGAGTTCAGCGCAGAATACTCAGAGGTAAAAAAACAAAACCTAGAGTGTTTGCTAAAGACTTACAGAAATAACTGGCACAGTCCAATGTCTCTGTGCACACATCAACTATATGTAAAACAATGGCCAGGAATGGTGTTCATGGGAGGACTCCAAGGAGGAAGTCACTGCTGTCTAAAAAAAACATTGTTGCTCGTTTAATGTTCGCAAAAAGGCACTTGGACACTCCACAGAAGTTTTGGAAAAATATTTTGTGGACCGATGAAACCAAAGTTTAATTGTTTGGGAGGAACACACAACGTCATGTGTGGAGGAAAAATGGAACAGCTCACCAACATCAACACCTCATCCCCACCGTGCATCATGGTTTGGGGCTGTTTTGCTGCCTCAGGGCCTGGACAACTTGCAATCATTAATGGAAATATGAATTCAAAAGTTTATCAGGATGTTTTGCAGGAAAACCTGAGGCCGGCTGTCAGACAGTTGAAGCTAATAAGAGGATGGATGCTGCAACAAGACAATGATCCAAAACACAGAAGTCAATCAACTTCAGAATGGTTTCAGAAGAACAAAATACTCGTTCTAGAGTGGCCAGGTCAAAGTCCATACTTGAACTCCATTGAGATTCTGTGGCATGACCTCAAGACAGCGATTCATGCCAGACATTCCAGGAATCTGACTGAACTACACCAGTTTTGTAAAGAAGAATGGGCCAAGATTAGTCCTGATCGATGTGCCAGACTGATCTGCAGCTCCAGGAAGCGTCTGGTTGAAGTTATTGCTGCCGAAGGGGGGGCCACAAAATATTAAATGTGATGGTTCAGTTACTTATTCCTCCCCCTTGTGTCATTGTTTGCATGCTATCCTCATTAAAATATGAAAACCTATAAATAGTTGGGTGGTTTTAGTTAAAGCAGACACTGTTTTTTCATCTTTGTGATTTTGACAAAGATCAGATCACATTTGATGGTGATTTTATGCAGAAATGTGAGAAATTCCAAAAGTTTCAGATACTTTTTCATACCACTGTACCTGTCCTAGCTGTATAATGGGACACAGCTGTGGGAATTTGTCCTGGAAAATACAAACCGGATTTCAAAAAAGTCGGCACACTATACAAATTGTGAATAAAAACTGAATGCAATGATGCGGAAGTGCCAAATTTCCATATTTTACTTTGAATAGAACATAGATGACAGGTAAAAAGTTTAAACTGAGAAAATGTATCATTTTAAGAGAAAAAATATGTTGATTTTAAATTTCATGGTGTCAAGAAATCTCAAAAAAGTTGGGACAAGGCCGTTTTCAGCACTGTGAGGCATCCCCTCTTCTTACAACAGTCTGTAAACGTCTGGGGACCGAGGAGACAAGTTTCTCAAGTTTAGAAATAGGAATACTGTCCCATTCTTGTTTAATACAGGCCTCTAACTGTTCAACTGTCTCGGGCCTTCTTTGTTGCACCTTCCTCTTTATGATGTGTCAAATGTTCTTTATAGGTGAAAGTGGACTGCATGCTGGCCATTTCAATACTTGGATCCTTTTCCGATGTAGCCATGATGTTGTAATTAATGCTGCATGTGATCTGGCATTATCATGTTGAAAAATGCAAGGTCTCTGAAAGAGACGACGTCTGGATGGGAGCACATGTTTTTCTAGAACTTGAATATGACTTTCTGCATTGACGGTGCCTTTCCAGATGTGCAAGCTGCCCATGCCACATGCACTCATGCAACTTCATACAATCACAGATGCAGGCTTCTGTACTGAGCACTGATAACAACTTGGGTTGTACTTGTCCTCTTTAGTACGAATGACATGGCATCCCAATTTTCCCGAAAGAACTTTGAATCATGATTCATCTGACCACAGAACAGTTTTCCACTTTGCCACAACTCCATTTTAAATGACCCTTGGCTCAGAGAAAACGCCTGCGTTTCTGTGTCCTGTTTAGAAATGGCTTCTTTGCACCGTAAAGTTTCAGCTGGCAATGGCGGATGGCACGGTGGATTTTGTTCACCGACAATGGTTTCTGGAAGTATTGTTGAGCCCATTCTGTGATTTCCCTTACAGTAGCATTCCTGTTTGTGGTGCAGTGCTATTTAAGGGTCCGAAGATCATGGGAATCCAGTATGGTTTTTTTGGCCTTGACCCTTATGCACAGAGATTGTTCCAGATTCTCTGAATATTTGGATGATGTTATGCACTGTAAATGATGATAACTTCAAACTCTTTTCAATTTTTCACTGGGAAACACTTTTCTGATATTGCTTCACTATTTTTTTCAGTTTCAAGTTTATTTGCATTTGGGGCCTCCTGACCCATATTGCTAATACACAAAATACATACAATGCGCTTTTAATGCAATTTTTCACATCATATTGGCAGATTTCTTTTCAAGTATAATGATACACATCTGACAAGTTTTACATTTGTAGATGACAGTAACTGATTCATTTTAGAAATGGAAGGTTCATTATTAATAATATTCTGGTAAAAACTGCTGCCTGCTGGCCTTAAAAAAAGGACAAACAAGTAAAAAATGATACTCATCTTCCTTACAGTCTAAACTACACTTTGTGCACAGCACATTGGGATTTTCATTATATTTACATCAAGATAACTGGATTTTCAAACTGTTGAGAAGCACAACGGAATTTACAATATAATCTTAGTAAATCCCTTTCTGAAAACAATTCCACTACATACTTCTCTACACCTAAATTGGATTTAAAACCACTATAATATTTTAGAAAAGATGATTCGAAAATTTTAGAGTGCCAATTTTGAAATTGAATTTCCTTACATCTTTGTGAAAATACTTTCATAAATAAGTTTGTCCTACCACAATCTTGATCAATCATGTGCAAACCCAGTTTCAAACAATAATACCTGAATACGAAAAACCCAACAAGTTTTATTTTGCTCATCAAAACGCTTCAACATTTCGTAACAAGCCCTTGGGTAGCGCGAACTATCCATATGAATAAGTCGACACCAGTAACTAATACAACGACTGTAATATCTAACACACATATAACTCCTCCCCGTATCACCAAGGACGATGTTACTAGACGTATGTTTAGAAACCCAAAGACACCTTTTCAAGAAATCAGATTGGACTTTTTCAATTGGTTCCCTGAAACTGCAACCCCAAATTTCTGCACCATACAATAATATTGGAGAAATCTTATAATCAAAAATTTTAGCAATATTTTGAAATGGCATTGAATGAAAAGAATTGATTAATCTATATACTGGAACAACTGCCTTTCTTGCCTGGATAGAAATGGTATCACATGCTCTCGACCAAATTAATCTTGAAGAAAATGTAAGTCCTAAATACTTATAATACGAAACGGACTTGAGTTCCCTACCAGCATAAGACCAACCCACCTTCCGTTTTAATGGACCCCCATTTCTGAAAACACATTCTTTAGATAGTCTTACTCATTAATACAGTAATAATGCAGTAAAATGTAGTAATGATCAAGTAAAAACTTTTTCATTTTGTACTGTGATGATATTTACTAATGAATAAAGCGCTTAGGCTCCTTACCAGAACCTAGAGAAGATGCGGGGCATTTGAGTGGCATCATAGGGCTTAAATTATAGTTAAAACACACTAAAAATTTACTTCGCAATTCAGACAATCACGTTGATAACTTGTGCACAATTGTGAAAATGGAAAATGCATTATCATTATGGATCATGGATTGCAGACAAAAGAAGGTGAGTTTGGACACAAATATGATCCGAACCAACGCCAAAGCCCTGTATGGTAGCATTGCTCCTGAAGGAGAGTCTTACAGTGACTGTGCTGTTGACGATGAAAATCCCGACGACCATCAGCCAAGTGCCAGTGCAGTAAGTGATTTTCCCCCTTGAGGAAGGCGTGGTTTTGTCTCCAGCAAAGGCTGGTTCGACAAATTTAAGAAAAGGTTTTGCCTTGTAAATACGGCATTGTATGGCGGAGCTGCTTCTGCTGATGATGAAGTAGTGCGTCATTGTGCTGAGGAGTAGGTCCCCAAGATAATCAAAAGAGGCTATCTCCCTGAGCATGAGTTCAATATGGACAAGACTGGTATTTTCTGGAAAAGGATGCCGTCTCGGACGTTCCTCTTCAAGGATGAAGTGAAGAGACCAAGCTTCAAGACACACAAGGATCGAGTGACTCTCATTATGTGCGGGAATGCCGCTGGGTTCATGCTCAAGCCCGGCTTAATCTACAAGTCCCAAAATCCTCGGGCTTTAAAAAATAAAAACAAAGTTCTGCTGCCCGTCTATTGAATGAGCAATAAGAAAGCGTGGATCACCAAAGCCCTGACATTGGACTGGTTTTTGAATTGTTTCATATCGCAGGTGAAGTTCTATCTGGATGAGAAGGGGCTTCCCTTTAAGGTCCTACTCTTGATGGACTGTGCAGGAGGACATGCAAGAGGCCTCCACTATGATGAAATCCAGATTGAGTTTCTGCCCCCAACACCACGTCCCTCATATAGCACACGGATCAGGAAGTAATACAAGCATTCAAAGCGCTGTACATACGCTCAATGATGGAGGGCCTCATCTCCGCCATCGACGAAGGGGAAAAAGGAGTTCCGTTTAAGAAATTATTGGTGGAACTACAGTATCGCGATGTGCCTGGCCAACATTCAGAGTTCTGTGAAGAAAATGTAACATCAAACCCTCAATGCCAGTTGGAAAAAACTCTGGCCTAACATAGTGTACGATCATGAAGGCCTCACTTCTGAAGAACTCCAGCACGCCGCCGTATATAGTGCTGTTAGGCTGGCATGGCAGCTAGCCAGTGAAGGGTTCTCCGACATGACGCTTGAGGATATTAAAGACCTCATCGAATGCCACTCTGAACCGCTAACGGATAAGGACCTAGTCAAAATGACCAAGTCGGCGAGTGAAGAGGAAGTGGAGCCAGGCAAAGAAGAAGACGAAGAAATCGAAAAGCGTGGCCTTACCGTGGAGAACTTGCAAGAGCTGTGCAACATGGTATGGACTGTTCAACAAAAGGCCCAGGAGATCGACGACAACATGGTCAGAGCCATCGAGTTCAGCAACCGTATTGAGTCAATCATGGACACAAGAGCATCTTGGCTCAAGAGAAAAAAAAAAAAAAAAAGCCAACAACTCCCCATCACAATGTTCCTCAACCATCAGACACCTTCGTCAGCACCTCCTGCTGGAATAAATGTTTTGCATAATTTGAATTATATATAAAAGACTCTTTTATATTTGTTGTACAGTAGTTGTTTAAAAGAAATACAGTTCAAAATGTTAATAAATGTTTTTAATAAATGTTAATTTAATATTTTCTATTAAATATTAAGTTTATTAAATGAACAATTTGTTTAGAATTTGTATTTTTCAGTTAACATGTACAATTATATGTATGTACTGTATTACAATAACATTACAAGTTCTAAAAACATTTCTTACACTTTACGTCGATGTACGACTGCACATATGTATTATATATTGTTTATATTTATTTACATCTTATGCATTATTTTTGAGTCTTTAATTGTTATTACAAACATTTATAGCATAAAAAATAAGGAAATTAAGAATAGGGGGAAAGGTTAAGGAAAATGCTGCAAAAACAAGGCCAATTGTTCAAAAAAAAATTCCTAAACAAACAAAACAAAAAACAACCCAAAACCTTCCATCAAAACTAGTTAAATTTTGTGAGGTGCGCATCTGAGTGCGTACACACGCATCCGCATCTGTATTTATATTGTATGCACGCATCTGTATTTATATTGTATTTACATCTTCTGCATTATTTTTAAATATCTTTTAATTTAATTTAGTTTAATTGTTATTATAAACATTTATAGCATTGAAACAGTGCATTAGTCGGCAGGGGGTTGATCCGACTTTGCGGATTTCAGTTGTCGCGTGGGGATCTCGGTCCCAATTAACCGCGTAAAGTGAGAGATCCCTGTATATATCAAGGTTGTCCTTAAAATTAGGTAAAAAAAATTTTTTTGACTTTCTCACCCCCCAAAAAGTGTTCCTTTGTTCATAAAAACACTCCATGCAAAGTTTTAACTATTTGTTTTAATCTTTAAAAGTAACTTAGTGGGCATAAAGTTTTACATGTATACTAATATTGTAAAATATGTGCGCAATTATCATTAGTTCATTGTTTTCTAGTAAGTGTTGACTTTTTGCAGTCTGTAAATTTGAGTGATGTTCTTGCACAGCTTGCATCAAAAACTGCAGTTGATCTTCATTCTTAGTAATGATACCACTGTATTCCTGAATAAGGGCCACTCCACGTTCAGCATGACCATTGCCTACTTTCATGGCCTTTACAACTCTTTGTGCCGCCTTGAAATCCTCCAGATCATCCTCCAGGAAAGTATCAGAGAGACGCTTCTGGAACAAAATCTAGGATTTCTTTGACACAAAGTCACTTAATTGGCAGTTTTCAACTGCCTGAATATTGTCTGAATCCTCTTTGTGGAATCTTTACAACCTTCACTTTCCAAAGTCTGAATCATCTGACGCCTGGTGGCAGCAGGAACACTATAGCATCACTTTAGTTTCAGTCTGTACATATATTACACGTGATATTGCAAGGGTAAAAGGATCTTAGTTATTTTGAGCCATATGTCCTGTATAGGGAAAATACAAGTGACTTGAGCTACCTCTAAACATTAATAGATTTCAATTTTGATATGTGGTGCTTTTGTACCAGTTGGAACATATTTGAAGGGTGAGAACATTAAAAATCAAATCTTTAAAAATAATGACCACCCTAGTATATATAGTACACACACATACACACACACACACACACACACACACACACACACACACACACACACACACACACAATTATTATATTTTTAAATAAGGCATCATCATGTATATTTGTCCCAGAATGCTTCATTGTCTGTGAACATTGTGTCGAACCCTGATCACTTTACCTAGCAGAATGTATGTAAAACAAACTTGGCAGTCAATTCCTGACTCCAAAGTTAAAACTTACAGGAAAGATGGACAAAACACGTCTGCATCATCTTCATCGCTGGAATCAGTGATGTTGCACTTGGCACTTGATGACCTCTCTAGAGATGTGCTCCACTCCACAGAACTGGCCAATGTTGGCGGCGGTGCATCATCTTCCACATTGTCAAGAAGACCAAGCTCATTGAGGGGCGGTGGAGCAGCAGGTCGTGAAGGCCGCTCAGGGGTGCTGGCTGGATCGGAGCTGTCACTGCTCACTACTCCGGTGGATGGGGTTTCATGTCTCTCAATCCACGCATTATAGTAGCGCACAATGTTCTCATGGTTCAGCCGTGAGAGGAGTGTTACCTCTCCCTTAATGCGGCGGAACTGCTTGCTGGCTGGGTTCACCTGGATCCGTTTGACTGCATAATAGCAGCCATCCAACTTGTTTTGGACCTAAAGATGCACAGACACCCATAAAAACCAATACAGGGAAGGTAATTAAAAGAGTCAAGCTATTGTCCAAATAAATAAAAGAACTTTCCCAAAAAATACATTTCTAAACAGAGATCAAACCTCACACCTTGATAACTGCTCCAAATGCACCTTTTCCAAGCAGCTGGAGCTCCTCAAACTCACTGTAGTAACGCGAGAACTGTTTCGGCACCACTGTACTGAAAGGGGTGCTGAGAAGGTGACTCCGTGGGATAACCGTCGATGCAAAATCCACATCCATGTCTGATGTTAACCATGTTCCAAAACAAAAAAATTACATTTACGGTTAATAAGGTACATTCTAACCCCATATTCACGTAAGCAGTCACCAGGCAGAATGTAATTTTCGATGTTTCGCCAGTGAAGCAAAACCACAATAATAGATTGCCAATTGAATCATGATGGCCATGTTCAAAATACAAATCCAAACGAATGTTTCCAAAAGATTCAAGAGAATAATCCAACAGCCCATGTGGTCCAAAATTACTGCAGTTCCACATTCACAACTTTGTAGAGAGAGCAGCAGAAGCATTGCCAATATTATTACCACTACTACTGCTGCTGTTAATAATAACCATTATTCTATAGTAACAGTAACTTGCCTGGTATCAAAACCTTCTCTGAACTCCAAATTTGGTTTAAGCAGTTAGCCCACTGTCTGCTCATCTCTCCAAAAGTAGTGTTAGTGCAGCTATGGCTGGAACAGGCTCTGCAGCTTTCCCTTGTTTGCTTCTTCAGATTGGGCATGTTGAGCTAGGTGATGGTATTTTAAGTGTGTAATTAAGTGCATCGATCTGAAAAATTTCTGTGGTGGCTCTTTTGCCTCAGATATATTACAAAATGTGAGATATGTCTTCACTAGGTGGCATAGTGTTTAGCATGTTCGCCTCAATGCAAGAAGGTCCTGGGTTCGACTCCTAGCCTGGGAATTTCTATGTGGAGTTTGCATGTTCTCCTTGTGCTTGCATGGGTTTCCTCCAGGTACTTTGGTGTCCTCCCGCAGTCCAAAAACAGGCACAGCAAGTTAATTGGCTGTTCCAGATCTCCCTTAGGTTTGAATGGTGGTGCGAGTGTTGGCCCTGCGATGGCCTGGAGAGCTGTCGAAGGTGTACCCGCCCTCGCCCAAAGTTGGCCGAGATGGACACCTGCTTCCCTACGACCCGAATTAGGATTAAGCAGTTCAGAAAATGAATGAATAAATTTATGCCTTCACTAACAGTGACAAAATTTCACACTAACGATATTAGCCTGTGGCTTTAAACAGAAATTGGACCTGTGTTATCTGAGCATGTTACTAAAACCTCTGTGATGTATTGTGCACCTCAGCAATCGGTCCCGGCTCAGAACACGAAATAAGTGGGGAAACGACCAGCTGATTTCTTGTTGCATTTCTACGTTTTCTATTCTTACCTGTAACTTAATGTCATTTTTAACATTACTTGTGTGTTTAACAGGATGGAGAGATGTACCATCTGGACTGGGCTCCTGGCATGCAGGAAGACACTTCGGTGAGGGTGGCCGCAAAAAGGAGTGCTCGAGTAGCTGCTGAGTGTTCCACCGATCAGCATCATTAAGACAGACACACCTGAAAAACAAGAATAATCCTAGAGTTAACCTCACTACTACAGACACAGACACCCACATGTGGGATTTTGGACTCCACAGGGCAACCTTTTTAAATGGTCTCTGAAGAACCATATGAGAGAAGTCTTTCATGAAAGGGTTCTAGAGAACATCCAGACAGCAAGGACAAAATACATTCTAAGAATTATTTGTGACACTAGTTCCAGGGATGAGAAAAGTGCAGCTAGGGATTTACAGTCACGGAACTATGTGAAGCTTGAGTGAGCATTAGGGGTATGAACATTCATCAACTCACATTCAGTCACATTCAAAAGGCCACAATGAATTGATAATAGAATTTTGGGTAGGCATTGCTCTAATCTCAGCCCAATCTCTACCGCTGTGTTCAAATTATGATTCTCATTGTGTACTGACTGTGCGCTTATACATCAATATTATTTCCAGATTTAAAAGAATATCTGAACCTCTGTGCTACACTTCTCCATCTTCTTTAGAGAATCAGATAACACTATTGTCATCCACCATAATTAACCCTAACTCTGCTTATATAACATTCCTTCCATCAGGAAATTTTTATTTTAATTATTTATCTGCAGGTCACTGAAATCCATCAGGAAGGCTGTAACATTGATTGACGACTTTACAGCCAGTTCCCTGAATGCTTTTTTTTTGTCTGTAGACAAAAAATAAATAGATAAATATAAACAATAAATAAAATCATACATTTCTACTTTGATAGGCAAGTCACCTCACAGTTCGATAAACATAATAAGAGAAAAACATTACAGGTCATGGTATTTCTGAATGTTCATGAAAACGTACTTCTTGAGGAAGTCCTGAATATCGGCAGGTAAGCTGGAGGGAACAATCACAGGGTACTCCTTGACCTCGCTTCCCTGAGTTAATGCTAAGAGAAGTAGCCCAAGGCTCCATATATCTCCTTTTTTGCCAGTGCGTGTGGGCAGTGTGTCCTCACTAAAACGCACATGAGGTTGCTCAAAAATGTCGTCTTTGCACATGTTTCCCAACCGTTTAGCCAGGCTATAGTCAGCCAGTCTTACATTGCTCTGAGCATCTATAAGCACAGAGGAAGCTGTCAGCTGCTTATGCACAACCGAGTTGGTGTGGAGGTAGTCAAGTGCAGAAAGTAGCTGGGCAGCATGGTGCCTCAACTCATCAACAGGGACTGGGTCTCCTGCACAGAGGCTCTGAGCCAGGCTGCTACCAGGCACATGCTCAGCCAGGAGATTCACCACCAAACAGTCCTCACGCTCACTGTAGCTCAATGCCTGGTAGTGTACCAAGTTGGGGTGGTCCAGCTTCAGCAGGGAGTTCAACTCACTCTCTGCTCCATGGAGCTACAAAGGGAAAAAACAGTGTTTTAGTATTGTGTTTGAGATCATTTTTTCTTGATCACAGCATGTGATCTCCATGGTGTTGTTGCACCAGTTGGTCCACTAAAAGCCCAGCAACAATAATGCGGCAATAAAATGAAGCAGCTGATGACCTGAATGTACTGAAAGAGCAGGTTATTACTAGTCCTTCTCAAAAATTTAGCATATTGTGATAAAGTTCATTATTTTCTGTAATGTACTGATAAAAAGTAAACCGTCATATATTTTAGATTCATTGCAAAGCAACTGAAATATTTCAGGTCTTTTATTGTTTTAATACTGATGATATTGGCATACAGCTCATGAAAACCCAAAATTCCTATCTCAAAAAATTAGCATATCATGAAAAGGTACTCTAAACGAGCTATTAACCTAATCATCTGAATCAACCAAATTAACTCTAAACACCTGCAAAAGATTCCTGAGGCTTTTAAAAACTCCCAGCCTGGTTCATTACTCAAAACGGCAATCATGGATAAGACTGCCGACCTGACTGCTGTCCAGAAGGCCATCATTGACACTCTCAAGCAAGAGGGTAAGACACAGAAAGAAATCTCTGAGCGAATAGGCTGTTCCCAGAGTGCTGTATCAAGGCACCTCAGTGGGACGTCTGTGGGAAGGAAAAAGTGTGGTAGAAAACGCTGCACAACCAGAAGAGGTGACCGGACCCTGAGGAAGATTTTGGAGAAGGGCCGATTCCAGACCTTGGGGGACCTGTGGAAGCAGTGGACTGAGTGTGGAGTAGAAACATCCAGATCCACCGCCACTATTGAACCAGAAACAGCAGCAGAAGCGTCTGACCTGGGCTACAGAGAAGCAGCACTGGACTATTGCTCAGTGGTCCAAAGTACTATTTTTGGATGAAAGCAAATTTTGCATGTCATTCGGAAATCAAGGTGCCATAGTCTGGAGGAAGACTGGGGAGAAGGAAATGCCAAAATGCCTGAAGTCCAGTGTCAAGTACCCACAGTCAGTGATGGTCTGGGGTACCATGTCAGCTGCTGGTGTTGATCCACTGTGTTTTATCAAGGGCAGGGTCAATGCAGCTAGCTATCAGGAGATGTTGGAGCACATCATGCTTCCATCTGCTGAAAAGCTTTATTGAGATGAAGATTTCATTTTTCAGCACAACCTGGCACCTGCTCACAGTGCCAAAACCACTGGTAAATGGTTTACTGACCATGGTATTACTGTGCTCAATTGGCCTGCCAACTCACCTGACCTGAACCCCATAGAGAATCTGTGGAATATTGTGAAGAGAAAGTTGAGAGACAACAGACCCAACACTGTAGATGAGCGTAAGGCTGCTATCGAAGCATCGTGGGCCTCCATAACACCTCAGCAGTGAGACAGGCTGATTGCCTCCATGCCACGCCGCATTGAAGCAGTCATTTCTGCAAAAGGATTCCCGACCAAGTACAGTGATACCTCAGCTCACGAACATAATTGGTTCCCAGAAAGTGTGTGTGAGGCGAAAAGTTCGTCTTCCGAACATTTATTTCCCATAAGAAACCATTAAAATGAGAATAATCTGTTCCCAGGTCCCCATAAAACATAATTTTCTACTAAATAAGCCTTAAAACTACACAAAAATATACCTTATTTTATGTATAATAAATGTGCTCTTGTATTGTAATTAAAGAAATAAACTGTACTGTATAATAAAGTCGTTTTATTTACCTTTGTGATGGTAGTTGATGGCTTGATGGAATGGAGTGGGAGGAGGAGGGAGGGAGGGACTTACTGTTTGGAAGGAGTGTTTGGAAACCCCTCCTGTTTGGAAACACCCTTAGCCACAAACGCACCCTTAATAGCTTCCTTGTTCTTAAGGATGGTGGTAGACTTAGCGTACTGGTACTGGGACGCTGAGTCACACAAACGCACACCTCGTTCGTGTTTTTCAATGATCTCCGCCTGTGGTGGGGTCTTTTTCGGTCCCATAATAGCAAAAGTACACTCAATATGGTCCAAAATGTCTATCAAACACAAACCACTTCCGCATTCAAAGAAAGGGGTGTGACGAACTGTGACGCCGTGAGCGTGCGTCAGCTTCTCGTGGCCGCCACCGTGGCGCAGTTCGACCGCGTGGTTTGATTCGTCCGCCGAAAACTAGTTCGTCAGCAGAGACAATATGCTCGCGAATTTAATGTTCTTGAGGCGAAAAGTTTGTGAGCTTAAGCGTTCGTCAGCGGAGGGTTTACTGTATTGAGTGCATAACTGAACATAATTCTTTGAAGGTTGACTTTTTTGTATTAAAAACACTTTTTTTATTGGTTGGATGAAATATGCTAATTTTTTGAGATAGGGGTTTTTGGTTTTTCTTTACTTTTTTGCCAAAATTATAAATATAAAAACAATGAAAGGCCTGAAATATTTCAGTTGGTGTGCAATGAATCTAAAATATATGAAAGTCTAATGTTAATCAGGACATTACAGAAAATAATGAACTTTATCACAATATGCTAATTTTTTGAGGACTAGTATATATACATACAAAAATCTGATTTGTTAGTTTAGTACCTGTATACTGCTGTTATTGCTGGCATCATGCCTATTTTGAACCTAAGTACTTTTATCATGATTTCACAATCTCATTGCAAACCATCAAATGCATACTGCAACCACCTGATGATGAGAACATAAATACTTTTAGTGTAACTGGAGAGATTTCCTTTTATTTTTCTTCAAGTTTATCGAACAATGCCATGGAGATTACAAACTGAACCAAGGCCTGATTGCAGTGGTGCAATTAAAGCAGTAGTGGCTCAGTGTTCCGAAGTAGATGTTTGGGCTTCGAGCTTCCCTCAGTCCCAATTTGTCACTGTTGGGCCCTGGATCAATGCCCTTAACCCTCACCGGCACAGTTGAACAAATTAATTCAAATCGAAATTCCGTTGGATTATGTCTGTCTGTCTTCCTTTCAGCTTTTTCCCTTTTACTCGGGAGTCGCCACAGCGAATCATCTGATTCGCATGTTTGATTTGGCAGAGGTTTTTACGTCGGATGCCCTTCCTGTCACAACCCTTTTAGCAAGGGACAGAAACACGCTGACGACTTCGCAGCCTACTCTTTCCGAAAGTCAGCAATGGTTCTTTTACATGCCTCTCACCATAGACAGTGAAAGACATGGCCCGCCTTTGATAACCCAGTTAGCTGCACTGGGGGGGACAGTGACAACCTTGTGGAGAGTGGGACTCGAACCCCCAACCTTTGGATCAGTGATCCAGCGCCCTATACCACTAGACCACCACTGCCCCCTTCCGTTGGATTATGTACGGTGCTTAAATTTATTAGACCACGTGTCGAAAGAATACAAATATTTTTCAAGAGTATAAATTGTTAATTACAATTTACATTTTATTTGTGTTTGTTAGTTGAAGAAAGATGAACAAATTCATTCATTCATTCTCACACACACACACACACACACACACACACACACACACACACACACACACACACAGACACACACAATATTAAAGACTTATATGCACATATTTGGACTGTCTGAAGAAGCCCAGAGTAAAGCCACAAAAGTTTGGCATGCAAACTCACCACAGAAATGTTTTCACTGTGCCTGCTGTAATTGAACAAACTGCCAGTCGTAATTGAACAAATTACTTAAATTTAAAACACAAATTTTGACAAGAAACTCCACATTTATTCTTTTTAAGTATTTAGTGTGGCCTCCTTTGGAAGTTATAACAACAAGCATTTCAAGATAATTGTTTTTACATATATTTGTGCAGTTTCTGTAGCACTGCCTTCTAGATCGTAGCTGTTCCCCAAGTTCCTTTCAATCTTTGGGTGTACACACACACACACATACACACACACACACACACACACACATACCTGTTTTTTACATCTTTCGATCTTTTCCTTCTCCTGACTGGTGAAGAATTTCCCCATCTTCTTATTCCAGCAAAGGATCCATTCATACACAACAGCAAACTCTCCAGAGGTGGCATTGAGAGCGTAATACACACTCCGACCCAGCCGCTTACTCTCACCTAACATGCATGCACACACGCAAGTGTGCACACACACAAGTGTACACAGACACACAGACACTTGTTTTGGACTGAACAATTCCATGTTCCCTCAGCATAATGACTGTCGACATATAAAAGCTCAAACTTTTGTGAAATAAACCAGAGAGCTGCCAAATAATACATTCAAGTGTAAAGTGACACTCTTCCAGGGTCCTGCTAAATTAAAGGTCATCTCAGAGTGAGGGAGGAAGTATGAAGAAACAAAACATGGGATTCTGTGATTTTTTTTCAGGTAGCCCGTGCTTTCAGCTAGAGATTGGTTGTGCTAATCATGTGCGTATAACAACAAAGTTCTTTTGGTTATCCTTTGGGATGATTGGAAGATTGTTAGATGTAGATCATCCTCATTTTATTACTATAAGTCAGTGGGAAGACACTGTATGGTTGGCCTTCTTGTGGATGAAGCTACTGATAGTTAACCTGGACCGGCAGCTCATCTTTATGACTGTGTCCAACTGCAAGTACAAATCACATACATGTGTGCATAACACTGTTATAAGCATTTTTAACTTTTCATGTGTATGAAAATTTGTACTACTGTAATTGTTTATGAAATTATGTATGACTGCGGTTTGAGGTTACTACATCCAAGCCTTTGTTTATAATTTGGATGAAATGATGAGTTGGGGGGGGGTCATATTGGATTACAGACAATTCCAAGAATGAAGGAGCCTTGCCCCATTGAGGCAAGATAAAATGATTTAAAACATAAGTGCTGTTGTTTTGGATTAAGAAAAGCATATTTCTGAATAAAGGATTTGAAATTTTATCACACTACATTAGCATTTAAGCGCATGCTTATTCTCAACAACACTAACAAAACATCAGCATTTTGGAGGCAGCAATAGCCTCATGGTAAGTGAAGCAGCTTTGGTACCGAAAGGTCGGCAGATTGTTTCCCCAAAAAATATGTGGTGGGGGGTGTGAACTGCACCTTCCCTCACTTCATGGCTGAAATGCCCTTAAGCAAGGTGCCCAACACCCAACTGCTCTCGGGGTGTGTGCGGCAACCCATTGCTCCTGGTGTGTGTGTGTGTGTGTGTGTGTGTGTGTGTGTGTGTGTGTGCGTGCGCTCCGCTTTGGATGGGTTAAATGCAGGGGTAAAAAAAATTCCTTTGCGGGATTGATACAGTATAGCAAAAAAAAAAAAAAAAAAAAAAAAAAAAAAACCCTCTTCCACTGCTTTAGGGTATAGTGTGTGAAATGCCTCGAGCTTACCTTTCAGAGTCCCTACACAGGGAACTTTATAACAAGGTGCCTTGTCAGATCCTATAGTGATTAAAATTATAACTATAACTGATAGGTAAGGGGTTCTGATAGTGGCTTTTAATAAGTAGATTGCGTACAATACTATTGGTTCCATCAAGTAATGTATGTCATGGGCCCTGATCAAGTACAAGCAGGCTCTCAGTTATTGAGCAAATCTAAAAACTAATTATGCTCAGAGTTTGAGTCAATAGTTTGATCAAAGTTGACTGGACACTCATGATCTTTATGGTTTTATATATTCAATCCATGACAGACTCAGGCATGTGCAGCTCTAAGTGCTCCCTGTTGCATGAGTATAAGCACAGTTGTGGAGGCTATATGTGACCCACGACAACAAAATGAGTCTCAGTGCAGCAAACTAAATTTCTGGGTAAACTGTTAAAATAAATTCAACTTTAAACTGTTGAAAAGCCCCCCAGTGCACCTAACTGGGTTATCAAAGGCCATGTCTCTCACTGTCTATGGTGTGAGGTTCATATAAAATAACCATTGCTGACTTTCGACAAGACAAAACACCACAAAGCATTTCTCCAAGTCCTCAATGGTTTGGCGCAGGTAGACCTCGGACTTAAAATGGAGTCAAGTTAAGGTGCACTGATTTAGCGAGGAGAATCAATAAGAAATTGAGAAAGCTCACCTATACACTTCCCTCTGTGAACTAGCACCTCACCCAGGGCACTATTGCTGAAGTGCAAGACTTCATGAAGACTTGGATTATCTTCACTGTGCATGTCCCGCCTAGTCATGAAAAGCACACAGTCCATTCAGGAATTCAATCAGTCAACATAAACATACTAACAGTAATTCCCAATTAAAATAACATCATCGATTATTAAAAACACAATTTCCCATTCAACTCCAGGTATATTAAATAAAGATGGAATGCAATGATGTGTTTATGATCCCTGCACAGGCCACCATGATATGAATAATATCACCTTTTTGAGGAAATGAAGAAAACAGAATATTTGCTCTCTGACTTTTCCATTTTGAGTCGTTATTGCGCTGTCAAGTTATCGTGCATGAATGAGATTATTCCCCCATTATATTAAATGTTATTGTAACATGGAACCAAAAAAAGATGTAGTAGAACACGTAAACAAGAGACACTAAGTCCATGAGCTGGGGTGGATTTCACCAACATGAACATGTTCCTAATATCGTCCTCTCGGTCTCTGGGAGTGCAGCTAAGCTGGAGTGTATGATGTCACTCAGGTGCTGTGTTCCAGTGCTGCCAGTTGATTTGCTCCCTCTGCTATAAAGCAGAAGTTGATGGCGACCAATGCCCCGCTAGCCCTTCCCATTGCTCACCTGGGGATGCCAGAAAGCTAATGTGTGTGCTGCTCTAGCGTTGCCTTTGTGATTTCCCTTTCGTATCAAATTTAAGTTGAATTGGTAAGAGTGGGATAGAGAAGACCTTTAAGATCAGTGATCATTTTCTCTGGGGGTTTGTAACAAGTGGAAGATAAAACACATCGGCTCTTCAACAGTGAATGGGAGCTTCAAAAATCAGATCAATAATTGGGTCATCTACATTTTTATTTTCTTTACTACAAAACAGCTGAAGACAAGTTGCCCTCACCTGTGCCTGCTGTTGGAAAAGGCTCTACGTCTGTTTGGGGCTCCTTTTCGGTTTTCCATTGTCTCAACAGTAGGTAAAGGAGAACTGGCACTGCCAGATGTTGGATTTGCTGCAGTCAGCTGAGCGTCACTCTCTAAATGCTCCTAGAAGAGGAACAACTTGAGTTCACAGAATTATTTTCTAAAGATAGATCGAACAGCAGCCCAGACAAGCAATCTTTGTGTCATTTATAGTTACAGACGCAAATTTACCGAACAAAAAAAAATAAAAAAATTAAACAACCCTTTCCTTTACTGACTTTCATTAAACAAAAGCTTTTAAATTCTGTTTCACAGAGAAAGACAATCAAAGAATGTTCTGAAAGAAGGTGGGTTTTGGAAGTAGACAAGGATTATGGCCACAGTAACCCCTCGTATGAATAAGTACAAGAGGATGTGTGGGTGCATAACAGGTCATAAATGTTACAAAAGTGAATGACAAGTGTGCCAAGTATTCAATGACAAAATCTTACCAACTTGGCTAGCTCTTTCTTCCTCTTCTCCTCTCGCTTCTCTTCTTCTCGTCTCTGGATTACAGCGAGTATCTCATTTTGCTGTCGAGTTACAATAAAATTAGTTAGCACACCATAGAACATGGTACATTTCTAACCAAAATCGCAAGTACCAGACTGCACTCGATAAAGGAACAGCCTATGTAGCCATGCACAGTTGTACAAAAAAGGGGGGGGGGGGTCTGGGGATAGTCCTTTCGAAAAGCTTGAAAAATGTAGATACCCTGAGGTGCAATTTCGATGTCAGTACTTTCACAAAAGTTCACAAGAATGTTTCATTTTATTTAAAAAAAAAAAAAAAATATATATATATATATATATATATATATATATATATATCACTACACTTGTTGCAAAATTTGCGGTTTTACTGCTATAAAAGTAATTAAAACATAAGAAATCGTATCTAACGCTTTCGTAACAAAATATCTCCCCTTTCCTCGTCAGTTTCCTGAATGTTAAATTATTTCAATGTCTGATTTCAACACCTGATCAAGAAAAGTGATATTGTAGTTGTTACATTAAAAACATTAAATTAATATTATCTCAAGAACATGCAGTAAGATTCATAACTTTGAGATCACCCGGAATGTTCGTATCTCCCATATAAACATAAAACCATCAAAAGAGTTTCAAAATGAATATAAAATATAGTCAAGACCTCATCAAGGTTAGAAATCTCAGATCTCCAGAGTAAAATCAAATTTTATTTGAAAGTTATCATAATTTTGTTCCTCAAACTCTGCTTCTGTCTAAGGTCCTGTAGAGCTTTGGCAGTCTAGCTGTCAAGGTACAATTTTCAGATTTTTATTGGTAATATATTCTGAAATCCACGATTTTCCTTTCACTTCACACATATAAACCACGTTGTTTTGGTCCATCACATGAAACTCAAATAAAACACATTCCTTGAATCAGGGGTACCTCCGGGCATTTGCCTGTCAGGGAGCGGCGCCCCTGCCCTAGAGGAGCCTCGGGGGTGGGGTTTGCACCCCCGCCCTCTTAAAAAACGCCAGCAAAACGCACTACTAAACGCTGGAGTTTGCTCCGGGGTAGTAACCCCGACACCTGCCTTAGGTGGCGTCGTATGAGGGGGGGTGGGGAAAAGCCTCTGGGACCCCCACTCCATGATGGGGGTGAAATCCTGGAGCAACCAGGTCGGGCGTGATAGG
Organism: Plotosus lineatus; assembly: GCA_024760905.1. Taxonomy (NCBI): domain Eukaryota; kingdom Metazoa; phylum Chordata; class Actinopteri; order Siluriformes; family Plotosidae; genus Plotosus; species Plotosus lineatus. The sequence continues at coordinate 39,619,321 of CM045732.1, read as the reverse complement.
GGAGGTGACGCGGGCGGTGCAAAGGTGTCGGACACCAGCTGCTTTCGGTCGCCTCGGTTGAATCTGAGGCGGTCGGTCCGGGTTGGTGCATGGAACGTGACTTCCCTGCAGGACCACTCTCACCTGCCTCTGGTATCAAGGGAGCTTGGTCTGCTTGGCGTCGGCACTACGGCCCTCTCTGAGGTGCGGAGGCCTGGGTCCGGCGAGACAGGTGTCGGTGGGTACACCTACTACTGGTCTGGCCGGGCCGACGGTCTTCACACTCAGGGAGTTGCTGTCGCCGATCGAGTGGCTCCTTTGGTATCGGAGGTGGTCCTGGTCAACGAGCGTATTATGCGACTGAGGGTGACTCACACAGTGGGGACGCTCTCTATCGTCGCAGTGTACGCTCCGACCAGGGTAAGTGATCAATCTATGAAGGAAACCTTCTACGACCAGCTCAACTCGGTGGTGTCGGGGGTTCCGGGAAGGGACACCCTGATCGTATTGGGGGACTTCAATGCAACCACTGGCACTAACCGGGATGGCTACGAAGCATGTGTCGGTCCCCACGGTTCTGGACGCCGCGATGAAAGCGCCTTAATGCTTCTTGACTTCGCAAAAAGTTGGGGCTTAAGGACTACTGGCTCGTGGTTCCAGAGATTGGATCTGCGACGCTGGACTTGGTACTCCAACGACGGCATCACTAGGAAGGAGATCGACCATGTTCTCGTAGGTAGTCGTTGGCGGCTGGTCCAGAACTGCTTTGTGGTGGTCGAGGTATCTGAGCAGGCGAACGAAAGTCCGAGTCTTTCGCTCCCTTGTGCTCCCTGTCTTGCTCTACTCAAGCGAGACATGGACGCTCACGGTTGAGCTTGGACGACGACTGGACTCCTTTGTTACGACTTCCCTTCGCCGCATCTTCGGATACCGCTGTTGAGACTTTGTTACCAACCAGAAGGTGCTCGGGGATGCGGGGATGGTAAGAGTAACCTGCTTGATTCGCGACCGTCAGCTGCGTTACTATGGGCACTTGGCGCGTTTCCCCCCTTTGGACCCAGCACACCGGATCCTGTCCGTTCGGGATCCTAGGGGCTGGAGCCGATCGCGGGGACGACTGCGTGCGACGTGGTTGTCGCAGCTGAGGGCTGCCCTGCCGGGGGTTATGGGCCCTGCGCAGGCCTAGTCGATCGCCAGGAGACGGCCGGATGAGTGGAGGCGGCTGGTGGACGCAGCGAAGTGCTGTCCCGCGCATGCCCTCATACCTGACCTGATCTGACCTTGAATCACCACCTTATAATGGTGGAGGGGTTTGCATGTTCTAATGATCCTAGGAGCAATGTTGTCAGGGTCATTATGCCCCTGGTAGAGTCACCCAAGGCAAATAGGTCCTAGGTGACGGTCCAGATAAAGCACAGTTCAAAAAACTCAGATGAAGAAGGAAAAACAAGAACACAGTTTCTCTTGCCTGGACGCAGGTCACCAGGGCCACCCCTGGAGCAAGGTTCAAAGGCCAGAGTCTGGTGGTCAGGTTCTGCCCATGGAGCCCAGCCGGGCCCAGCCCGAAAAGGAGACACGAGTCCGCCCTCCCATGAACCCACCACATGTGGGTGGGGCTATAGGGGTCGAATGAAGTCTAGCTTGGGCTCTGGAACCACCCATCTCGAGAGGGACTGGACCTTATTCCATTCTGGAGTTGCTCATGGGGAGAGGCAGCGAGACGATGCAAGCCTGTTGCCCCCATCTCAGTGCCCACACGTTGGGGTTCTCCCCAGTCGACGAAAGGGTAGCTTCCCTCCGCTTGAGAGTAGGAGGACCCGTGCTTCTTGGAGTCTTTAGGGGGTGTGTTGGCAAACGCTCCCCCGGGGAGACTCACTCGTTGTCCTGGGAGAATTCAACACCCATGTGGGCAACAATAGTGTGACCTGGAAAGGTGTGATCAGTTGGTACGGCCTGTCCAGGTTAAACCTGAATGGAGTTTTTTTGTTGGACGTCTGTGCTCGTCATAGTTTATCCATCACAAACACTGTCTCCAAACATTTAAGTGTCCATAAGTGCACTTGGCAACAGGACACCGTAGGTCACAGTTCGATGATTGACTTTGCAGCCGTGTCACCGGATTGCAACCGCATGTTCTGGACACTCGGGTGAAAAGGGGGGCTGAGCTGTCAACCGATCACCATCTGATGGTGAGCTAGCTGCGATGGTGGTGGAGGTCCCCCTCCAGACATGACAGGCACAAGAGTGTAATTATAGTCTCCTGGAAATGTTTAGTAGAGTCTCCTGTCAGAGAGGCTTTTAACTCCCCCCTCTGGGAGAGCTACAACCACGTCCCTAAGGAGGTGGGTAACATGGAATCTGAATGGGCCATGTTTCTTGCCTCCATTGCTGTGACCGGAAGGTCATCAGTGCCTGTCGTGGAGGTAACCCCCGAATCCGGTGGTGGACACCTGCAGTGAAGTGAGCTATCCAGCTGAGGCCTATCGGGTCTTATTGGCCAGTGGGACTCCTGAGGCAGCAGAAAGGTGCCGGCAGGCCAAATGTGCTGCAGCCCGAGCTGTCACCGACGCAAAAACTCAAGCGTGGGAGGAGTTCGGTGAGGGCGTGGCGAGTAATTATCCATTGGTTTTAAAAAAAGTTCTGGCCCACCATCCAATGCCTCAGAAAGGGGAAGCAGTTCTCCACAAAATACTGTTTACAGTGGAAGTGGGGAGCTGCTCACCTCAACTGGGGATGTCGTAGGGAGGTGGAAGAAATACTTCGAGGTCCTCCTCAATCCCACCAACAAACCCACCATGGAGGAGGAAGACCCTGGGTATTTGGGTGGGAGTCCACCTATTGCTGGAGCTGAGGTCACTGAGATAGTCAAAAAGCTCCTCGGTGGTCAAGCTCCAGGGGTGGATGAGATCCGCCCTGAACCCCCTGAATCTCAGGCCTCTGGGTGTTGTAGGACTATCTTGGTTGACACATCCCTGCAACATCACGTGGTCATCAGGGGCCGTACATCTGGATTGCCAAACCAAGGTGGTAGTTCCTGTTTTTAAAAAGGGGGACCGGCAGGTGTGTTCTAATTATTGTGGAATCACACTTCTCAGCCTACCCAGGAAAGTATATGCAGGGGTGCCTAAGAGGAGGATCTGATTGATAGCTGAACCTCAAATTCAATTGAGGTGATTCGGGCATCTGGTTAGAATGCTTCCCTGGTGTGGTGTTTCGAGCATGTCCAATAGGGTGATCCTTAAAATTAGATAAAAAAAATTTTTTTGAACTTTTGACAGGTCTCACCCCCAAAAAGTGTTCCTTTGTTCATAAAAACACTCCATGAAAAGTTTTAACTATTTTGTTTTAATATTTAAAGGTAGCTTAGTGGGCATAAAGTTTTACAAGTACAGTATACTAATATTGTCAAATGTGTGCGCAATTATCATCAGTTCATTGTTTTCTAGTAAGTGTTGACTTTTTGCAGTCTACATTTTTTGTGATGTTCTTGCACAACTTGCATCAAAAACTGCACTTGATCTTCATTCTTAGTAATCATACCATTGTATTCCTGAATAAGGGCCACTCCATGTTCAGCATGACCATTGCCTACTTTCATGGCCTTTACGTGGCCTACTTTCATGGCCTTTGTGCCGCCATGAAATCCTCCAGATCTTCCCAGGTTTCTGGGTCTTCATCCAGGAAAGTATCAGAGACTCAGCTTCTGGAACAAAATCTTGGACTTCTTTGACACAAAGTCACTTAATTGGCAGTTTTTAATTGCCTGAATATCAGTCTGAATCCTCTTTGTGGAATCTTTACAACCTTCACTTTCCAAAGCCTGAATCATTTAACATTTGGTGGCAGCAGGAACACTATAGCATTGCTTTAGTTTCAGTCTGTACATATATTACACATGATATTGAAAGCGTAAAAGGATCTTAGTTATTTTGAGCCATATGTCCTGTACAGGGAAAATACAAGTGACTTGAGCTATCTCTAAACATGAATAGATTTCAATTTTATTTGATATGTGGTGTTTTTGTACCAGTTGGAACATATTTGAGGGGTGAGAACATCAAAAATCAAATCTTTAAAAATAAGGACCACCCTAATGTCAAACCGGGAAGAGACCCTGGGGTTGACCTAGAAAAACAGTGCCTCGGTGTTCCCCTGGAAGAGCTGGAAGAAGTGGCTGGGGAGAGGGAAATCTGGACCTCGTTGCTTAGGCTGCTGCCTCCGTGAACCAACCCCAGATTAAGCAGATGATGATGATGACATGACAAAAAGTTCAATGGGTGTGAATACTTTTACAATCTACTATAATAAAAAAATAAATTAATTAATTAAAAAAAAAAAAACAGAACGGTTAGTGATATATAAGTGTAGTCAGAATTTTCTTTGTCCTATGTAAAAAAAAATATATAAAAAAATAAATTTACAGTAAGGCATCATTCATATTTATTGAAAACAAACATGAGGGAAAAAATGATTTTTCTCAGTTTGTATGAAATATCTACACCCCACAAAAACTTTTGTTGGAATGGAAAGGGGAGTGAGGGAGTGATATATCACCCCTACGCTTTACTGGGTGACTCTTAGAAAAACTGACTCTTCAAATGCAATGTCACTATTGTAGTGATGTACCATCTCTTCTTCCTGCCTGCGGCGCTGGTCAATCCTTTGCTGCTCCTCAAAGGCCAGGAGCTCCTGCTGCCGCTGATGATTCTTCAGCATCTCCTCATGGAAGGAGCAAGATGGCGGTACATTATGCTCTGTTAAGAAGCCCTGCACAAAGTCTGCCAGCTCATAGATCATCACCTGTACCAGGGGACGAAGAAAAGGACACAGATATGGCATAAATCCAATATCACAAAAAAATGCTGATATTAGCGGTGTGAAAAAACCCACTGTGAAGGCTAATGAATTTACAACACAAGTGCTTCAGAGGTTTTTTCCAGTTTGACAACCATCATTTTAGTTCATTTACTTCGGAGAAAATTTCAATGCAATCAATGCAGCACCAAAAGTGTTGGAGATGGGTAGTCGCCTACAAGATTATTTAAAACAAAGCTAAAAGACTTTCATATAAGCATGAAGACTTTAGACACACGAGCAAATAGCTGCATAATTAACATGCACTTCTTTTACACACACTGGTGGTTGTTCTGGAACATGTCCTGGAATTTATGGTGAATTTGCCGAAAAGAAAAGAAAAAAGTGTAACATAAAAATTATTTCAAACTCCACAATAGACATGAATGGGCCCGACACTGTGGGTTTTTTTTTTTCAACATAAATGAGAATTATGTTTTCATGTGTGAGAGAATGACAGGTTAATGTTTGTGGGCACAGTTAATGTGGCCATATTGGGCAAGTTTGCCGTCACGAAAGGCTGCAGCTATTGACTAATTTCATGATATTAACTTGAAAAATGTGGCGCTCACTAAAAGGTCATTGTTGGTGGAGTTTACATACATATTTTTCCTTAAAAAAAGAAATAATGTTTTATTACTACTCTCTTGTGCGCAAACACACAGGCACAGTCTCACTCTCCCACACCAGCACTAGGATCTAAGCTTTTTATAGACAGATAAAATAATTTTAATCTGTTGTGGTTTCAGTAGATATACTGCCTCCTCCTATCACTCACTATCCTCATGAAGGGACAGTCAGTGATGTCACAACCCAAGCTGCTTCTCTCCGTGACCGTGAGTGGAAAATAAGTTTAACTTGTTGGATTGGCCTGATTGGCCTTGGGGTGCATCTGTTTGGGTGAAAAGCTTTATCTTTGAAGTTTAACTGTTAAGCTGCCATGCTCTTCTGTTCTCTGCAGATGCGGCATGCTACATTATATTTTTTTTTTCGCAACAGCCAATCAAATTTACTAACATTTCCTAGTCTTTCTTCTTCATTGGGAATATTTATAACAGAAGGTTGATTCTAACCAATCTACAACTGTTTCTTATGCTGTTTTTGTTTTTTTTACCCCCAAGATGGCGCCGGGTGACCTGCAGCCAGTTACAGGAGCTCTTCAGTTTATTTTCCTTTTTTTCCCCTCTTTTCTATTGTATATAGGCATGTTTCTTTATCTTTTTTCAAATTTTTCTCTCTTCAATCCTGCATTTGGGAAACCTACTCTTATGACGCTTTTGTTTATCTGTGCACTTTTACTTTCACTTTTTGGATCGGCGTCAGGAAATTCATTCACCGACGGCTCTGAGCAACGCAGGTCTTACACACGTGAGACCCTCCTCGGCCTGCGCGCCCCCACCTCCTTCATGCGGAAAAGCCCATTGTTCCTGTGGAAATACAGAGGAAAAGGAGAGGCTGCAGAGGGGGACAAAAGACGCGGAGGGCATGTGTTCCCTCTGTCATCATGGGAAATGTCCAAGCGATCGCCAACAAGACCGAGGAGCTGGTGGCACTGACCGGGCAGCAGAGGCAGTACCAGGACTGCAGCCTTTTGTGGTTTTCAGAGACGTGGCTGAATGAACTCACACCGGACACTGTGGTTTCTCTTAACGGATTCACATTCGCGCGTGCAGATCGGAGTGTAACGGAGAGCCGAAAGAAGAAAGGAGGGGGCGTGGCGGTCTATGTGAATGAATGATGGTGCCACCCGGCCAACGTGCACGTGAAGGAGCAGCTATGCATGCGGGACGTGGAGCTGCTCGCGGTGAGCGCGCGGCCATATTATCTACCGAGGGAGTTTTCACAAGTGATTGTGTTTTGCGTGTACATTCCTCCCTCGGCTGATGCGGCGGCCGCGTGGGAGCGTCTCCACAGCGCTGTCAGTCAGACACAGACCCGTCACCCCCGCGCCATGAAGAATCAGAAGATCAGCGGGGACTTTAACCACGCCCCTCTCTCCGCCTCCCTCCCAACATTCACGCAATACGTGAAGTGCACCACAAGAGACAATAAAACTCTGGACTTGCTGTATGCTAATGTGAAGGGTGCTTACAGATCCACCCCCCTCCCCCCACTGGGACGCTCAGACCACAACCTGGTCTACCTGCTCCCTCAATACACACCCAGGGTGCGAAAGGAACCTGCACAGAAGAGGTCTGTGAAAGTGTGGACAGAGGAGACCAATGAGAAGCTTAGGGACTGTTTCCAGACCACAGACTGGAGCATGCTCTGTGACTCCTTTGGTGATGACATCGACGGCCTCACACACTGCATCACTGACTACATGAACTTCTGCGTCGACAGCACTGTGCCAACACGGAGGGTACGGTGGTTCTCCAACAACCACCCGTGGGTCACCCCTGAGCTTAAAGTCCTCCTGAACCAGAAAAAGAGGGCTTTCATCTCGGGGGATAGAGAGGAGCAGAAGAAGGTCCAGCGTGAGCTCCAGTGGAGGATCAGGAGGGCCAAGAAGGACTATGGGAAGAAAATGGAGGAGAAGCTGGCTCAGAACAACGTGTGGGAAGTCTGGAGAGGACTAAAGACCATGTCTGGATTTGGACAGAGTGTCAGAGGGACAGCTGATGGTGACCCTCGCTGGGCGGATGAATTAAACTGTTACTTCAACAGGTTTGATTCTCCCACTTCCCCCTCTGCCCCCCTCCCCGTTCCCCCCCCCCTCTCCAGACCAGCAGACACCTCCCCCCTCCCCAGGCCAACTTCACTTGACTGCTACAGCCCGACAGACACATCCCCCACCCTCTGCAGCCCACCCCAGCCCCCCCTCTCCCTCACGTCAGACCAGGTGAGGAGACAGCTGAGGCGACTAAATCAGAGGAAATCTGAAGGACCAGATGGAATCAGTCACAAGCTGCTGAGGACCTGCACAGACCAGCTCTGTGAGGTACTATGCTACCTGTACAACCTGAGCCTCAGCCTGGAGAAGGTTCCCGTCCTGTGGAAGACCTCCTGTGTGGTTCCGGTTCCCAAAACAGCTCAAGCGAAGGAACCAGCCCACTACAGACCTGTCACCCTGACCTCCCACCTTATGAAGACCATGGAAAGGCTCCTCCTCGAACACCTCCACTCTATGGTGAGCCCCACCCTAGACCCGCTGCAGTTTGCCTACAGACCCAACATCGGGGTAGAAGACGCCGTCATCTACCTTCTGCAGCGGGCACTCACCCACCTGGAGATTGCTGGCAGCGCTGTGAGGGTCATGTTCTTTGACTTCTCCAGCGCCTTCAACACCATCAGGCCAGCGCTTCTGCGGGGGAAGCTGGAGGACGTGGGAGTGGACGGACATCTTGCTGCCTGGATTATCGACTACCTTACTAACCGTCCACAGTACGTGCGGCTGCGCGGCTGTAAATCAAAGGTGGCAGTCTGCAGCACGGGGGCACCGCAGGGCACCGTCCTCTCACCCTTCCTTTTCAATATTTATACCTCGGACTTCAGCTATAGCACAGACAGCTGCCACCTCCAGACGTTCTCGGACGACTCCGCCATTGTGGGCCGTGTGTCAGAGGGGAACGAGCTGGCGTACCGGTTGGTCATCGTTGACTTCGTGGACTGGTGTGAGCGCAACCACCTGTGCTTGAACACTAGGAAGACAAAGGAGATGGTGGTCGACTTCAGGAGAAGCACTCTAACACACACACACACACACACACACACACTAGTGAACGTCCAGGGACAGGACATTGAGACAGTGGACAGTTTCAAATACCTGGGCGTTCACCTTAACAATAAATTGGACTGGTCCCACAACACCAACGCCCTGCACAAGAAGGGCCAGAGTCACCTCCACCTTCTGAGGAGACTTAGGTCCTTCAGAGTATGCAGAACTCTGCTCAGGACTTTTTATGACTCTGTGGTAGCCTCTGCAATCCTCTACACTGCCATCTGCTGGGCCCCGGGCAGCACAGAGCGAGACAGAAAGAGACTGAACAAGCTGGTCAGGAGGGCCAGCTCTGTCCTAGGCTGCCCACTGGACTCTGTGGATGAGGTGGGCGAGAGGAGGATGGTAGCAAAGCTCACATCCATAATGGTCAACAGCTCTCACCCACTGCACCAGACTGCAGAGAAGCTGAGTAGCTCCTTCAGTGGACGACAGACATCCTCAGTGCAGGAAGGAGCACTACCGCAGGTCGTTCATTCCCACCGCTGTCAGACTGTACAACGCCACTTTGTAACTGTCTGTGAAAATACCAGTTATGTGCAATAAAATCCCCATGCACTTTAATCAGCCACATCTACCCCACTGACTGTGAACCATATCAACCCATCTACTCTGCCCTCAGATACATGTCCACTTGAATATAGGCCAGTCTACAAAGTTGTTCCTTTCTTATTGTATATTACTTTATACTATTTATGTATCTATTTATTTATTTACTTATATAATATATATGTATGTGTGTATGTATGTATATGTATTATTGTATATGTATCTATTTTTGCACCCCCTACTGATGGTACCTCAAGAGCCTGTAACAGTGAATTTCTCCATTGTGAGATTAATAAAGCTGTATCTTATCTTAAGTATGGAAGGCCGCAACAACAACTCCCCGCATTTCTCGAGTATGATGTAATGAGCCGGTATTGCAGCTCCCTGCAGCGTAACAGTTAGAAGCTTTCAAAACAAAAACAAACAAAAAATGCTTCATTATATAGGAAGACCCAAAAAAAAACGAATTTTTGATGTGTGTATTGGCAGACATGAGCAAGTGGCAGCACTGCGAGACAGTGACCTCGAGGAAGTTAACACTCAGCCATTTAAGTATCCATTGATCAGTGGGAACGAATAACAGCGTGCGTCAGCTATAAAAATGTTTTATAAAAACGGTGATAGTTTGACAGCTGCGCAGAGGGAGTTCCGACGTTTTTACAATTTAGGACATCATGGTGCTATTCCATCAAAACACGGGATAAAATGTTGGATTAATAACTTTGAAGAGACTGGATCTGCCCTAAATAAAAAAATCAACAGGACGACCAAGAAGTGCTCATACTCCACAGAACATTGAAGTTGTCCGTGGGCTGTCTTATGGAGCCCACAGCTTTCAATTCGTAAGCAAGCGGCTGTGGTTGAAATGTCCCAGGAGAATGTTTGCAGAATTATTACTTTAAAGCTACAGATAATGCAACAACTGAGGGAAAATGACTACCAGCTGCAATTAGAAGTCTGTCAACAAATGATAAACATAAACAATGACGATGAATTTCAAAGCAAGTTATGGATGTCAGATGAGGTCCATTTTCATCTCACAGGTTATGTAAATAAGCAGAACTACCGTTACTGGGCAGACACAAATCCTAATGAAAACAATTTTTAATAGATGAAAATTCCATAATTGTTTCTTGAATGGCAGGTTTTAAGGTTTCAATTACTATGAATAAAATATTTTTCTTCCATCACTCTTGGTTTTATTGGATTGTTAAAAAGTTCGCATTTTTTTGTGCACCCTGTATTATGAATGGATATTCTTAACAACCGTCATCATGCAACCTCACTGAAGTATAATAGCCAATCAGGACTATGAAGAATAGTCAATTAGTGCTGCACTGCATATGGGTAAGGTACCGCTGAGAACTAATCCTAGCAGTTTCTTAAATATAACTCTCCGCTTACCTTCAGCCCAGACACGAGGACCGCTGTAAACTTGTATATTCTATCAATAATAGCAGCAATACAAAGTATTTAAGTACTTCACAAATTACAATGTCATGTACTTTGGGTGCCATACTGCACTCTAGCTTTTAAAGGAACCTAACCACGTCAGCTATGTTACACAAGCCGAACAGTGAAAACACCTGTACCTTTCATGCAACTTCAAAAATGATCAAAGTAATGTATGCGTCTGAGAGCAAAAGAGGCAAATAGAAAAAATGAGCAACACCGGTTTTAATTCTCTTGATATCGTATCCCTTCTTCAGTTTCTTCACACTTCATCTGAGACTTTCCCACCTTCTAGCAATCAATGCCATCTTGTTATTGTAAACAGACACAGAACCTAAACAAGATATAAAGGTGAATAAAACCATGTTCACATAGGAAGCAACAAGGGACAAGCAACACATTCCATGCTGAGCGACACTCAACATCGCCTGGAGAGAGACAAGTCACTTCACCGCTCAGCTCTTGTTGCCTAGGTAACCCACCTGCATTTTTCCCACTTCAAAACCTTTCCAATTAAAACTATGCCACACTGCACTTTCCTACAGCAGGTTCGTTAGAGCTTTTATCAGCATTATTTTATATTCAGTTCATTTGAACTCATTATGAGATATAGATTACCATAATCAAATGAGAATGGGTTTTGCTTGTGGACCTGTTTCCTCTCAAGGTGTTTTCCTCACATTTAATGAGGGAGTTTTTCCCTGCCACCGTCGCCACTGGTGACACTCATTAGGGATGTGTAGGGGTTGTAGGAAAGTTTAAATTCCTTTATACTTTGTACTCACCTACTTTTAGTGTGTAAAGTTGTGTTGCAACAATGTCGATTGTAAAAAGCACTAAACAAATAAAACTGAATTGAATTTACAAACTGTATTCCAAAAAAGTTGGGACACTATAAAAATTGTGAATAAAACTGAATGCAATGATGTGGAGGTGCCAGATTTCAATACAGTCGGCCCCCAATTTACGAAATTAATCCGTTCCAGAGCCCTTTTCGTATTGCGGGGATTTTCCTAAGTAGCATAAGTATGCAGCCATGAGGTGGGGGGGGGGGGGCACTAACCAGTGTCTCTCCCCCTCATGCCGGTCCCAAGCCCGGAGAAATGCAGAGGGTTGTGTCAGGAAGGGCATCCGACGTAAAACCAATGCCAAACATTTATGATGCAAATCAGAAGTATTACCCCCATACCGGATCGGTCGAGGCCCGGGTTAACAACGACCGCCATCAGTGCTGTCAATCAACAGGGTGCTGATGGAAATTGGACTACTGTTGGTCGAAGACATCGAAGAAGGAGAGGTGGGAGGCGTGTCCGTAGGCAGAGAGAGAAGAGGAAAGGCATGAGTCTAGGACTGAGAGTGGGGACTTTGAATGTTGGAACTATGCAAAGAAAAGGTAGAGAGCTGGCTGACATGATGCAGAGGAGGAAGGTGGACATACTGTGTGTTCAAGAGACCAGGTGGAAAGGTAGCAAAGCTAAAAGCTTAGGAGCAGGGTTTAAGCTATTTTATCACGGTGTGGATGGGAAGATAAATGGAGTAGGAGTCATATTGAAGGAGGAGTTTGTCAGGAATGTTCTAAAAGTGAAAAGAGTGTCAGACAGCGTGATGAGTCTCAAGTTAGAAATTGAAGGTGTAATGCTCAATGTTGTTAGTGCTTATGCCCCACAGGCAGGATGTGAGCTAGAAGAGAAGGAGAGATTCTGGAGTGACTTAGATGAAGTGATGCAGAGTGCCGCCAGAGGTGAAAGAGTGGTCATTGGTGCAGACTTCAATGGACATGTTGGTACAGGCAACAGAGGGGACGAGGAAGTGATGGGCAGGTTTGGTATCCAGGACAGGAACGCAGAAGGACAGATGCTGATAGATTTTGCAAAAAGGATTGAAATGGCTGTGGTGAATACTTTCTTCCAGAAGAAACAGGAGCATAGGGTGACTTATAAAAGCAGAGGTAGGAGCACACAGGTAGACTACATCTTGTGTAGGCGATGTAATTTGAAGGAAGTCAGTGACTGCAAAGTCATAGTGGGTGAGAGTGTTGCCAAACAGCATAGGATGGTGGTGTGCAGGATGACTCTGATGGTGAGAAAGGTGAAAAAGGCAAAGGCAGAGCAGAAGACAAAGTGGTGGAAGCTGAAAAAGGAAGAGTGTCATGTTGTCTTCAAGGAGGAGTTGAAACAGGCTTTGGGTGGCCAGGAAGTGCTTCCAAATGACTGGACAACCACAGCAAATGTGATCAGGGACACAGGTAGGAGAGTACTTGGTGTGTCCTCTGGAAGGAAAGTAGATAAGGAGACTTGGTGGTGGAATGAGGAAGTGCAGGAGTGTGTACAAAGGAAGAGGTTAGCTAAGAAGAAGTGGGACATTGAGAGGACCGAAGAGAGTAAACAGGAGTACAGGGAGACACAGCGTAAGGCGAAAGTAGCAGTGGCTAAGGCCAAACAGAGGGCATATGATGACTTGTATGATAGGTTGGATAGTAAAGAGGGAGAAAATGATCTATACAGGTTGGCACAGCAGAGAAATAGAGATGGGAAGGACGTGCAGCAAGTTAGATTGATAAAGGACAGAGAGGGAAATGTATTGACTGATGACACAAGTGTGCTGGGAAGATGGAAAGAGTACTTTGAAGAGCTGATGAATGAGGAAAATGAGAAAGAAAAAAAGAGTAGAAGAGGTGACCACTGAGGAGCAGGATGTAGCAAAGATCAGCAAGGGTGAAGTGAGAAGGGCATTGAAGAGGATGAAGAATGGAAAGGCAGTTGGTCCTGATGATGTACCTGTGGAGGTATGGAAGTGTCTAGGAGAGGTAGCAGTAGATTTTCTGACAAGAACATTCAACAAGGTACTAGAGAGTGAGCAGATGCCGGAGGAGTGGAGGAGAAGTGTGCTGGTGTCCATTTTTAAGAACAAGGGAGACGTGCAGAGTTGCAGCAACTACAGAGGGATAAAGTTGATGAGCCATACGATGAAGTTATGGGAAAGAATAGTGGAAGCTAGACTAAGGGCAGAGGTCAGCATCACAACAGTTTGGTTTCATGCCAAGAAAGAGCACCACAGATGCAATGTTTGCTTTGAGGATGTTAATAGAGAAGTACAGAGAAGGTCAGAGGGAGCTGCATTGTGCCTTTGTGGATCTGGAAAAAGCATATGACAGGGTGCCAAGAGAAGAACTGTGGTATTGCATGAGGAAGTCTGGAGTGGCAGAGAAGTATGTTAGAGTGGTGCAGGACATGTATGAGAGATGTAAGACAGCGGTGAGGTGTGCTGTCGGTGTGACCGACGAATTCAAGGTGGAGGTGGGACTGCATCAAGGGTCAGCTCTGAGCACCTTCTTGTTTGCTATGGTGATGGACAGGCTGACAGACGAGGTGAGACAAGAATCTCCATGGACTATGATGTTTGCAGATGACATCGTGATCTGTAGTGAGAGCAGAGAACAAGTGCAGGAAAATCTAGAGAGGTGGAGGTATGCCCTGGAAAGGAGAGGAATGAAGGTTAGCCTCAGAAAATCAGAATACATGAAAACATGAGAAGGACCCAGGAGGAACGGTGATGTTACAGGGAGCAGAGATAAAGAAGGTGGATGATTTTAAGTACTTAGGCTCAACAATCCAGAGCAATGGAGAGTGTGGAAAAGAGGTGAAGAAGCGTGTGCAGGCAGGCTGGAATGGTTGGAGAAAAGTGTCCGGTGTGATGTGCGATAGGAGAGTGTCAGCAAGAATGAAGGGAAAAGTGTACAAGACGGTGGTGAGGCCAGCGATGTTGTATGGATTAGAAACAGTGGCGCTGAGGAAAAGGCAGGAGGCAGAGCTGGAGGTAGCGGAGATGAAAATGTTGAGGTTCTCTCTGGGAGTAACGAGGATGGATAGGATCAGAAATGAGTATATCAGAGGGACAGCCCACGTAAGATGTTTTGGAGACAAAGTCAGAGAGGCTAGATTGAGATGGTTTGGACATGTACAGAGGAGGGATAGTGAGTATATTGGCAGTAGGATGCTGAGGTTGGAATTACCAGGCAGAAGGCCTCGAGGAAGACCAAAGAAGAGATTTATGGATGTGGTGAAGGTCGTTGGAGTGAGAAAAGAAGATGCGGAGGACAGGGTGAGGTGGAGGCGGATGATTTGCTGTGGCGACCCCTGAACGGAGCAGCCGAAAGTAAAAGAAGAAGGGGCCGCATCTTACATGTTCAATGCCTAATTCGTTCCAAGGCTCCAGTCCTTGGACTGGATAAACCCCATAAACCCTTTAAAAATGATAAAAGTACACCAATTTTGTCTGAAATATGTGTTAAAAGTAAAAGAAAATTATTTATTAAACCATTTTATGAACATATTAAACCATTTTATTTATTAATTAAACCATTATTAAACATTTTTATTCACGCACACACACACACACACACACACCTCTCTCTCTCCCTCTCTCTCATTTTCTCTCTCTCTTGCTCGCGCTGTGGGCCACACCCACAAGACGTGGAATTCAAAGCGCATTCCCTGCTTCACAAACTGAACTTTAATTTGATTCCTGGAGGGATCAGGATGCCAGACAAGCTCAAATTCACCCACATTTATTAAACATTTACTGAATTAAAACAACTTAAAAAACTAAACTAAAAACTAAAGCCTTCTTCTCTCTCTCTCTCTCTCTCTCTCTCTCGTGTGCGCACTGCGGGCCATGCCCACAAGACGTGAATTCAAAGCGCATTCCCTGCTTGACAAACTCAACTTTAATTTGATTCCTTGAGGGATCGGAATTCCAGATGAGCTCAAATGCGCCCACATTTATTAAACATTTACTGAATTAAAACAACTTTAAAAAACTAAACTAAAAACTAAAGCGTGAAGCTTCCTTCTGTCTCTTTCTGGGAGGCCAGCGGGGCGGGATGTTGAGAGACAGCCAATGAGAGAGCAACTCCCAATTGGCGCGCTTGAATTTCTTTTCGTAAGAGGGGGATGTTTCGTATTTCGGGGTCGGAAACACAGGAAAATGTTTTTCGTAATCCGGGGATATCATACAAAAGGGTCGTCGTAAATTGGGAGCTGACTGTATTTTATTCTGAATAGAAAATAGATGACAGGTCAAGAGTTTAAACTGAGAAAATGTATAATTTTAAGGGAAAAGTCAACTGCACGTGTAAGGAATATCCAGAACACCAATTATCTCTAATGAGGTCCATTGGCAACATGACTGAATATAAAAAGAGCTTCTCAGAGTGGCAGTGTCTCTCAGAAGAAAAAATGGGTAAAGGATCGCCAATTCCCCCAATGTTGCACAGAAAGATAGTGGGGCATTATCAGAAAGGTGTTTCCCAGTGAAAAATTGCAAAGTTTGAAGTTATCATCATCCACAGTGCATAACATCATCCAAAGAGTCAGAGAATCTGGAACAATCTCGGTGCGTAAGGGTAAAGACAAAAAAAACATACTGGATGCCCATGATCTTCGGGCACTTAAACAGCACTGCACCACAAACAGAAATGGGCTCAGCAATACTTCCAGAACCCACCGTCAGTAAACACAATCCACCGTGCATTCCACCGTTGACATCTAACACTCTACAGTACAGAGAAGAAGCCATTTCTAAACAGGGCCCAGAAATGAAGGCGTTTTCTCTGGGCCAGGAATCATTTGAAATGGACTTTTGCAGAGTGGAAAACTATTCTGTAGTCAGACGAATCACGATTCAAAGTTCTTTATTGAAAACTGGGACACCGGGTCGTCCGGACTAAAGAGGACAAGGACAACCCAAGTTGTTATCAGCACTCAGTTCAGAAACCTGCATCTGTGATTGCAAGGGGTTTCATGCGTGTGTGTGTGTGTGGCATGGGCAGCTTGCACATCTGGAAAGGCACCGTCAATGCGGAAATTTATATTCAGATTCAAGAACAACATTTGCTCCCATCCAACCACCATGTCTTTCAGAGAAGACCTTGCATTTTTCAACATAATAATGCCAGACCTCATGCAGCATTAATTACAACATCATGGCTGCGTAGAAAAAGGATCGAGGTATTGAAATGGCCAGCCTTCAGTCCAGATCTTTCACCTATAAAGAACACTTGGCACATCATAAAGAGGAAGATACAACAAAGAAGGCCTAAGACAGTTGAACAGTTCAAGGCCTGTATTAGACAAGAATAGGACAGCATTCCTAGTTCTAAACTTGAGAAACTTGTCTCCTCGTTCCCCAGATATTTGTAAACTGTTGTAAGAAGAAGAGGGGAAGCCTCACAGTGGTGAAAATGGCCTTGTCCAAACTTGTTTAAGATTTACGAACAGGGAAACTTGAATTACAAATTGTGCAGCTTAAGGGAGAAGCTCAAAACTTCGTAAAACATTAAAACATTGATTATGTTAATGCAGTCAGACTGTGAGAGCTGAACATTAACGCTGGTCCCACATGAGCACTTGTCATTTCCAGGTCTCACCTCTCCACGTCGCTCCAATGCTAGCTTGGCCAGCTCCCTTTGCAGGTTTTGAAGGGTTTCATTCGAGAGTCCTTTGGCATTCTTCAGTTTTAGTTCAGGAATCCTGGTAGACACAAGAAAAAGATTAAACTTGATCAAAGTGATAAAAGTAGTTCCCCTAGTACACCGCAATCACTTCTGAAGTTGTAATAAGGAGGAGGCTATCAAATGCAGATATTCAGATAATGGTCTGCGAGACAGTCGATTTTGCCCGAGCTTAGGGTTCTGTAATGACCAAAATGTCATATCCTGTTAATGAAGTATAACACGATACAGCACATTTTCTGTCGACTCGAGAACTAAGAAAAAATCAAAGCCATAGGGATCAGTGGAAACAATTTTCTCAAAATTCCTAAAACATATTAAACTCAGAAATACACAACAGGGTGGAACTTAATACAAAATAATCATTGAATAATTTAATGTTCTCCCAAAGGAAATCAGTAAAATATTATTCTTAAGTCCTGGTAATGAATCAGCCGTAATGGTTGTCACATAGAATTTTTCTCTCTCTTTTCATAGAAAACCAGAAGCATCATCTTTTCTTTCCGACATAAATAACTCACGACATTACCTGTGCCCAGACATAAGAGAGGGGTATTATGGTTTCAACTTTTATTGTAATCTCAGACAATCTACAAATCTGGGGTACCACGCAAGAACCAGAATCTATAAATCATTCATTCTGAGGAAAAACAAGATGAGTCTTTGATTTTCAAAATTAATTTTTATTTAGAGTTGGCCCTTGACTATTCGCGGTTTTACACTCGCAGGTCAGCATATTCACAGATTGCCAAGCAACTATCACGTGATTCAAATTCAGCCAACGGCTATTCTCCTACTTGCTGATTGGTTGAGATGATGTCTGTCTGTCTTCCTTTCGGCTTTTTCCCCTTTTACTCAGGAGTCGCCACAGCGAATCATCTGATTCGCACGTTTCATTTGGCAGAGGTTTTTACGTCGGATGCCCTTCCTGTCACAACCCTTTTTAGCAAGGGACAGAAACACGCTGACGACTTTGCAGCCTACACTTTACGAAAGTCAGCAATGGTTCTTTTACATGCCTCACACCATAGACAGTGAGCGACATGGCCCACCTTTGATAACCCAGTTAGCTGCACTGGAGGGGCAGTGACAACCTTGTGGAGAGTGGGACTTGAACCCCCTTTGGATCAGCGATCCAGCGTCCTATCCCACACAACCACCACTCACCATTGGTTGAGATGATGTAACGCCCCTTTTTCCTCATTCACGCACACTTTGTGCCTGTGCTTTTTAAGAGTGTGTTTTTAGTTACAGTTAAGCTCCATCATGCCACCCAAACGCTGCACACCTTCTCAGGCTTCTGGGAAGGAGTCGAAGCGCCAGAAAAAGGTAATGACGCTGCATGAAAAAGTAGAAATGCTATGAGAGTTGAATGTTTTATGAAAACATTCTCCTGGAAAAAATTCTCCTGGTTCAATATCGTCCCGATTGTAGAGGGGTTTCGGCGATAACAAAATATAATGCTGTATGATCAATCTCAAGACAAGCCAACAGTCAACTCTCTTTTATACGTGTGACAAAAAGGAAGTATGGGTAACAGCTGCCTCCTGGCCAATGGGAGGCCAGCGGGGCGGGATGTTGGGAGACAACCAATGAGAGAGCAACTCGCGCATCGTGTGAAATTTTCATTGGCACATTTGAATTTTGAATGGCGCATTTGGCGCTTTTCATAAGAGGAGGTTGTTTTCGTATCCCGGGGATGAAAACTTAGGAAAATGTTTTTCGTAACCAGGAATTTTCGTGCCCAGGGGGGTTTCGTAAGTAGGGGGCCGACTGTATATTAATACTGAAAACAACGAAATTGAAAAAGAAGACCAACAATTTCAGAATATAACAAGACTCTGAATTTATTTTAAATAAACATTGTCATACTGTCATAATGAAGTTATTTATTAATAAAAAAAGTACTTCTTACTATCAGTGCTTCTTACTATCAGTGACATGGCATTGAAAATAGATTAATAGATTTAAAAGCGAGAGATTTATTCATCTGTTTTTGTTTTATTTGATGGCTTTTTTTGTATTTTTATTTAAATGACAGTGAAATTACATATTCGTTATCCTGTTAAGAAAGGCCACCTGATTTATCTGAGAGCCAGATACAGTCATCAAAAGAGCCACATCTGGCTCGCGAGCCATAGGTTCCAGACCCCTGCTTTAAACTGTGTACCGGTAGGCCTATTCATAGCATACCGAATTTAATAATATCAATAGAATTTATTAATGTACATGAAACTTTATAATTTAATACTATAATAAGACTTAAATAATATCATTCATATTTATACATAATGCAGCTTGACACCTTCTGTTGATGATCTGATATTTGCTTTCTGTGCCACGAGCCAACAGCAAGATGACCAGACTGGCATATCATATTACGATGCCTGACACGTGCAATAAACCAGAACCAGCTGTGTTTCACTCCACTAGGCGATATCAACAACCACACAGATAAACAAAACAAGGGTAGCACCTTGCGTATTTGGATATAATATGACCAATAATGATGGCACTACCACCCCCCCAGATTTTTACACCGGATTTGCATCAATCTCAAAAATGACCCATTTGACTGGCAAAAAATGGAAATCCGCCGATTGGCGGAAAATTCCCATCCCTGAACCAAGCAGTAGCCACGCCTTCCACCTGTTTCAATCACCGATCCAAAACAAAAAAAAAAAAAAAAAAAAACCCAAAAAACTAGGTTGCACATTAGTGTTTCAGTTCTGAAGTGGGCCATCTTGGTGAAATCATCTTGCGTTAAGATCTCAAAATGGAGCTGGTGAAAGCTCAAAAATGTCACAGCTCAAAAGCCTGGAGAATTGTATTGCTGATGGTTCGAATGCCTTCAGTTCATTCAACGTTACCAATAATCACACTGATAATTGTATTTAACCAAGGGACTGAGTGGGGTCAAATATGACCCCGGGCATATATATTCGGGCGCCATTTTTCTCATTTTAATCGGAAAAAGTTTCCTACCAAGAATTTGTCAATCTATTTGTCCTGCATTTGTTCATAAAATTTTGTAAGGATCGGCCAATCCGTGTGGCGAGTATAATCCAAACTTGTTCAGGTCACTGATGACCTCAGCAAATCCTATGAGATTTTTGACATTGCAGACACTCCCTGACTTATGCTCATTTGTATCACGTTTTTTTTTTTTTTTTCTTTTTTTTAATTGTCAAATTTTGAGTTTAGACGTACTACGTAGTGTGCAGACGTAATGATATAATGACGCTGCGTCCATTTTTTACAAATGTTACACTGAACGTGCCCCTCCTTCTTCCCATTTCAGTTATATGTACAGACGCTCCCGACTTACGTCTTTAATTGGTTCCGGACGGCCGAACGCAAGTTGAAAGTGAACGCAAGTTGTTACAGTGACGTGTTATGTGTGATGTATGATGCTAATACTGTACTGTACATCCATAAATACCATTACCGTATCTCATAAAACACCCCTAAATCAATTATTACAAACATAACATAAAATAATATCAAATAATATCAACATGAATTTCAAAGAAATTATATTCAAGGAAAATAATTTAAAAAGGATACATTTGAATCAAATTCACTTATCAAATATAACCTTTAACATTATCGATGATGCGATTTTTCTGCTTGTAAAATGGTTCCGATGGTCGACGGATGGTCACATGACATGAAACTGAGCCGACTCACTTTACATGACGCTTAAAACAGCCAAATCAACGCTTACAATATGTGAGGCACTCAATACTGAAAGTAGTGCGCTTGCTGAAAGTAGTTTACTTGCTTGAAACAAAGCACGGATTATACGAACTTCCAGTCTTTTAAGTGCGCAAGGGTGCCATTGAACTCGTTGAGTACTCAGCCTGCACTGATGTGAATCGCTGACAACTCTCTTTGCTTAACTGAATATGCATGGTAGATTGTACCAATCTGAGCAGATAATTAATTCATCTCTGTGTACGTGTGTGTGTGTGTGTGTGTGTATATATATTTATATATATATATATATATATAAAAAAATGCAGCTGTGAGGGAAAGGAACAAGCCAGTGTCTCTCCCTCACGCCGGTCAAAAGCCCGGATAAATGCAGAGGGTGGCGTCTCAGGAAGGGCATCCGGCATAAAACAAATGCCAAATAAAACATGCGAGTCACAACAAAAAAAATTCATACCGGATCGGTCGAGGCCTGGGTTAACAATGACCGCCATCAGTGCTGTTAACCAACAGGGTGCTGGTGGAAACTGGACTACTGTTGGTCGAAGACGTTGAAGAAGGAGAGGCGGGAGGCGTGTCCGTAGGCAGAGAGAGAAGAGTAAAGGCATGAGTCGAGGACTGAAAGTAGGGACTTTGAATGTTGGAACTATGACCGGAAAAGGTAGAGAGCTGGCTGACATGATGCAGAGGAGGAAGGTGGACATACTGTGTGTTCAGGAGACCAGGTGGAAAGGTAGCAAAGCCAGAAGCTTAGGAGCAGGGTTTAAGCTGTTCTATCATGGTGTGGATGAGAAGAGAAATGGAGTAGGAGTAATCTTGAAGGAGGAGTTTGTAAGGAATGTTTTAGAAGTGAAAAGAGTGTCAAACAGAGTGATGAGTCTCAACTCAGAAATTGAAGGCGTGATGTTCAATGTTGTTAGTGCTTATGCCCCACAGGCAGGATGTGAGCGAGAAGAAAAGGAGAGATTCTGGAGTGAGTTAGATTAAGTGAAGCAGAATACCCCCCAGAGATGAAAGAATGGTCATTGGGGCAGACTTCAATAGACATATTGGTGAAGGAAACAGAGGGGACGAGGAAGTGATGGGCAGGTTTGGTATCCAGGACAGGAACACAGAAGGACAGATGTTGGTAGATTTTGCAAAAAGGATTGAAATGGCTGTGGTAAATACTTTCTTCCAGAAGCGAGAGGAGCATAGGGTGACTTATAAAAGCGGAGGTAAAAGCACACAGGTAGACTACATCTTGTGTAGGCGATGTAATTTGAAGGAAGTCAGTGACTGCAAAGTAATCGCGGGTGAGAGTGTTGCCAAACAGCATAGGATGGTGGTGTGCCGGATAAGGCTGATGGTGGGGAATGTGAAGAAGGCAAAGGCAGAGCAGAAGACAAAGTGGTGGAAGCTGACAAAGGAAGAGTGTGGGATTGTCTTCAAGGAGGAGTTGAAACAGGTTTTGGGTGGTCAGGAAGTGCTTCCAGATGACTGGACAACTACAGCTAATGTGATCAGGGAGAGAGATAGGAGAAGACTTGGTGTGTCATCTGGAAAGAGAGGAGATAAGGAGACTTGGTGGTGGAATGAGGAAGTGAAGGAGTGTGTACAAAAGAAGAGGTTAGCTAAGAAGATATGGACATTGAGAGGACCGAAGAGAGTAAACAGGAGTACAGGGAGACGGCGCAAGGCGAAGGTAGCGGTGTCAAAGGCCAAACAGAGGGCGTATGATGACTTGTATGCTCGGTTGGAAAGTAAAGAGGGAGAAAATGATTTATACAGGTTGGCACAGCAGAGAAATAGAGATGGGAAGGATGTGCAGCAAGTTAGAGTGATTAAGGACAGAGAGGGAAATGTATTGACTGATGACAGAAGTGTGCTGGGAAGATAGAAAGAGGACTTTGAAGAGCTGATGAATGAGGAAAATGAGAGAGAAATAAAAGAGTAGAAGAGGTGACTGTTGAGGACCAGGAAGTAGCAAAGATTAGTAAGGGTGACGTAAGCAGGGCATTGAAGAGGATGAAGAATGGAAAGGCAGTTGGTCCTGATGACATACCGGTGGCGCTATGGAAGTGTCGAGGAGAGGTCGCAGTAGATTTCCTGACAAGAACATTCAACAAGGTCTTAGAGAGTGAGAGGATGCCAGAGGAATGGAGAAGTGTGCTGGTGCCCATTTTTAAGAACAAGGGAGATGTGCAGAGTTGTGGCAACTACAGAGGGATGAAGTTGATGAGCCATACAATGAAGTTATGGGAAAGAATAGTGGAAGCAAGACTAAGGGCAGAGGTCAGAATTTGTGAACAACAGTTTGGTTTCATGCCAAGAAAGAGCACCACAGATGCAGTGTTTGCCTTGAGGTTGTTAATAGAAAAGTACAGGGAAGGTCAGAAGGAGCTGCATTGTGCCTTTGTGGATCTGGAGAAAGCATATGACAGGGTGCCAAGAGAGGAACTGTGGTATTGCATGAGGAAGTCTGGAGTGGCAGAGAAGTATGTTAGAATAGTGCAGGACATGTATGAGAGATGTAAGACGGTGGTGAGGTGTGCTGTCGGTGTGACAGAAGAGTTCAAGGTGGAGGTGGGACTGCATCAAGGGTCAGCTCTGTGCCCCTTCCTGTTTGCTATGGTGATGGACAGACGAGGTTAGACAAGAATCTCGATGGACTATGATGCTTGCAGATGACATTGTGATCTGCAGTGAGAGCAGAGAACAAGTGCAGGAAAATCTAGAGAGGTGGAGGTATACCCTGGAAAGGAGAGTAATGAAGGTTAGTCTCAGTAAAACAGAATGCATGTGTGTGAATGCCAAGGACCCAACAGGAACGGTGAGGTTAGCGGGAGCAGAGATAATGAAGGTGGAGGATTTTGAGTACTTAGGCTCAACAATCCAGAGCAATGGAGTGTGGAAAAGAGGTCAAGAAGCGTGTGCAGGCTGGTTGGAATGGTTGGAGAAAAGTGTCCGGTGTGATGCGTGATAGGAGAGTATCAGCAAGAATGAAATGAAAAGTGTACAAGGCGGTGTTGAGGCCAGCGATGTTGTATGGTTTAGAAACACTGGCCTGGGGGGAAAAGACAGGAGGCAGAGCTGGAGGTAGCAGAGATGTAAATGTTGAGGTTCTCTTTGGGAGTAACAAGGATGTCGCTTTATACAGACGCTCCCCGACTTACGTTTATCTGTTTTACTTTTTTCAATTTTACCTTTTTTTTTCCCCAAAAAAAAAGGTCAAATTTTGAGTTTAGACGTACCTACGTAGTACGCTGACGTAATTACGCAATGACACTGCATTCATTGTTTACAAACTTCCGACTGAGTGTGTGTGTGTGTGTGTGTATATATATATATATATATATATATATATATATATATATATATATATATATATACACACACTAGTTCGATATCGAGTATGACCATAGCACCACAAACACAGTGTCTAAGAGGCGCGGTGATGTGTACTCAGGTGGCTTGTAAGGCCAATACGGGCGTGAAAACCCCTCCCACAAGTTGGACACCAGTGATCGGGGGTCGTGTTGGGAGATTGGTCAGCTCGAGCCTTGTGTGTTTGACGTTTATCTTTGGCTGCGTTCGAATGTTTATTCTCCAAGTGGATGGCACCTTTGTGAATCAGGTTGCGCCAATCCGGTCTGTCAAATGCTGCAGTTTCCCACATTGCAACGTCGATGTTGAAGTCCTTCAGGTATGTTTTGATGGAGTCTTTATAGCGTTTGCGCTGGCCTCCTACTTTCCTGCTTCCACGACTGAGTTCACCATACAGTAAATGCTTGGGTATCCTGGAGTCTGACATACGGCAGACGTGTCCTGCCCATCATGTTTGAGCTTTGCGCATGATGGTAATAATGCTGGGGAGGTCTGCTCTCTCCAGAACCTCGGTGTTTGTGATCCTATCTTGCCAGCGGATATTAAAGATGTTTTGGAGACAACGGAGATGGAACTGCTGGAGAAGTTTCTCGTGTCTTCTGTAGATGGTCCAAGATTCACAGCCAAAAAGAAGTATAGTTAAGATGACTGCTTTGGCCACTTTGATCTTGGTGTATTGTGAGACACCTCTTCGTTCCCAGACTAACTTCTTCAATCTCCCAAAAGCGCTGCTTGCCTTCGCAATGCGGTTGCTGACTTCAGCATCGATGTTGGCGTAGCGAGAGAGAGTGCTGCTGAGGTAGGTGAAGTTTTCTACATCTTGAAGTCGCTGTCCCTTCACTATGATGTTTGGTTCCTGATATGGTTTCCTGGGGCAGGCTGATACATCACTTCAGACTTCTTGATGCTGACGGTGAGGCCGAAGTTCTCACAGGCAGACGAGAATGCATCCATTTCCTGTTGCATTTCTTGCTCGTTGATGGAACTGAGGGCACAGTCATCAGCAAAGAGCAGATCACAAATCACAGTCTCTTTGACTTTAGTGATGGCCTGCAGACGTCGGAGGTTGAACAGCTTTCCGTCACACCTGTACTTGATGGGGATGCCTAGGGGAGTCTACCTAAAGGCATCGGTCAGCATCGCCGAAAACATCAAACTGAACAGTGTTGGGGCAAGGACACAGAATTCTTCAACTCCATTTGACACCTGAAACGGATCGGCGGTGTTTCCATCGTCAAGAACACGGGCCATCATTCCATCGTAAAATTGTCTGACAATCTTCACGAACCTGTCCGGGCAGCCAAACTTCAATATGATCTTCTACAGTCCCTCTCTGCTCACAGTCCCTCTCTGCTCACAGTCCCTCTCTGCTCACAGTCCCTCTCTGCTCACAGTCCCTCTCTACTCACAGTCCCTCTCTGCTCACAGTCCCTCTCTGCTCACAGTCCCTCTCTGCTCACAGTCCCTCTCTGCTCACAGTGTCGAAGGCTTTTGTTAGATCTATGAAAGTGATGTAGAGATCTTGACTTTGTTCCACACTGTTCTCCTGAATCTGACGGGCAGCAAAGATCATATCAATAGTCCCTCGACCTGCACGAAATCCGCATTGGCTCTCGGGCAGATGACCTTGCTCGGGATGTTTCAGGAGCATTCGGGCAAAGATCTTGTCGGCGATAGAGAGAAGTGATATCCCTCTGTGGTTGTCACACGATCGCTTGTTTTCCTTTCTTTTGTAGATGTGAACGATTGTGGCATCTTTAAAATCTTGAAGGAGGGTCTCACTTTCCCAAAACGATTGAAATAGTGCTGTAAGTTTGTATAGGAGAGAAGGGCTGCCTGTCTTGAAAACTTCAGCAGGGATGGCATCAGAGCCGGGGGCTTTCCCAGTCGACATCTGCTTGATTGCCTTGGCAACCTCATCCTCTGATGGAGTTATGTCCAAGTCCGGGTTTATGTCCACCTGGGCAAGGCGTTGAACAGCTTCGTCATTGATGGACGACGGACAATTTAGAACGCCGTTGAAGTGTTCTGCCCATCTCTCTACAATCTTGTTTTTGTCGGTGATGAGTGTTGCTGCGTCCGCGCTGAGTAAGGGGGAACTGCCTGATGTTAGTGGTCCGAATACACACCTGAGTGAATCGTAGAAGCGTTTCATGTCGTGTCTATCTGCAAAGCCTTGAATCTCGTCGGCTTTGTTACTTAGCCATGTGTCTTGCATAGCGCGGAGATTTATCTGAACCTGTTTGTGCTTACTGACGTTGGCGTCTTTCTTCGAGACCGAGTTGGGATCACTCTGATGAGCTCTGAAGAGTTGGCGTTTTTCTTCCAGCAGGGCTCTGATTTTGACATCATTTTCATCAAACCAGTCCTGGTGGTTCCTGGTAGCTTGTCCGAGCACCTGTAGGGCAACAGAATGAACAGATGTCTTCAGAGAGTCCCAGTCGTTTCCGGTAGCCTCAGTCAGCTGGCTTTCTAAACTTGCTACTATTTCTTCTTGAACGGAAGGAAGCTTGAGCTTGTTGATGTTGAGCTTCTTCACAACTGTCTGGCCTTGTGGTCTTCTCTTGGGCTGAATATGCAAATTGGTATTAGAAATGATGAGACGATGGTCTGTCCACCAGTCAGCACCACACATTGCCTTAGTCACACGCACATCCCGCCTGTCCTTTGCTCTGACAATGACGTAGTCTATGAGATGACAATGTTTAGATCAGTGTTTCCCAACCCCTGTTCCGCGGCACATTAGTGTGCCGTGAGAAATCATCAGGTGTGCCGCGGAAGATTAACCAATTTCACTTAGTGTGTACTAACAGTGCTGTTCTGCTAAAGGGCAGTATCATTTTTGTTCCGTGGTGTGCCTTGTGATTTTTCTAATGTAAAAGGTGTGCCTTGGCTCAAAAAGGTTGGGAAACACTGGCTTAGATCGAGGGTGCATCCACGACGTTTTATTACAGGTTGGAAGGCGGAACATGGTGTTGGTGATGGCTAAGACATGGGTGGCACACATTCTGAGCAGGAGGAGACCATTACTGTTACATTTCCCTACTCCATGGTGTCCGAGGACTCCTTCCCATGCCTGGTGGTCTTGACCTAAACAAGCGTTAAAGTCGCCAAGGAGTAGGAGCTTGTCCGCCTGCGGAACAGTGGAGATGAGGGCATCCAGTTCTTCATAGAACTCCTCCTTAGTGTCTTCAGAGTTTGTCATGGTGGGAGCGTAGGCACTAATAAGGGTTGCGGATCTCCCCCTGTCCAGGGGGAACTTGAGTTTCATAAGGCGATCGTTGATGCCTTCTGGTATACAATCAAGTTTTCATAGAAGATGGTCTTTAATCGCAAATCCGATACCAGCCTCATGTCGCTCTTCATTGCTGCGGCCACTCCAAAAGAAGGTGTAGCCGCCTCCAATCTCACTGAGCTGGCCTTTGTCGGGAAAGCGTGTTTTGCTGAGGGCAGCGATGTCGACATTGTAGCGGGCGAGTTCTCTGGCTATGAGGGCCGTACGTCTCTCTGGTCTCTCTGATTTACAGGTGGTTGAGTCGAGAAGAGTTCTAACGTTCCATGACGCAAGGGTGAGCTTGAATATTTTCTTGCATATTTTCTTTTGATTTCGACCGCCAGATGGGAACCCGCCAGCCGCGGGATACTGGCCAGGTGGTTGTGGAACAGGCTATGTTTAGAGCACCTTTTCTAGCTCTGTCCTCAGACTAAGGAGGCAGGCAGAGCTATCCTAAATAGAGCTGTCTGGTCGCTCAGGGGGCTGCCGAACTTCCCTGCTGTCCCAATCAGAGAAGAACTACCATATGGCCTGAGCCGCCTGTGTGCAGGATTGCAGCTACAGCTTCCAATGATTCCACACCTGCTGCTTCACCATTCCCCCATCGCCACAGGACTTTAAGGGTAAAGGATTGTCCATGGTGGTGTTGCCATGACTTGTGCTGAACTTGGATTAAAATGAAGGAGGCTTGCGCAGCATCAGCCTCACTCTCTCGTCCTAATGAGCCTGATCCCACGGCAAGACAGAGTCAAGACAGTTGGAGACTCATCGAGGGTGCAGGAGTTGCCGGAAAGGGACGAGATATGTCTTCTAACCACCTATGGGGCTCTACTCCGGATTTTCTGTCGGGGTTTACTCCCTTAGCCATTCAATCCCAACCCGCAAGGCAACAGGAAAAAAAAAAAAAAAACTAGTGCCATGCAATCTCCGTGACTTCATCGAAACCCTGGCACGGGGGGCTAAGTGGGTGCTTGATCTTGCCCAAGGATCTCCCACAGGCTAGCGGAGTGAAGGAGGCGCCTTACTTCTCCTGTTGGTGGAAGATTTTTCCACCCCGCCACCCCAATATAATATAATATTATATATATACATATACATATATCTCAGTTATATAGCGTATGACCCTTGTGTTAAGACGTTGTCTCTGTGATCTTTGTGTTTACACTGTTTTGCAGACTTTTGTAACCCAACGCAAATATGGTTGGTCAGAAGTGTAAGCCAACTAGCATGGGTGCAAGTCTCATACACAGAGATGAATTAACTATCTGCTCGGATCAGCGCAATCTACCATGCATACTCAGTTAGGCAAAGAGAGTTGTAAAACTGAAACCCGAATCCACAAATTATTGAACCATTACAGATATTTATTATCTTTTAGCAGAATCCTAAGAGTGTATACTTATTTTTATATTAATATTCATTAGGATTTGTACTTGTTCTTTCTATGCATCTCTTGAATAAAGTTTACTTACTTACACAAAAGAAAGCTCTCCGCTTTGCTGACTTTGATCCACTTTGAATCAGTGCAGGCTGTGTTCTAAATGAGTTCAATGGCACCCTTGTGCACTTGAAAGACCGGAAGTCCATATAACCCACAGTAAGTACACTACTTTGTCAAGTACACAACTTTCGGTATTGAGCGCTTCACATATTGTAAGCGTTGATTGACTGTTTTCAGCTTCATGTAAAGTATCTCAGTATAAATAAGTGACTTATTTGAAATTCATGTTGATATTATTCGATATATTTGATATTATTTTACAACGTTATGTTTATAAAAATTGATTTAGGGGTGTTTTATGAGATATGGTAATGGTATTTATGGATGTACAGTACAGTATGAGCGTCACACGTCACTGTAACAACTTACGTTCGGCCGTCCGGAACCAATTAAAAACCTAAGTCGGGGAGCGTCTGTATGTATATATATATATATATATATATATATATATATATATATATATATATATATATATATATATATATATATAATCTCAGTTATATAGGGTGTTACCCTTGTGTTTAAGACGTCGTCTCTGTGATCTTTGTGTTTACACTGGTTTGCGGACTTTTGTAACCTGAAGCAAATATGGTTGGTCAGAAGCGTAAGCCTACTAGCATGGGTGCAAGTCTCATACACAGAGATGAATTAACTATCTGCTCAGATCGGTGCAATCTACC
Source organism: Plotosus lineatus (assembly GCA_024760905.1). NCBI lineage: Eukaryota > Metazoa > Chordata > Actinopteri > Siluriformes > Plotosidae > Plotosus > Plotosus lineatus. Next base: position 39,589,723 of record CM045732.1, on the reverse strand, counting down.
ATGCATACTCAGTTAAGCAAAGAGAGTTGTAATATGAATGAAAACCTGAAATTCAGAAAAGAAAGAGAACTCTCCGCTCTGCTGGTGATTCACATCAATGCAGGCTGAGTACTAAATGAGTATTCAACCGCGCCCTTGCTCACTTGAAAGACCGGAAGTCCGTAAACCCGTGCATTGTCTCAAGCACAAACAAGTGTGGCCCCCACTCTCTTCAGTACTGCAATGGACTGGATCATGGCGGTGGCATCGGGTGGATCGGCCTGCAGTGTGTCGTTCGGTGAGGTTCGGATTACTGATCTGGACTTTGCCGATGACGCAGAGATCTTTGCGGAGACGCTGGATGTCCTGACGGAAACTCTCTGTTCACTGGGTGAGAAGGCGGAACCTCTTGGTTTGCGAGTCTCCTGGATCAAAACCAAGATCCAGGCTTTCGGCGACCTCTTGGATGCTGCTGTTGACTCGATCGCTGTGGGTCGTGAAAGAGTAGAGATCGTGGAGTCTTTCACTTACCTTGGCAGCATGGTTAATCGTTCCACTGATTGCAGGGCCAAGATCAATCGTCGACTTGGCCAAGCCTGTGAGGCGATGAGCTCGCTGGACAGGACCGTGTGGCGGTGGAGATATCTGAGCAGGGAGACGAAAGCCCGAGTCTGTCGCTCCCTTGTGCTCCCTATCTCGCTCTACTCGAGCGAGACATGGACGCTCACGGTTGAGCTTGGACGACGACTGGACTCCTTCGTTACGACTTCCCTTCGCCGCATCTTTGGATACCGCTGGCAGGATTTTGTTACCAATTGGAAGGTGCTCGGGGACGCGGGGATGGTAAGCGCAACCTGCTTGATCCACGACCATCAGCTGTGCTACTACGAGCACTTGGTATGTTTCCCGCCTTCAGACCCAGCACACCGTATCCTATCTGTTCGGGATCCTAGGGGCTGGAGCCAATCCTGGTTGTCGCAGCTGAGAGCTGCCCTGCCGAGGGCTTTGGGCCCTGCGCAGGCCTGGTCGATCACCAGGAGACGGCCAGATAAGTGGAGGCAGCTGGTGGACGCAGCGAAGTGCTGTCCCGGCGCATGCCCTTATACCTGACCTGACAAACAAGTACAGTCAGCCCCCAATTTATGAAGACCCCTGTGTACGAAATCCCCGGATTGCGAAAAATATTTTCCCCGAGTTTCCGTCCCAAGGAAACATCCCCCTCTTACAAAAAGAAATTCAAAATTCAAACACGCCAATCAAAATTAACCATGACGCGCGAGTTGCTCTCTCATTGGCTGTCTCTCAACATCCCGCCCGGCTGGCCTCCCAGATAGAAACAGAAGGAAGCTTCACGCTTTGTTTTTAGTTTAGTTTTAAAGTTATTTTAATTCAGTAAATGTTTAATAAATGTTGGTGAATTTGAGCTTATCTGGCATCCCGATCCTTCAAGAAATTAAATTAAACTTGAGTTTGTCAAGCAGGGAATGCGCTTTGAATTCCACATCTTGTGGACGTGGCCCGTAGCGCGAGAGAGAGAGAGAGAGAGAGAGAGAGAAAGAGAGCGAGAGAGAGGTGTGTGTGTGTGTGTGTGTGTGTTAATAAAAATGTTTAATAATGGTTTAATTAATAAATATGTTAATAAAATGTTTAAATGGTTTAATAAATAATGTTCTTTTACTTTTAACACATTTCATACAAAATTGGTGTACTTTCATCATTTTTAAAGGGTTTATGGGGTTTATCCAGTCCAAAGACTGGAGCCTTGGAACGAATTAGGTGTTTAACATGTCAGATGCGACCCCTGTTTACAAATTCTCGCAATACGAAAGGGGCTCTGGAACGGATTAATTTTGTAAATTCGGGGTCGAATATAAACTACTTTCAGTGTTGAGCACATCACATATTGTAAGCATTGATTGGCTGTTTTAAGCTTCATGTAAAGTGACTCGGCTCAACTTCATGTAAAGTGACCATCCGTCGACCATCGGAACTATGTGCAAGCAGAAAGATCGCATCATAGAGAATATTAAAGGTTATATTTGATACTGCATTTGATATTTGATGAGTAAATTTGATTACAATTTATCTATTTTAAATTATTTTGCTTAAATTGAATTTATTTTAAATTAATGTTGATATTATTTAATATTATTTTACAATGTTATGTTTATAAAAATTGATTTAGGGGTGTTTGAGATACGGTAATGCTATTTATGGATGTACAGTACAGTATGAACGTCAAACGTCACTGGAACATACAGTCACAACTTACGTTCGGCCATCCGAAACCAAACAAAAACGCAAGTCGGGGAGCATCTGTATAGCTTCAGATGGTATTGATGGCTCTTCATTTTGACAGTTACATGTTTCAGATAGTTCAGCGATTTAATTATTACAGTCGGCCACCAACTTATGAAGACACCTGTGTACGAAATCCTCGGGTTACGAAAAACATTTTCTTGCGTTTCTGTTCCCAACATACGAAACAACCCCCTTTTACGAAAAGAAATTCTAAATTCAAATGCGCCAATCGATGCTCGAGTTGCTCTCTCATTGGCTGTCTCTCAACATCCCGCCCCACTGGCCTCCCAGATTGAGACAGAAGGAAGCTTCACTCTTTAGTTTAGTTTTTTAAGTTGTTTTAATTCAGTAAATGGTCAAGCAGGGAATGCGCTTTGAAGTCACGTCTTGTGGGCGTGGCCCACAGCGCGTGCGCGCGAGAGAGAGAGAGAGAGAGAGCGAGAGAGAGAGAGAGAGAGAGAAGTAATAATGTTTTGGTTTTTTAAGTTGTTTAAGTCAGTAAATGTTTACTAAATGTGGGCGCATTTGAGCTTATCTAGAATTCCGATCCCTCAAGGAATCAAATGAAAGTTGAGTTTGTCAAGCAGGTAATGCGCTTTGAATTCCACGTCTTGTGGGCGTGGCCCGCAGTGCGCACGCGAGAGATAGAGAGAGAGAGGTGTGTGTGTGTTCATCGTCTTCCTTTCGGCTTTTTCCCTTTTTTACTCAGGAGTCGCCACAGCGAATCATCTGATTCGCACGTTTGATTTGGCAGAGGTTTTTACGTCGGATGCCCTTACTGTCACAACCCTTTTTAGCAAGGGACACAAACACGCTGATGACTTTACAGCCTACTCTTTACGAAAGTCAGCAATGGTTCTTTTACATACATAGACAGTGAGAGACATGGCCCGCCTTTGATAACCCAGTTAGCTGCACTGGAGGGGGAGCAGTGACAACCTTGTGGAGAGTGGGACTCGAACCCCCAACCTTTGGATCAGCGATCCAGCGCCCTATACTACTAGACCACCACTGCCTGTGTGTGTGTTAATAAAAATGTTTAATAATGGTTTAATTAATAAATATGTTAATAAAATGGTTTAATATGTTAATAAAATGTTTAAATGGTTTGATAAATAATTTTCTTTTACTTTTAACACATATTTCATACAAAATTGGTGTACTTTTATCATTTTTAAAGGGTTTATCCAGTTCAAAGACTGGAGCCTTGGAACGAATTAGGCGTTTAACATCAAAGATGCGACCCCTCCTTACGAAATCCCTGCGTTACGAAAAGGGCTCTGGAACGGATTAACGGCGGAGGTCAAGACACACACTTGACTCATATTCATGTCATCACGCCCCGCTTGGCCATCACTGGCTGCAGGTGATCACGCTACAGTGCTTGGCCAATCTGTGCTGCAGGAAATTTGGTGCACTGAGGAGTCGAATTGTGACTGTTGTGATGGTACGTCGTGTGATTGCTTTCTTAATGTTTTAATCCATACTATGTTGAGTAAAAAAGAAAGTGGCGGACGAATATGTACAACATGGATTCACATATATAACGAAACGTGATATTAGTCGGCGTCCTATCTGCATGATTTGCAAAGTAGGATCAACCCTGTGCTGACTGACGTATACGTACATGTATATGTACATATATCAATAAATACATATTCAATACTATAAATGCTTATAATAACGATTAAACATTCAAAAATAATGCATAAGATGTAAATAAAACAAATACACACACATACAGGCGCACGCGCGCGTTCACACACAGATGCGCGTGCACGCACTCAGATGCGCACCTCACATAAAAATATAAGTAGTTGTGATGGGGGAGTTCATGCATTGTATTGGTTTTGTTCTTTGAACACAGTGATGTTAATGCACGGTTCATTTTGGTGCCTCAGTAAAAACATATACCCATGTCTTGAATTTGAAAAAAAAAAAATCATTTTAATTTTCAATAAAGAAGGGTTTGGTGAATAAACATATGAAACTGGTGGGGTTCAGTACCGCCAACAAGGTTAAGAACCATTGATCGAGAGGCTTTTCCCCAAGTTCTTTCTTCCTTTCTTTTTTTTTTTTTTGGAGAACAATGATTAAATCAGGTGGAAGGTGTAGCTCCTGCTTGGTTGAAGTGAAAACCTGCACCCACACCGGCCCTTTGCGGATAAGATTGGACACCCCTGATCTAAAGCAATAATCTGGATGAGGGTTTGCATTATTATGTGACACGTTACAGTCTCATACATCTACGGTATTTGGCAGATGCTCTTATCCAGAGAAAGTTACAATCATCATTTTTATAAAATTGTGCAATTGAAAGTTAAGGGTCTTAGTCAAGGGCCCAATAGTTCTGACAGTGGCGATTGAACCGCTGACCTTCGGATCAGTAACCCATCGAACTAACCGCTAAGCCACCACTATAGTGGTAAGGCTGAGATCACAACTTTTTTATTCCTTTATGTTTAAAGATGTGCAATAGAACCTCTTATATTCAAGTACGGTAGACAAACTTAAGTATTATTGAGCATAAATATCACAAGAGTATAAATAAGATCCTGGAACATCAACTGGAGTTAGGATGTCAACAGTAATTTTGTTGTTCCATGATTTAAGATTTTTCAGGTTTATACTAAACATATGAGAGTACAGTGGTAACTTGACTAACGAAATTAATCCGTTCCAAGGGCAAGCTCATAAGTCAAAATGGTTATTAGATAAAACAAAAATTCCCAAAGGAAATAATAGAAAACCAATTAATCCGTTCCAAACCCCTCTCAAACTCGTAAAACCTGACACAAACATGAATATTTCACCTAATTTATTAAAGATGAACATGTTCAGTTAAGTTCATTTCATTTTCTGTAACCACTTAATCCTAACTAGGGTTGCGGGGAGGCTGGCGCCCATCCCAGCCAACTCCGGGCAGTGTACACCCTGGACAGCCCGCCAGGCCATCACAGGGCAGAAACATGCTGACGGCTTTGCAGCCTACTCTTGTCGAAAGTCAGCAATGGTTCTTTTACATGCCTAACACCATAGACAGTGAGAGACATGGCCGGCCTTTGATAACCCAGTTGGCTGTACTGGGGAGACAGTGACAACCTTGTGGAGAGTGGGACTCGAACCCCCAACCTTTGGATCAGCGATCCAGTGCCCTATACCACTAGACCACCACTGCCTGCAAGATAACCATGTAAAAACAATAAATATTTCATAAGAAGAAGAATACATGTCCATTAACATTAATGATAATTAATTATAAATAATAATTTTTAAAAAAAAGAATAAACAATAAGTCAACTAACCCTTCCGATCATCGACTGCGGCGAAGATGTCACATATGCAGGCATGAGGTGATGCGTAACAGAGAAGTAGTAGGAGAATTTTGTGCATGTGCATGCCACAAATGCTAGCAAAGAAAGGCTCTTGGTGAGCTCCCACAAGGCCAGTGCTTCTCAAATAGCCAGTATGACCCTGGGGAACATGCTTTTTTTAGTGGTTAGGATGCTGCGCTCATGATCGGGAGGTTGCGAGTTCGAATCCCACTGAGACCCTCACTGTGCTAAGACCCCTGGGCAAGGTCTCAACCACAAGTGTGCCTCTGTTACCCAGCAGTATAAATGGGTACCAGATAAAATATACTGGGAAGGTAACCTGCGATGGACTAGCGTCCCATCCAGGGGGAGTTGAGCTCCTGGTTTCTTCACGCTATGGAAACCGGGGATAAGCACCTGATGAGCCACGAGGCTCAGGTGTAAAAACCCAACAGACTTTACCTTTATCTATCTACCTATTGTTACACTCACAACCACAATAGGGCACTCTAGGCATGGGTTCCAGTATCTGCTCATCCACTACTGAAGAAATGTCCCCAAAAGGAAAATCGTATTCTGCGGATTACAAGCTGCAAGTAGTGAAATATGCAGCAGAAAATGGTAACTGAGTAGCGGAAAGAAAGTTTGCCATAAACGAGAAACTTGTGAGGGACTGGAGAAAATCAGAGATTACTATTACTGCAATGAAAAAAACAAAAACGCTAGCTGGCCACAGCTAGAGGAATGAGCTCGCACATGGTTGCTTGAGCAACGTGCCGCATGAAGAGAGGCTTGTCAACAGTGCAGTTGCGTCTCCACGTCCAGGTAGTGAAATTATTACATATAATTCTAACAAGAGGGCAGAAAGCAGAGATTGTTTTTACTGCATTGAAGAAAACAGAAAAGCTAATAGCTAAAAAGCTAAAAGCGGGCTAAAAGCTAGAAGACCACAGCTAGAAGAACAAGCTCACACATGGGTGCTTGAGCAACGTGCTGCAAAGAGAGGCTTGTCAACAGTGTAGCTGCACTGCGCTGTCAAGGAGATGAACAGAAATTACTTTGCGTGTTACCGCTTCATTCAACGCAACCACCTATCAGAGCGAGAACCGCAACATCACATAAACTGCCAGCATATTTCCATGCCAAGGTAGACAGTTTCCATGAGTTTGCGACTTATAGTCCAGTGCGACGTGTATATGTTTTTTTTATTCTTTATTATGCATTTTTTAATCGATGCGACTTGTACTCCAGAGCGACGTATAGACCGGAAAATACGGTAATTGCGAATCCTCCAAGAACCGTGTTCAATACAACATTGGGAACACAGTGAAAGCGCCACTGCCACCTACTGTCGAGGGTGCGCAATTACACTAGAGCTCATAAATCAAAATTTTGCTCGTTGGATGGGACAGATTTTTGGTGGGATTGAAGCTCGTATCATGGAAAATTTGTTACGAGACACTCGTAAGTCAAGGTACATGACCTTTTTCTCTGCCTGTACAGACTATATTTACTTGGGGTTTTTTGCCAAATCATTACTCATTCTTCAATAACTCACAGAATTAATTTGCAATGTGGAATGTTGAGGCAGTGCAATGTAATCAAAATTAGTAAGACAGGAAAGGAAAAACAACATTTAACAATGAATACACAGCTTCTAAGAGTTTGGTGCACATAAACTTACGCATCAGGATATGTTGATGGACATTTAATCTGCAGGTCCACGGTTACATAACATTCCTGACCATGATTCAGTCCTTTGGGCCGTAGGTACAAGTGCACTTCCGAAGGAAACTTAATCTGCATTTGGAAACAAAAAATGTATGAAAATATGCCTTTAACACATAGTATATTACTATAGTACTGTTCTTTTCCTTGTCATTGAAGTGGTATCTTTCAGCAGTGCATCAAAGTATTCATTTATTCTTTCTTTTTCTGAGCTGCTTAATCCTAATCAGTCACAGGGAGACTGGAACCCATCCCAGCCAACTCGAAGTCAGGGCAGAGTACACTTTGAACATCTCACCAGGCTATTGGAGGGCAGAAACACAGACAGCTAGGCAGCTCCTCTCGACAAACGTCAGCAATAGTTATTTAACGTGAACCTCTCACCATAGACCAGGGGTCGGAAACCATTGTCATTCAAATATCCATTTGGACCCGCTTTCCACAGTAAAGAAAACACTGGGAGCCACAAATCCTTTTTGACATTTAAAATCAAATAACCATATCATGTTTTTCCCATTTTTCCTTTATGTTAATATAAAAAACAATGTGTTGCATTGATTTCAACGACTGCAGACACAATTCAACTACAATTCGGCTTGAAACAAAAACAGCGAACTAGGTTATCAAAGGCAAGCTATCTCTCACTGCCGATCGTGTGAGGTTCATGCAAAACAACCACTGTTGACTTTAAACAAGAGAAGCTGCATAGCCAGCAGTGTATTTTTGTCCTGCGATGGCCTGGTAAGCTGTCCAGGGTATACTCTGCCCTTGCCCGGAGTCGTCTGGGATGGGCACCAGCGGTTCAGAAAATGAGCTATCCCAAGAGAAGTACAGAGAAGGTCAGACGGAGCTGCATTGTGCCTTTGTGGATCTGGAGAAAGCATATGACAGGGTGCCGGGAGAAGAACTGTGGTATTGTATGAGGAAGTCTGAAGTTGCAGAGAAGTATGTTAGAGTGGTGCAGGACATGTATGAGAGATGTAAGACAGTGGTGAGGTGTGCTGTTGGTGTGACAGAAGAGTTCAAGGTGGAGGTAGGACTGCATCAAGGGTCAGCTCTCAGCCCCTTCCTGTTTGCTATGGTGATCGACAGGCTGATAGACGAGGTTAGACAAGATTCCCCATGAACTATGATGCTTGCAGATGACATTGTGATCTGTAGTGACAGCAGAGAACAAGTGCAGGAAAATCTAGAGAGGTGGAGGTATGCCCTGGAAAGGAGGGGAATGAAGGTTAGCCTCAGTAAGACAGAATACATTTGTTTGAATTCCAAGGACCCAAGAGGAACGGTGAGGTTAGAGGAAGCAGAGATAAGGAAGGTGGAGGATTTTAAGTACTTAGGCTCAACAATCCAGAGCAGTGGAGAGTGTGGAAAAGAGGTGAAGAAGCATGTACAGGCAGGTTGGAATGGTTGAAGAAAAGTTTCCGGTGTGATGTGTGATAGGAGAGTATCGGCAAGAATGAAAGGAAAAGTGTCCAAGACGATGTTGAGGCCAGCGATGTTGTATGGTTTAGAAACACTGGCCCTGGGGAAAAGACAGGAGGCTGAGCTGGAGGTAGCAGAGATGAAAATGTTGAGGTTCTCTTTGGGAGTAATGAGGATGGATAGAATCAGGAATGAGTACATAAGAGGGACAGAACATGTAAGATGCTTTGGAGACAAAGTCAGAGAGGCTAGATTGAGATGGTTTGGACATGTACAGAGGAGGGATAGTGAATATATTGGTAGTAGGATGCTGAGTTTGGAACTACCAGGCAGAAGGCCTAGAGGAAGACCAAAAAAGAGATTTATGGATGTGTTGAAAGAACACATGATGGTCGTTTGCGTAAGAGAAGATGCAGAGGACAGGGTGAGATGGAGGCAGGTGATTTGCTGTGGCAACCCCTGATGGGAACATCCGAAAGGAAAAGAAGAAAACAAAAAATACTATATTGTGATGTACATCATACCACCCACCCTATGCCTGATAGTTAGTCATGTGACCAAGAAAAGTACTATGACAATTTCTGAGGAATGAACTTGCTGGAAATCAAACTGACTGCATCACACCAATGGAAGACTGACTGGCCTTCTCCAGAAACTGGATCCAGACAGTTCACACAAATGGATTCCCAGACAGTTCACACAAACGGATTCCCAGCCAAGAAAAGGCTTCAACCTGATTACGTTTCTCTAATCACAGATTAACACCATGAAGAGATGCAGCCAGTTAAAATCTCCTTCTGCAACTTCAATCTGATCAGTTACACTCTGTGACGTCATCACTCGGCGACTGTGGTGCACCTTCCACGGATGTTCCGGCCGGATGTCTTTAAAGTCATCTCCAAATATTGAAGCAAGGGCTTCCAGCTCATTTTCCTGCTGCACTCTGTAGTCTTCGTTTCCATCCGGAGAGTTAACACTGCTGCTCATTATTCCGTAGCATAGGACACATCTCTCCCTCACATTCCTCTGAAAACAAAGTGACGGAAACTAACTCTTTTTACTCGTATACCCAGCCGTTATCCTTCAGTAAAGTCAGACAAATATCTGCAGGTCAAAATCGGATGCTATTCACTTTAAATCGAAGAATAAAACGCCGTGCAGTAAAAACATAACTTGCGAGCTGGCGCGTGGAAGTCGTCATGACTTTAAAGTCGCGGGGGCTGCGTAACACCCAGCGCTGTTTACTTCCGCTTGTCGTTACCGACGAATCAAGTCTTCTGGCCAACGATTGGCTACTGATTAACGCACTTCCTATAGTGCCTGTGGAATGAAGCCCCAAAAGAGTAAGTTGCAAAGCCGTCAGCGTGATTCTGTTCTTTGCTAAAGGGTTGTGTCAGGAAGGGCATCCGACGTAAAAACCTATGCCAAATCAAATGTGCGAATCATTCGCTGTGGCGACCCGTGATAAAGGGAAAAAGCTGAAAGGTAATATCTCAACGTGTACTGGAGACGTGTTGCGCGTGCTGTTCACATGCGTTAACGGAACCGCCATCTTGTGTAGGTCCACACTGCGAAATTCAATATGAAATTTAGGCAAACTTTGTACAGCATTTCCCAATTTCTGTGTCGAAAGTTGACGAAAAATAGGGTTTCCCTCTGTCATTTCACAACAATCACAAATGCATAATCTATGTTCTTTAAAATGTTCCAATGCATACAGATCCAGGTCTGACTGCAGATGGACTGTTCAACTATTACACAAGGATGTAACACTTAAAATCGGAGCAGTAACATCAGACAAAAGGGTGTTGCACAAATTTCTGATTTCTCAAATCCAAATTTGGATGATTGTATTCATTGTATTCTCATCACACCTGTATATATTCAAGCACAGCACATCTGTATATTTACATATTATGATGCAAATCAGAAGTATTATGATATTACAGATTGTATGTACATTACATCTGCATATTTTATTATTCTGTATAGTAATATAGAACATATGTATATTGCTCCTGTATAAATTAATGCTGATTTAGTCCCATCATTTACACTCTGTACATAATTGCTCACATCACTTATTCATACATAATCTGGACATGACTATTCACACCTTTTACACTGCCGTTATCTGTACATAACTGCTTCTAACTGTATATACTTCACATACTATATATATTGCTTGTGCTGCTCTCTGTACTTCTGATCGGTTGCTAAACTGTATGTCACTATACTGTATTTATTCATAAGTAATTACAATAAAGTTGAATTTAATCTACTCATAACAGAACTTTAACTGTGGAAAGTACAGTATTTCAGAATTATGGGTACAGTGGATTGCAGCATACCTTCAGGAGAAGGAAAAAACAGAGCTCAGTGATGGATCAGTTGTTTGATGAACCAGTTGTTTATAACAGCTGTCATAACAAACAGTACCATCCAAAAGTTTGGACACACACACACACACACACACACAACTATTCACACTTACACCTAGGGGAAATTTTCAACAGTCAATCAACCAAAAATGGGTGTCTTTGTATTGTGGGAAGAAATAGGATGACCAGAGGAAACCCACGCAAGCTCAGGAAGAAGCGGGTGTTTCTGGGTGGACTCAAACCCAGGACGTACTTATTGGGAGGCGAACTTGCTAATCACTGCACCTATTTGCCGTTTGCCTTCTTTTCTGTGGAATAAATACTTATATGTGATACTTAATGCCAGCATGTTCTTATACTTGAAATCTTCTGCTCAGATTAGGGGCGATACAGTGGTGTTTAGTATGTCTGCCTCACGTGAATGAGGCTCTAACCTCAGGATAAAACATTCCATAGGTCTAAGAACATTTTAAAGATATTATACTTTGTAATGGTCTGGCGAGCTATTTATATCACACTTTCACCTGGAGTCGGTGAGGATAACCTTGCCTGACCCGAATAAAGGATAAAACATTTTGGAAAATGAAAATATCTCTTGAAAATAATGACTGCTGTGTCATACAAATGATACACAATCAGATGAGATTAACAGTGGTCACAACACCACCACTGGCAACAGGAAATTGAAACAAAATCACACATATTTTTATGTGTCATATTAATGATTTGCAGAAATTGTGCGAAGTATATGACAAATTTTGAATAAGATCTGGCATAAGCTTCAATGTTATTCCAGCATATACAGTATAAGCATCAATGTCATTGATGCAATATATAATAATATAATAATAAATATAAATATAATAAAAATATATTTAAATATATATATATATAAATACAATATATAAGCATCAACGTTCTTCTTTTTTCTTTTCGGCTTTTTCCCGTTCTCGAGAGTCGCCACAGCAAATCATCTGATTCGCACATTTTGACTTGGCATGGGTTTTTACGTCGGATGCCCTTCCTGTCACAACCCTTTAGCAAGGGACAGAAACACGCTGACGGCTTTGCAGCCTACTCTTTATGAAACTCAGCAATGGTTCTTTTACATGCCTCTAACCATAGACAGTGAGAGACATGACCCGCCTTTAATAACCCAGTTAGCTGCACTGGGGGGACAGTGACAACCCTGTGGGGACTCGAACCCCCAACCTTAGGATCAGCGATCCTGCGCCCAATCCACTAGACCATAAATGTTAATGATGCAAGAAGCATCAATGTTATTCCAGTTTTGAATGTATACATAACTTATTAGTAATTTATTCGTAATTTATTCTGAACATGAAGAAAACTTACAGCTAACTTATATCAAACTTACCCTCACTATATATTGACGTATGTAGACGTACCAGATGTGTTCTGGACAATCACAGAACTTTTATCAAACGTCTTTCAAGCCTACAGATAGTGTATTATGGGCATATTGTGCAGTGTTTAGGAGGACTGGGATATAAAGCAAGGTTCTGTGATCAATCGTTGGAGATACACTGCTGCATAAGTTTGCAGAATGTATGAGCCAGGTTTGTGCATACTCAACCTCGCCGTACTGTGACTTATGCCAGCATGCGGTCAGCTTACAAAAACCTGATGTATGACTTCTAAGTATGCTAGCATATTCGCCAATTTTCTCATACAAAGGCATACCCTGGATAAATTGTTAATGTGTGGCAGGGTTGTGTTGTGGAGAAGCCACCAACTACTGGTGAGGACAGAGGACAGAGTATCCAGAGCCAGGCCATCACAGGATATATATATATATATATGTATATATGTATATATATATATATATATATATATAATCATATATATATGATTTTCTGAGTAGATCCTTCCGTAGGAGAGTGCTCAATACTTTTAGGTGGAGCAAATAACAATAAAAAATAAAAGGACAGGACAAAGACTTTCTATTGAAACTCCATTTATCACAAAAATATGGTAACGCTTCACGATTTTGCGTGCCATGCCCTTTATTTTTATTATATATATATATATATATATATTATAATATATAGATAGATAGGGGGCAGTGGTGGTCTAGTGGTATAAGGCGCCAGATCGCTGATCCAAAGGTTGGGGGTTCGAGTCCCACTCTGTGAGAGGCATGTAAAAGAACCATTGCTGACTTTCGACAAGAGTAGGCTGCAAAGCCATCAGCGTGTTTCCGCCCTGCGATGGAATGGCGAGCTGTCCAGGGTGTACTCTGCCCTCGCCCTGAGTTGGCTGGGATGACCAGCTGGGATGAGCCTCCCCGTGACCCTAATTAGGATGAAACAGTTACAGAAAATGAAAAATGAAATGCAGCCGTGAGGGAAGGGCACAAGCCAGTGTCTCTCCCTCACGCCGGTCCCAAGCCCGGATAAATGCAGAGTTGCGTCAGGAAGGGCATCTGGGGTGAAACAAATGCCAAATAAAACATGCAAGTCATATCAAGAAAATTCATACCAGATCGGTCGAGGCCCAGGTTAACAACGACCAACAGGGTGCTGGTGGAAATTGGACTACTGTTGGTCGAAGACGTCAAAGAAGGAGAGGCGGGAGGCGTGTCCGTAGGCAGAGAGAGAAGAGGAAAGGCAGAAGTCTAGAATTGAAAGTATGGACTTTGAATGTTGGAACTATGACAGGAAAAGGTAGAGAGCTGGCTGACATGATGCAGAGGAGGAAGGTGGACATACTGTGTGTTCAGGAGACCAGGTGGAAAGGTATCAAGGCTAGAAGCATAGGAGCAGGGTTTAAGCTGTTTTTTCATGGTGTGGATGGGAAGAGAAATGGAGTAGGAGTCATCTTGAAGAAGGAGTTTGTCAGAAATGTTCTAGAAGTGAAAAGAGTGTCAGACAGAGTGATGAGTCTCAAGTTAGAAATTGAAGGCATGATGTTCAATGTTGTTAGTGCTTATGCCCCACAGGCAGGATGTGAGCTAGAAGAGAAGGAGAGATTCTGGAGTGAGTGAGATGAAGTGATGCAGAATACCCCCAAACATGAAAGAGTAGTCATTGGGGCAGACTTCAATGGACATGTTGGTGCAGGAAACAGAGGGGACAAGGAAGTGAGAGACAGGTTTGGTATCCAGGACAGGAACGCAGAAGGACAGACGTTGGTACATTTTGCAAAAAGGATGGAAATGGCTGTGATAAATACTTTCTTCCAGAAGAGAGAGGAACATAGAGTGACTTATAAAAGTGGAGGTAGGAGCACAAAGGTAGACTACAGCTTGTGCAGGCGATGTAATTTGAAGGAAGTCAGTGACTGCAAAGTAGTAGTGGGTGAGAGTGTTGCCAAACAGCATAGGATAGTGATGTGCAGAATGACGCTGATGGTGAGGAAGGTGAAGAAGGCAAAGGCAGAGCAGAAGACAAAGTGGTGGAAGCTGAAAAAGGAGGAGTGTCGTGTTGTCTTCAAGAAGGAGTTGAAACAGGCTTTGGGTGGTCAGGAAGTGTTTCCAGATGACTGGACAACTACAGCTAATTGATCAGGGAGACAGGTAGGAGAATACTTGGTGTGTCACCTGGAAGGAAAGTAGATAAGGAGACTTGGTGGTGGAATGAGGAAGTGCAGGAGTGTGTACAAAAGAAGAGGTTCGCTAAGAAGAAGTGGGACATTGAGAGGACCGAAGAGAGTAAACAGGAGTACAGGGAGACACAGCGTAAGGCGAAGGTAGCAGTGTCAAAGGCCAAACAGAGCGCGTTTGATGACTTGTCTGCTCGGTTGGAAAGTAAGGAGGGAGAAAATGATTTATACAGGTTGGCACAGCAGAGAAATAGAGATGGGAAGGACGTGCAGCAAGTTAGATTGATAAAGGACAGAGAGGGAAATGTATTGACTGATGACAGAAGTGTGCTGGGACAAAGAGTACTTTGAAGAGCGAATGAATGTGGAAAATGAGAGAGAAAAAAGAGTAGAAGAGGTGACTGTTGAGGACCAGGAAGTAGCAAAGATTTGTAAGGGTGAAGTGAGGAGGGCATTGAAGAGGATGAAGAATGGAAAGGCAGTTGGTCCTGATGACATACCGGTGGAGGTATGGAAGTGTCTAGGAGAGGTAGCAGTAGATTTTCTGACAAGAACATTTAACAAGGTATTAGAGAGTGAGAGGATGCCAGAGGAATGGAGGAGAAGTGTGCTGGTGCCCATTTTTAAGAACAAGGGAGATGTGCAGAGTCTTGGCAACTACAGAGGGATAAAGTTGATGAGCCATACGATGAAGTAATGGGAAAGAATAGTGGAAGCTAGACTAAGGGCAGAGGTCAGCATTTGTGAACAACAGTTTGGTTACCTGTGTGGTCTACCATGATGGTAAAAGATAACACCAATGAAATCAATGAAATGCAAAACAATGTGGAACCATACCGGCTCGGACAGCGCTCGGATAAACAAAGTCCAAGCCCAGCTGAGTAACCAGGGCTCAGAGCTGGATCAATAATCTGGCTACTGAAAAATCAGTTAAAAAACAGGAAGAGAAGGCAGTAAGATTGCAGAACATCAGATCAAAATTGGCATTTGAAATGTTTGGACACTCAGAGAGTAAGGAAGACTCCAACTGCTTCAAAATAAACTGTTACCACATGCTTGCAACATTCTTGGCCTGGCAGAAAGTCACTGGACAGGTAGTGGTGAGTTAAGTGGGGGTGAAGTTATCTGGTCTGGTGAGGAGAAGACTCTCAGAAAGGGAGTTGGGTTCCTGCTCAGCAAACATCCCTAAGAAGCACTTTTGGGTTACAACCCAATTCGCCCCAGAATTATTCTTGCATGTTTCAAAGGCCAACCACTCAATCCTTGTCTCATTGAAGTTTATTGATGATATTGTTTCATTCTATGATAAACTTGAAGCCACAATGAAATATACCAAGAAGGACATCAAGATAGTCATGGGTGATTGGAGTGCAAAAATTGGTTGTGATAACTCTGGGTATGAAAGGAGTATGGAAAGATATGTTTACTGAGAGCAAAATGATAGAGGGAGACGATGACTGGAATTTGCCCTAAAGCATAAACTCTATATTGCCAATTCTCATTTGAAGCAAAAAGAAACTCTTAAATGGACTTGGAAAATGGACTTGGACCAGTCACAACATGATCGACATGATTCTAACCGAAAGATGATGGCTTATGGCCATTAGAAACTATAGATCATATCAAGGAGTGGATATTGCGTCGGATCATAGCCTCGTCCTCCGCAAATGTCAAGTCAGATTCAAGAGAACAACTAAGAAGAGTGTAAGATTCAGCACCAATACTGAAGCATTCAAAAACGACTTTATTTGCACTGCGTTCACTAATAAGCTTAGGGAAAGTATTGACAGTAATAGAAGTACTGTACTCAAAATTTGGAAGAAAGAACTAACAATTTATACAAAGCAATGCGCAAAGCAGTTGAGGAGACTATCCCTTGCATTCAGAAAAACAACAACAAATGGATTTCGAAAGACACATTTAAACTATCCACCAAGAAAAAGAAGAGCGAAGCTTAATATTCACGAATCACCAGAAAAAATAGTTTGTGTAGAGAGCTTTGTAATCAGGTTCGGAACTCTGCGCGCAAGGACAAAAAGAACTGTTTGAAAGACAAATGTCATGATATTGAGAGGAGTGTTCAAGAGAAAAAGTCACGCAACGTTTATATGCTTACTAAAGACCCCAACAAGAAGTGGAAACCGAAACCGTGTGATAAGAGATGCTGATCGGAATATCCTCCAATCAAAAGAAGTTCTGAGGCGCTGGACTGACTATTACACTAATCTTTTTGAAAACAACATTGATGATAGTGACTTTGTGCAAGAACTAATGACAATCATTCCTCCCT
The DNA here is from genome assembly GCA_024760905.1 of Plotosus lineatus. Taxonomy (NCBI): domain Eukaryota; kingdom Metazoa; phylum Chordata; class Actinopteri; order Siluriformes; family Plotosidae; genus Plotosus; species Plotosus lineatus. Next base: position 39,572,741 of record CM045732.1, on the reverse strand, counting down.
TGATCACTCACGGGGACACAATCCTTTACTCTGAAATCAAAGCTGCGTATAAAGAAAATGAAACCAAGGAAAAGCCTTAGGTTGGGTGGAATTCCAGCAAAACTTCTTCAAGCAGAAGGTGACACGGTGATAGAACAATTTCCCATCATTTGCAACGATGTTTGGAGAGAGACAAGATTGCCAGAAGAATGGACAAAGTCAATCACTGTCACTCTTCCAAAAAACGGAGATCTCAGTGAATGCAAGAACTATCGCACACTCTCCCTTATTAATCACATGTGCAAAGTCTTCCTCCTCATCCTTCTTGAAAGGCATAAGTACAGTACAGTACCCTTCCTGGAAGAAGAGCAAGCTGGGTTTAGGAAAGGCCGCAGCACTGCTCAACAAATCCTCCTGCTTCGTTTAATTGCTGAAAAGTATTTATAGAAACAGGACAGACTCGTTTACAACTGCTTCATTGACTTTACAAGAGCATTTGACAGCATTACACGAGTCAATTTGGGTATTCTGAAATCCTATGGCGTCAACACGAAATCGTCGACATGCTCGAATGTATTACACGAATAATCAAGCTGCAGTTCACATCAATAACAACATCAGTGATTGGTTCAAGCAGGAGAAAGGTACAAGGCAAGGGGATCCTATCTCCCCTCTCATCTTCATTACATACATTGAACGTATCCTTCAGTACAGGAGAACATGGACGGGGTTTCCATCCATGGTCGGTCCATTAATAACATTCAGTTTGCTGACAACATTGACTTGATAGAAGAAAGCTTTAAGACACTTCAGAATAGTCTAACATTGGCTAACAATGCGGTAAAGAAAGCTGGCCATAAAATCAATGCCAGTAAAACCAAAATGATGGGTTTTGGCAGCCTGGTAACATCGAAAAATTAAGTGAGAATAGTCAAGAAGTGGATAATGGATAAATTTGTTTATCTTGGGAGTTTGATCATGGTTGCCACAAAGAGATGAGAAGACGGATTGGCAACTGGAACTTTTAACTGTTTCAAGACTGTTTGGAGAAGCAGAGAGATTAGCATCAAAACCAAGGTTCAAATCATCCACACTTGTGTCTACATGGCTGAGACATGGACACTCCTGAAAGATGACGTTCGTAGACTTAATGCGTTTGAAATGTACTGCTTCAGAAATATCCTTAACATCCACTGCTTTCTTCATATCCCCAATACTGAAGTCATTCCATTGAAAATGTATTAAGCTGGACTACAATCTGCTGCAAATGATCATAATATGCAAAATGAGCCTTTTTGGCCACAACTGCCGGATGAGAGACAATCGTCTTATCAAGCAAGTGATGTTTGGCATTACTGAGGGCCAGAATAGAAGATCTCGACCATGAAAGAAAATGGACAGATGTGCAACTCATTCATATGACTTCCATGAAGATGGAGGCAGCTGATTCGCTGTGGCGGCCCCTGAAAGAGAACAGCCAATAGGAAAAGAAGAAGATATGGAAGAGTTCGGTAGTAGCAGTATTGATAAACTTTCCAGAATAGCCCTGAACAGAGCAGATTGGATAAAGGACAAAGCTGATCATCAACACCTATGGGTTTGCAAGAACTCAGGACGAAATATATGTCATTTTCCGCTTAATCTGGGGTCAGGTTGCGGGGGCAGCAAACTAAGCAAAGAGGTCCAGACGTCTCGTTCCCCAGCCACTTCCTCCAGCTCTTCTGGAGGAGACACCGAGGCATTCCCAGAGAAGCTGAGAGACATAGTCCCTCCAGGGTGTTCTAGGTCGACCCTGGCGTCTCTTCCCAGTTGAACATGTCCGAAACACCACACCAGGGATGCGTTCGGGAGCATTCTGACCACATGCCCAAGCCACCTCAACTGGCTCCTCTCAATGTGGAGGAGCAGCAGTTCTACTCTGAGGTCTCCCGGGATGATAGAGCTTCTCACCCTCACCTTATCTCTAAGGGAGAGCCCCACCACCCGGCGAAGGAAGCTCATTTCAGCCACTTGTATCCGCGATCTTGTTCTTTCGGTCCCTATCCAAAGCTCATGACCATAGGCGAGGGTTGGAACGTAGCTCGACTGGTAAATTGAGAGCTTTGCCCTATGGCTCAACTCCTCCTTCACCACAACAGACTGGTACAGGCTTCGTTTAGCAGGAGAGGCTGCAGCGATCTGCCTGTCAATCTTCCACTCCATCCTTCCCTCACTTGTGAACAAGACGCCAAGATATATATATCCCTATATATATATAGATAGATATATGTGATCCCTCGCTACTTCGTGCTTCAGTTTCTGCAGCTTCAGTGCATCGTGGGTTTTTCAAAGTAGGTTTTAAACATCGATCCATGATGCTACGCTACTCAAAGCTTGATTAGCGTCTTTATAATCAGCAGCTTGTGGTTGTTATTGCTTCGTGCCTAGTCTGCATCATCAGCAGGTATCTCAGGGTCTTTAGCGTTTCGCCCCAAAACCTGTACGCTTCACCTGAGTGGGGCAGCAAAGACAAAAGACTGTCTTCACCTGCAGGCTGGCTTCCGGTTGATTGTAGAGGTCTTCTAACATGCATCTACACACTACTCTCCTGGCTTGTAATTAACTGTGGTCCAATTCTTTCTCCTCTTGATCCACAGCCACCTTGAGCATGTCTCTGCTGAAGCAGCTATGGTCTTTATCGCCTTCTTTGTGGCGGTAGGGGTAAGACCTATCTTGTGCAGGAAGTTTCTTGTAGATGTTGCAACAAAACCCCTGCATCCAACCTCTATTGGCATCAGGCTTGCTTTCCACCTTTTCATACAAGCTTCATCTACCAAGTCCTGGTATTTTGCCGCTTTCAGTTCGTGTGAGATGTCAAGTCTATCCTCCCAGGGAACTGTAAGCTCGATTATGTGGATGGCTTTCGTTTTTCGGGATAATAGCAGCATATCTGGGCGCACATGAGTAACTGCTATATCTTCTGGAAATTTCAACTTCCTCTGCACATCCACAAGAAGCTGCCAGTCGGAGGCTGGAGACAGGACTGAGCCTCTAGTTGCGGGCTTGCTCGGCTTGGCCTTCATCTCTCCTTCTTTCAAGAATTGGATGGGTTTTCCTGTATCCTGGATACTTTGATGGTTGACTTCCAGTCTGCGCTGGTCCACCACTATGGCAATCTCTCTTAAGACAGTGTCATGCTTCCATCGGTACCTCCCCTCTCCCAGAGCCTTAGGACATGCTGAGAGGATGTGATTCAGGGAGCAGTTGTTTCCTTTACACAGAGAGCATGAGGCGTCCTCCTCTTTTCCCCAAATCCGCAAGTTAGAAGGTGTAGGAAGCAGGTCTGACACAGCACGTAGTAGGAAGCTGAGCTGACCTTGATCAGTATTCCACAGTTCCTTCCATGTGAATGGGCGCTGGATGGCTGATTCCCATTTGGTCCAGCTGCCTTGGCTTCCTAACCCCACTGCTCTGACAAACCTGGTGTATTCCGCTTCTTTTCTAGTTTGTTGCACAATCATATCTCTTCTTGTTCAATCTGCTGTGCTCCATCGATTACCCTCGTAGTTTCCAAGGCCTAATCTTCCTTTGCAAACTTTTCCCACCAGCTCTTGATGACGCAGGTCCTCCTCTGCCACTTGGACTGCTTTGCGAGGATTCCATTTTCTACCAGTCTTCACAGTTTCCCCTGCTTGCTGCACTACTGTGTCCTTGGAGAAACGTAAGGTAGAAATGGCCCTAACTTTTGCAGTCTGAAATTCTTCAATCACAGATGACAGAGGCAAACTTAGCTTAGCTGACCTGCTGTAAAGATTTACAGTGCTGTAGCTTGGTGGAACTCCCAGCCACTTATGCAGAAATCTGCTGCACAGTCGTTCCATTGACTCTACTGTAGAGAAGGCCATGTCATAGAGCAGGAATGGCCACTGCAGTCTAGGGATAATACCGTACTGGAAGCACCATGCTTTGAAGCGGCCTTGAAGATAACTTCCATCTATTGTTTGAAGCCACTTCTTGAGTGCTTTTTGGACATCTCTGCTGTTTTCTGTCTCCCAATGACTGGTCAAAGCATTTGCCCAGGCATTTAATGCTCTCATCCTGGATTGTGGGAATCTTTACATCTTGGATAATGAAAACATGTGATCCAAGATGGCCTTTGGTAATAGTGAGGCTCCTTGACTTGGGTGGCTTGATTTTCATTCTAGCCCAGTTCACCATCTTTTCAAGGGCTGAGAGAATCCAACGGGTTCCTGCTGGTGACTCTGTCATGATAGTGACATCGTCCGTAAAGGCTCTGCAAGATGGGTACCTGGTGCCATCGTCAGCCTTGGGACCTCTGCACTGGCTGATTCCTGCCTTGAGGAGCAAGTTCATGGCTGCCACGAATAGTATTACTGAAACGGTACACCCTGCCATAATTCCCTTCTCGAGTCTCTGCCAGCCTGTTGTGAAGTTGTTCATTGTAAATCGCATCTTGATGTTGGTAAGATGATTCATGACCAACTGCACGACCTCTGTTGGAACATGGTACTGCTGCAGTGCTTTCTCGATTAGTAGATGGGGTATGCTAGGGTAGGCCTTGGCAATGTCCAGCCACACTACTGATAAGTTACTCTTGTTTTTCTTGGCCTCCTTGATCAGCTGGCTTATCGCTGCTGTGTGCTCTAGACATCCTGAGTGGCCTGGGATGCCTCCCTTCTGCACGCTGGTGTCAATGTAGTGATTAACCAGGAGAAAGGTGGTGATTCTCTTTGCTACTACAGACCAAAATATATTTCCTTCTACGTCCAGAAGAATTTCCCTGAACTGGTCCAGCCCTCTTGAATCTAGCTCCTTTGGTACAAAACAACCTTCTGCCAGGATCCATGCTGATAGTAGCTGTTTCTTTTTCTAGATTGTACGAAGAAGCTTGCAGAGACGATTGAGAAGCTTTGGGCAGTTCTTATAAATCTTGTATGTAATTCCGGAGGGACCTGGAGCAGAGTTTGATCTTGCAGCTTTGACAACCTTTTTGATGAAAAATATTCATCAAAAAAAAAAACCCAAGAAATTAACCCTAGCAGTGCCAAAGCCGAAAAAAATCGGCATTACGTTACGTTCTCAAATTCCAAAGCCAAAAAAAATTGCCTTTATGACACACGCTAATTCATTGATTTCACCATTTGTAAATACTGCACTCACAAACAAAAGTGACTGTGAAGCCTTTTTGATTGGTAATTATCTTATTATAATGTTATTTGGTCTAAAAATGAACCAATAATAGCTGTCCTTGTAAAAAGAACTCTTGCATAAATTAGCATTCAGAAAGCACGCGAGACTGTCAGATCATGGAAGCGCAAAATCACTCACTTTCAGACAGCTCGGATTGAGAAGATGATATCACACTCAATGTTGTGTGAAATGGCCTAAGATAACTTGATACAGCTGTCTACACACACACACACACACACACACACAAACACACACAAACACACACACACACACACACACACACACACACACACACACACACACACACACACACACACATATTATTGGCCTCTGTCTATCTAAGAAAACAATGGGTTGTGCCAATATGAGTTGGAACTGGAGCAGCATCTGCAATGGCTAAAGAGCCCAATGCTGGAATGACAGTCCCTGCTGCAGTATCCGCAGATGAATTCTGTACTAGACACCAAACTTGCCTTGCTCCCCAATATCCTCTGCCTCTGTCTCTTGTGTGTTTCCTCCTCAGGTCTTTTGATGGCCTCACTGACAGTTCTTCATGTTGGGCGATCCTGTGATATAGACTCGCATGACCCAGTGTCTATACCTGTTAACTTGAGGTCTCTTTTACAGACATCAGAGTACCTCAGCTGTGGGAGGCCAACCGGGCGAGTACCTACCACTAGTTGTCCACAAAGCAGGTCTTTTGAGAGACGACCTTTGTCCATATGCCTAACATGTCCTAGCCAATGCTGGGTCCTAGCTCAGCATGGCAAAGATTGAGAGGGACTTGTCTTTGCTGAGGACGTCACGGTTGGTGATCTTGTCTTTCCATGTGATGCCTAGTATCCGACGAACGCACGTCTTTGTTTCTTGTCTTGTGTAGGTTTACCATGTTTTGCTGCCATAGAGGAGAGTGCTGAGAACACATGCCTGATACACTTTCAGCTTCGTGGTAATGGTCAGGTTTTTGTTCTCCCAGACTCTCATAGTGAGTTTGGACATAACTGCTGTGGCTTTCCCTATATAAGCATTGATCTCTGCGTCCAGAAACAGGTTGTTTGAGATAATAGGGCCCAAGTATCGGAAGCTGTTAACGTTAGCCAACTGTGAGCCATTAAGAGTGGAATTGGAGGGTCCTAAGCCATGATCTCTGGCTTTTTTATGCTGATTGTGAGAGCAAACTCTCTGCAAGCGTGAGAGAAGTGGTCCATAAGGCATTGTAGACCATCTTGAGTATGACTTGCTAGGGCAGCATCATCAGCAAATAGCATTTCTCTGATGAGGACACGTGTGACTTTGGATTTAGCCCTGAGTCGGGATAGTTTGAAAAGCTTTCCATCATGTCTGGTGTGGATGTAGACACTATCAGAGGAAGAGTCAAAGGTATGGTACAGAAGGAGAGAGAAGAAGATGCCAAAGAGTGTAGGGGCTAGCACGCCCCTATATAGATAACTCTAGCCCCTAGATAACTGTAGCAGTCTGAGCCTTTATTTTTGTATAGTGTCACAATGTTAGCATCCCTAATATCATGCGGCACCTTTCCTTCTCTCCAGCACAGACACAGTAGCACATGGAGGTGTGGAAGGAGACCTAAGTTTCGTGCTTTGGTGACCTCTGGAGGAATGGCATCATTTCCTGGTGCTTTACCACTGGCTAATACATTTATGGTATTATCAAGGCTGCCATGGTGGGCTCAGCATCGAGGGTACTCATGATTTGGAGTTCAAGGATACTGTTCAAGGCTTCCTCAGATACTGTGTTTTGAGATGAGAAGAGATCGAGGGAGTGCTCCATCCACATTTCCATCTGTTTGCTACGGTCGGAGATTACATGCCCTTCTTTGGACTTGAGGGGGGCTGTTTTCTTTGTGGCTGGGCCTGTAGCTTATTTAATAATGTCATACATGGCTCTAATGTTGCCAGTCGAAGATGCTTGTTCCACTTTGTGGCAAAGCTCCAGCCAGTAGTTGTTTGCACATTTCCTGGCCATTTCCTGACTTCCAGCTATGGCTTTATGTAAGAGGTTGAGGTTTCCATGAGTTGGATGTTACTTCCATGTGATCAGAGCTTGTCTTTTAGCTTCAATAAGAAGCTCAAGTGTTTGAAGATTTGCTTGTTTGTTTTTGTTTTCTTACCACATCTATGGTACAGGAATGGATTTCAACGCTAAGAAAGAACCATCTAGCGTCTGCCAAGGAGTCATCAAGTCATGATCAGCACCGGGAAGTGCACTGATCGAGGAGAGGAAAGTGTTGGTTTTCTCCAAGTCTGTTGTTTGGGCAGTTTGTATCTTTGGCAAGCCCTTGGGCCCTCGGATTCAGCACAGTTTTACTAATGACAATGGAGTGGTCCGTGTCACAGTCGGCACTGTGATAACTTCTTGTGTTGTGCACACTTTACAATTTGGCCGTTTTGGTGATGACTATGTCAAACTGGTGCCAGTCATGGGAGTATGATTGCATCCATGAGATTCTGTGATTATCTTTGTTTGGGAAGTAGGTATTTGTGATGCAAAGCTGTCTGTTGCAGCAGAGTTCCAGTAACCTCTGCCCATTTTCATTTAGTTTACCAATTCCATGGTGACCGATACATGTGGGCCAGTTGTCATGCAAGGTGCCGACTCTAGCGTTGAAGTTACCAAGCAGATAAAGGTCTTCAGTATGTGATATCTGCCCAACCAAAGAATCAAGTTCATCAAAGAAAGCATCCGTCTTATCAGGGCTGGAGGTGAGAGTAGGGGCATAGCACGTAATGTTTATAGGGCCACTGCTAGAGTGTACTCGCATAGTGAGTAAACATGCTGTGCCTCCTGTTGGTGGTTGAATCATGGGAAGAAGTGATGTTCTGACTGCAAACCCCATGCCATTCATCACAACGCTCATCCTGTCCCTTTCCCTTCCAGAAGAAAGTATAGTTCTTCTCTTGAATGGACCCATCATCAGCCAGTCTTGTCCACATTAAGCTTCATCAATTCCGAGGCAATTATTGCTGTTTTGCGTGTATTGCTGATCTGTTGTAGAGCACTTGATAAGCTTGGCATTATTGTTCGTACTTTCCAGCTTGCTATGCGAAGTGCTGGCAACTTCATTTTTTCTTTCTTCATCCTAGGTGCACTGTTTGCAGTCTGCTTATCTGGCTTACACCCAAAGCTCCTTGTTCCCCAAGAAGCAGGCAGATTGTGGCAGATTTAAAGGCATGCAGCACATCTGTCATCAGTTTGGCTGCAGGAGTTACCAGGAAGATGGTTGATGACCTATTCTGCATGCCTGCGGGACTCCGCGCCAATATCTCTGTCAGGGTGGTTTCCCTAAGTCCTGCACTATCCCTAGAACTCACAAGGCAGTGAGACTATTTAACCCATAGCTTGAGGTCATGTTAGTGGGTATCAGGGCGTGTCCACTCACTGGTGGGCCTGCATACCACACCTCTCGGGGCATGACCACCTCCAAGCCCTCATAGTACGGCCTGGGGCTGCAAGGTGCCCAGTTGCCCATATGTCGCATCGAGGAGGCACTATGTAGGACTTGTCTTTGAGAAGCTATCCCACACCGCGGTGTGGGGGCAAAGAAGTCTGACGAATTCTCATGCAAGCCTGTCCAGAGATGCTTCAATGGACTGTTTGACACACACACACACACACACACATATATATATATATATATATATATATATATACACATAGACGCTATCCGACTGACATACTGTACTGTATGTTTCAAGGAGAATGCATTTAAAGGTGTTTTTATATGTATGGTTTATAATGTTTATATTTTATTATCAATAAATATCACAGAAAAAAATTAAACATTTCTTAATCATTACCACATTTTAATACCTTAATACTGAATTAATGAGTAAGACTGTCTTTAGAATGTGTTTAAGAAGCATATTTTAGCGAATGTAATAGATACATAGTATTTTACTTCCGGTTGCTGATTCGCCTATGTAATATGATACATGGGGTTTTACTTCCGGGTACAGAACTCGCGGATTATCTTCATTCGTGGGAGGGGCCGGAACCGAATCCCTGCGAGTATCGAGGGCCTACTGTACGTCAGTCGGAGGTGGGGGGGTGATCACATTCTTGTCACATGACCACAGTTACCCACTTGAAATCATTGAAAATATGTTTTCATAAGAGTAAGTTAAGTCTTATCAGAGAAATAAGGCCATTACGTTCAAACTGTTAATAGACAATTATAATAACTCAACATATTCAGAATATAGCGAGAATTGCCATCAGGCTCCCTCCCTACCTCCACTGTCCCCCCCAGTGCAGCTAACTGGGTTATGAAAGGTGGGCTATGTCTCTCACTGTCTATGGTGAGAGCCATGTAAAATAATCATTGCTGACTTTCGTAAAGAGTAGGCTGCAAAGTCGTCAGCGTGTTTCTGTCCCTTTCTAAAAAGGGTTGTGGCAGGAAGGGCATCCGACGTAAAAACCTCTGCCAAATCAAACGTGCGAATTAGATGATTCACTGTGGCAACTCCCGAGTAAAAGGGGAAAAAGCCAAAAGGAAGACAGACTAGTGGAGTTGATCTTTTTAGCCATAAAATACTCAATATATAAGATATGAAGGAATTTTTTGTGGGTTTTTTTTGGAATTTGGAACTTGGCTATCTCCATTTTTTCATTTATGAAAACAGGAATTATAGAATCTCCTCCAAAGAAGAAGAAGTTGACCAAGAGAAACTGGGGTGGCCATCTTGAAACTGAGGTCATGTGACCCAAATTTGACGTTGGTGACCGCAAAAAAAAATTTCTGGAAAGGCCTCTATATAATCTTCATGTGACATATGATGGATTTTCTTTTGGCTTTTGCCCTTCATCAGGGGTCGCCACAGTGAACGATTTGCACGTTTGATTTGGCATAGGTTTTTACATCGGTTGCTCTTCCTGACACAATCCTTTTAGCAAGGGACAGAAACACGCTGACGGCTTTGCAGCCTACTCTTTACGAATGTCAGCAATGGTTCTTTTACATGAACCTCTCACCATAGACGGTGAGAGACATGGCCCGTCTTTGATAACCCAGTTAGCTGCACTGAGGGGGACAGTGACAACCTTGTGAAGAGTGGGACTCAAAGTGCAACCTTAGGATCAGAGATCCAGAGCCCTATATCATGAGACCACCGTATTTTGTGCTAGAATAAAATACAAAAATTGCAGTGTTGGCTGCTCAGAAAGTCACAGCATATTTCCTTTATTGCTACAGCAGGATGTACCTTCATCACTTACAAACTCTATTCTTTATGAGAATTAATTATGAAAATTATAATTTTGTGAAAATTATAATTATAGGATGTTGTGCTAAAGAATTACAGTATATTTCTGTTAAAAGCAGAAAAAGAATATTTTTTTTACAGAAAGTCAATGTATATTTTCTGGAAAACACATGTAAAAAAGATCATTTATGAATGATAGGAATAATCGCATTGGACACAAGCACAAAGGTTGAAACGTAAACATAAAGCAAGTTAAAAAGTATGCGTTTACTACTTCTGTATAAATCCAAGATTCTTCTTCAGCTTTACAGATTTAAATAAATTTGATGAATGAATGATTAATTTGACGGAATTTAACTTCAGACTTTGAATCAGGTCAATTGAGTAAAAATCACCTGTTTTTACTTTAGTGGTAGTTAATTTTATTCATTTGATTGATTAATTAATGTTACCAGTGATATAACTTATGTTTATAGATTGAAGACACTAAGTGATTAAATTTTTCTCTTTATTTGTCCAATTTTCATTGCAAACAGGTCTTAATGTGTTCAAACTTTGTCATGCTTTCTGTATTGGGGCAGGTCCCTGCACACTTATCCTATTTTTTCACAGCTCTGCCTTTCTAATGTATGCAGAATGTGGTTTTGCTTAGTTTTGTTAAAATATACTTGGGCAGGATATACAACTGAGAATTAATATTTTATTCAAATTGCAAACAGGCCTTGTTTATTCTAAGTTGACAAATTATTCCAGTGGGTAGGAAACAATTACTTGTCAGCAGTCTATGAGCATTCTGAGCTTGAACGGTTCTAGAGAGAAGAATGGACAAGTACTGTGCAGTGTAGCTGGGTGAAGTTGGTAGAAGGTTGAGGGTGATCCACTAATCGTCTGAGTGATTTCATTATTTTTTTACATTTTAACTTTTGCTATTATATCTTTCACTTGGCTGTCATGAGATGCACTGTGTGGATACAGCTAGAAAAATATTTTTTTGTGTCTTCAATTCAGGCTGCATAGCAACTAATTGTGGATATACTAAAGGGGTTTTCTTCTGTAATTACCAATGCATTAGGGTGGGTCCACAGACATGTATAGGTTACCCACCTTTTCAAAACACTACAGCTGTTATGGTCTGTGCAGTCGGGCAGCATTAATTCTCTTCTCTAGTCATTGCAGGCGCTGGCGAAGGGCGTGGCGGTTGCCGGCAGGCGAGTTCCAGCAGAGTGCACCTGGTCCCAATCTGCAATCAGCAGGCAGTCAGCTATAAATGGGAGTGGCGCGCTTCCCTTCGCTGTCAGAAGATTGTTTTCCCTGTGATTCTGCTCCTCGGCTTTCCCTTTGACCCTTGGTTCTTTTTTCATGCTCGACCAGTTCCATTGACTTAGTATTCCCGTGATTTACGTTTCCTAGTGCTTAAATAAATCGTTTGAACCTTCTTTTGGTCTCCTGCATCACTGGGTCCAACGCATACACTCCAGGTTTAAAAGAATCCTCTGACCTGAAACATGGGCCTAGCGGAGACCGCGCAGCTTCGGCAGGCACTATCTGACCAAGGCGCCCTGCTGGGACGACACGACACCACCTTGCATCAGATGATGGACAATCTCCAGCACATCACCACCACCTTGGCGCAGCTCGGCGGAAGGATGGACGCCGTCGCCACTTACCTCGCTGCCGCGCCCCTGCCCCCTCACCCTTCACTTTCCGCTGTGGCAGCCGCACCAGCACCAGCTATACTCCCCGCGCACCGAGAACCACTCATCCCCACGTCAGCCAGGTATTCGGGTGCGATTGGCTCCTGCGCACAATTTCTTCACCAGTGTTCGCTCATCTTCAGCCAGCAGCCGCTCACATACTCCACTGATCAAGCAAAGACTGCCTTCATCATGAACCTACTCACAGAGCAAGCCTCATCATGGGCGTTAGCGTTCGCCACCCATACCCCGGAAATATGTTCCCAGTTAGACCAGTTCATGCGAGAAATGAAGAGGGGGTTTTTGATCGTCCGGCGAAAGGGGAGGAGGCGAGCTCCCAGGTCCTACGAATTCGGCAAGGCTCACAGTCAGTGGCAGAGTACGCCATCTGATTCCGGATTCTCGCCATCAAAAGCGTCTGGAACGACCCCACGCTTCGGGGGGCTTTCCTGCAGGGGCTTAATGAATGGCTGAAAGACGAGTTCGCGGCCCGAGACAAGATGACTACTCTTGAGGAGTTAATCGCCTTGTCTACCAGACTGGACAACCGGCTGAGAGAAAAGGATAGATCCTGGAAGAGGGCCCCACCTCGAACTCACTCGCCATTTCCCCTCGGAGGGAGGATGATGGTCAAGATCCCATGCAGGTGAACTGCACCAGATTGACGGCTGAAGAGAGGCACCGGCGACTGGCCAACGGTCTCTGCATCTACTGCGCCGAGAAGGGCCATTACCTCGCCCAGTACCCTGGGCGGCAGGCCCTGACGGCTACTAGAGGATCTTCTACGACACCCGGAAAGCGCCTGCAAGTTCAAGGTACGCTACACTCCGTGCAACACTCTCATCCTGTAGACGTATTTATCGACTCAGGTGCTGATGCTAACTTTATCAATCCAGGGATGGTTGAGCTCCACGACTTGTGCTACCTGTGCTTGGAGCAAGTCCTCCCATCGTGCACGTGCACCCACGCATTTCCTCCAACCCTTACTCGTTCCCCATCGCCCCTGGTCACACATTGCGGTGGATTTTGTCACAGGTTTACCCCTGTCTGAGGGCAACATTGTTATCCTGACAGTAGTGGACTGGTTCTCCAAGGCAGTTCATTTCGTCGCCCTACCCAAACTCCCCTCGGCAATGGAAACAGCTGGTCTCCTAGTCCAACACGTCTTTCGCCTCCATGGCATCCCCCAGGATGTCGTTTCAGATTGGGGCCCCCAGTTTGCATCCAGAGTTTGGAAGGTGTTCTGTGACACCTTGGGAGTCTCCTGCAGCTTGACCTCTCACTACCATACTCAGTCAAACGAGCAGGTGGGACGCAATCCTCCCTGTGCTGTGTCGCCTCCTGCCTCCCAGCCTCCTGGGCCACACACCTCCCATGGGTCGAATATGCACACAGTTCTCTGATCTGCACCGCTCCTGGGATGTCCCCCTTCATGGTGATTAATGGGTTCCAGCCACCGAACCACCTCCCTACACGGTTGGGCAACAAGTGTGGCTCTCCTTTTGGAGTCGACTCCAAAAAACGGTCTCCCAGATACATTGGCCCCTATGTAATAGAGAAAATTATAAACCCCAGCGCCGTCCGACTGAGAGTCCCACCGTCACTCAAGGTACACCCAGTATTTCATGTTTCCCTAATTAAGCCCGTGGTAGAAAGTCAACCCCCCACCCCCTCCTCCCGAACTGATTGATGGACAGCCTGCATACACAGTCAACCATATCCTTGATGTACGCAGGTGGGGTCAAGGGTTTCAGTACTTAGTGGACTGGGAGGAGTATGGTCCCGAAGAGCATTCATGGATTCCCCGCTCCCTAATCCTGGACCCGGACTTATTAGACGAATTCTATCGACAGTTCCCAGACAGGGTGGCGCCCCTGAAGGAGGGGTACTGTTATGGTCTGTGCCAGCGGGTGGCATTAATTCTCTTCTCTAGTCATTGCAGGTGCTGGCGAGGGGCGTGGCGGTTGCCAGCAGGCGAGTTCCAGCAGAGTGCACCTGGTCCCAATCTGCAATCAGCAAGCAGCCAGCTATAAATGGGAGTGGTGCACTTCCCTTCGCTGTCAGAACATTGTTTTCCCTGTGATTATGCTCCTCAGCTTTCTCTTTGACCCCTGGTTCTTACTTCATGCTCGACCAGTTCCATCGACTTAGTATTCCCGTGATTTATGTTTCCTCGTGCTTTAATAAATTGTTTGAACCTTCTTTTGGTCTCGTGCATCTCTGGGTCCAACGCATACACTCCAGGTTTAACAACAGCACTGATAATAAGATAATGTAAACAGAACAACAACTAGGATGATGATGATGATGATGATGATGATGTATTACACTTCACATGATTCACCAAAAGGAGGAACAAATAAGGTTCCATTTTTTTTAAACCAGAATCTCATTAGATGATTATTATTGTTTAAAAACAAAACAAAACAAAATAAAAAGTGACAGAATCAAATAAAGATGTTTGTAATAAATAGAGATAAAATAAAGGAGCTGTTTTGATTTATAGGGGTAGTTGGCAAACTTCGTCCATTTATTCAATATAGCATGGCAGAGATGTATGCTAACTGGAGCTGTAAAGATCAACACAAATAAGGAGCCCTGCTCTTACACTGACTTCTAAAGTACCTCCCCCTCAGCCACCCCCCACCCCAACAACACCTGCTTCCCACCACAACCCTAAAAGGAGACATTTCAACCAATCAGAGTATTGCTACCAAACAGTCAAACCAATCAGAAAGCAGGTAAGCACAAAAAAAGCCAAATGGATTTACCTCACCCTAAACCCTCCCCCCAAACCAGCTGTTATCCAATTTTGGGGTTCCAGACTACATACCATTCCGCCAACTTCGTGACATATACAGTTTCCCATCATGATGAGAGGCCAAGAGTCCAGTGTTTGAGTACTCATCAGAAACTTCCCCCAGTTTTCTTGAACCTTAATAAAGTAATTTATTCATTTACGAATGATGTCTAACATGAAAATTCACATTAGTACCTCAGGAATTCAGATTATACAAGATCCTCACTCTATAATTAAACAGTGTATTTCTCTTATATAAGCCTTTTATCTAAGTATTATGTACAACAATAATTCTTATTTTACAATAAGAAAAAACTCCATTTACAAAGTGTATTTTCTGGAGAAAACGTTTGACCCATACAACAACATTAAAGCTTTTGCAGTGAAAGTATTGGACAAGTATTATCCATTTCACTTTTATGTTGGGCAGAGCTGCTATTTCCAAGGAAAGCCTACTCCATTTGGGAGGGATCCAGTAGCTTAGTCTGATCAAGATAGATACACTGAGTGATGGGGAGGGCTGAACTCTCTCTTTGAAAAGCTCTAATTTGGGCTTCTGCAAACTAGGTGCTCCACCCCAGACCCCTTTGCCCAAGCCTTATATAAGGGGAGCTGTCTTGCTTCTCACTTTGTCCCAGTGGAAGCATCAGTTCTGCGATACAACTTGGTGAGTGCATGATGATGATGATGATGGTTTATGTAGAAAGAGTAAGAAATGCATCAATATATTCACAGTCTGATACATTATTTTAATGAGTGGCAGTAATGAATGTTTTAATTATGACAATATAATAATCAAATAATGATAATACAGTGTTCAAAGGTGCAGTGGAGTACACGAATGATTTTGCGCCATTGGTAACGCTTGAGTCATTTATAAAGTAAGACAAATATTCCCTTTTGAAATAATGTTAGCTCTTAAGACTCATGGCTTAGAAGGCACCTGCTGCTAACTGTTTACACTTTTTGATTTAGTGTACAAGAGATCTGGATATACAGTATTGTGCTGCCATGGTCCATTTGCTTAATGCAGGGCAACATGAATGTCATGAATGAAGCCATTCGGAATTGTGGAGACAGAGGCCACCACATAAAGCAGGGTGTTAAAATGTGATGACAGCTGCTGAGCAGGCAACATGCTCAGATAGGAAGCAGCAAGAGACAGGAAACACTATAGGGCACATAGTGAGAGGGATAGACCTTTAAATAGTCACTCAGGCCTCAACATGGCTCCTTTTTTGGCTGTACCTTGAAAGATTGAATATCTTGAAATGTATGGCCATGGAGATAATATTTCATTAACCTTTCAGGAAGGTGTGGGTATGGATGCAGTGAGGGAGGAAGTAAACAAGAGTCAACAAGTGCATGTGTTCACTCCATATGTATTTTAGATTTTTAAGATTTCAGATTTCTGAATAGTTTAATGAGATGATAAGATAATCAAATAAGTCACACTAATTGGTGTATCTGCAATTTGGTGTAAAAACAAGAAAAATTATATCCTGCTCGAAGTATTAACTCATCTAAAACAGTACAAAGACTATAGCTCATCAGTATTAGAGCGTTAAACAGATATAAGCATAAACATTTCCACTCACACTAACAGTACTGCTCTCTCCACTTCATCTCAAACCAAACAAGTGCAGTTTATTTTTTAATCTTTGCTTCAGTAAACTCTGTGCTTCACTGTGTGTACCTCTAGAATGGTGATATTATTTTCATGTGGAAAGCATTTGCCATCATAAGCATGTCATCTCCTTTCACAGACCATCTCAGAAATCAACCATGTGCGACGACGACGAGACTACCGCCCTCGTGTGCGACAACGGCTCTGGCTTGGTCAAGGCTGGATTTGCTGGTGATGACGCTCCTCGTGCTGTCTTCCCTTCCATTGTTGGAAGGCCCCGCCACCAGGTACAGCAATACTCCTGAACAAAATTGGGCAGTGGTGGCTCAGTGCCTAAGCCCCAGTACCACCAACCTCCCAGTGTTGGACTCTTGATCAATGCCCTTAGAATTTGTATTTTAAAAAAAAGAAAAGTCACTCTGGATAAGGGTGTCTGCCAAAGACCATAAATGTAAAATATTCAGTATTTTGTCAGCTGGGTGGAATGGACCATTATAATTAATTGAATTCTATTTTTTTCCTACAGGGTGTGATGGTAGGTATGGGTCAGAAGGACAGCTACGTTGGTGATGAGGCCCAGAGCAAGAGGGGTATCCTGACTCTCAAGTACCCCATCGAGCATGGCATCATTACCAACTGGGACGATATGGAGAAGGTGGGTGGTCAGATTGCATGTCCAAAATTTTTATGTGTACATACTTTATCTTTGGACTTAGATACTAAAATGTAATATCATGTGTTAGATTGCATTTGTGGAACCCTGTTTGCTAATTCACTTTAGATCTGGCACCACACCTTCTACAATGAGCTCCGTGTGGCTCCTGAGGAACACCCCACACTGCTCACTGAGGCTCCCCTCAATCCCAAGGCCAACAGAGAAAAGATGACCCAGGTAGTTCAATCTCCACGAACACACTTCACTCAATTTCATTTAGCTGTTCGACATAAAAATATTTCTACTCTGCATTTCTAGATCATGTTTGAGACCTTCAACGTCCCAGCCATGTATGTAGCCATCCAGGCTGTCTTGTCCCTGTACGCCTCCGGCCGTACCACTGGTCAGTTACAGCAGTCATGCGGTCACTATGTACAGTATAATATAAATGTAGATATAATTAAGTAACAGTTACTGAATGCTAAATCAATAATGCTAAAGTAAAATAAAATGTTATTTATTTTGTCTGTACAAGGCATATAAATAACTGGTATATGATTGCATAATTTTGCCTTAAGTCATTATTAAGAGAACCTCAACAACATTCTTATGACTCTATCAAGAAAAACTGAGTTATTAATAAGTTATTAATATTATCATTGCTCTGGGTTATCTATATGGTTTCATTGTATGCAATAATAATAATAATAACAATAATAATAATAATAATTATTATTATTATTATTATTATTATTATTATTATTATTATTATGTTCGCATGACCAACTTACAGCAGGAGGAAGGTCTTGAGTTCTAGGGCGTTAGTGTGTGTGTGGAGTTTGAATGTTCTCCCCATGTTCCTCATCCACTTTGCTCTCACAGTTTAAAGACATGCACATGCACCCCCACCCCCCCACACACACACAACCCAAGTAAGATTAGGTGGTTCAACAATGAATTAATAAATGATAGCAACAGCAGCAACAACAAACAAATAACAAGAATAATTTATTAAATAAATATGTAGATACGTAGATCAGTTGAACCTTGATTGTATTGAACAGAACTAAACAACGAAGCAGTGCATTCTGTGAGGATTAGAAATAATCCCAAATGCCATGGAATGAAAATTCCACCTGTGTTCACTGATGTCAGCAGCATGGCTTGTTTATGATGTACAGTACTGCATTTTCTGAGGGACTTTGCTGTGGTAATAGAGATATGTGGCTACATTCTGCCCCCTGTAGGTATTGTGCTGGACTCTGGTGATGGTGTTACTCACAATGTGCCCATCTATGAGGGTTACGCTCTCCCCCACGCCATCATGCGTCTGGATCTGGCCGGTCGGGACTTGACTGACTACCTGATGAAGATCCTGACTGAGAGGGGCTACTCTTTCGTCACAACTGGTAAGTTTGTGAGACATTTTGGAGTCCTTGAAAAGAATAAACTGAAATGTTTGGATATTACACAACTTCAGAACAAAATCATTTTATGTACTTTCTAAAGGACCTCCTGGTTGTAGTGACAAGTAGAATTTTATATTGGCTGTACATAATTCTTTCCAATTGGCCCAATGAGAGAACCAACAATTATTAATAGTTCGTATCAGAATACTCCATTTTAAACGCGTTGAGAAACCTGAAAATGCAACAAAAGCATTTTTAAGGGTCCCCTTTAAATTTTAGTTTAAATTTTAGTTTGATTTTTGTGATTTTAGATTCAATTTTTGTGAATATTTGGTTCACTCCTAATCTTTTGGAAACTTTCCTCTCTTAGCTGAGCGTGAGATCGTGCGTGACATCAAGGAGAAGCTGTGCTATGTGGCTCTGGACTTCGAGAATGAGATGGCTACTGCTGCCTCCTCCTCCTCCCTGGAGAAGAGTTATGAGCTTCCCGATGGTCAGGTCATCACCATCGGTAATGAGCGTTTCCGCTGTCCCGAGACCCTCTTCCAGCCTTCTTTCATCGGTGAGTTCCACTTCTTAATATAAAGATTTTTTTTCATTCTCATGTAGTTTTGCCAACTAAAATATGAATAAACCACAGGTATGGAGTCTGCTGGTATCCATGAGACTGCCTACAACAGCATCATGAAGTGTGATATTGATATCCGCAAGGACCTATATGCCAACAATGTTCTGTCTGGTGGTACCACCATGTACCCCGGTATTGCTGACCGTATGCAGAAAGAGATCACTGCTCTGGCACCCAGCACCATGAAGATTAAGGTAAGAGGAAGTTGACATTCGAGGATATAACACTATAGGTTTTCTATCAATGTGTAAAATTAGCAATAAAAATGAATTTCTAAAAACATTACAAACACAATATGGAATATGAACCGAATGTGAATCTTTAATGGTGTTCAATTACCAGTGAATATCTGATGTGTTTTATCTTCCATTGTCAGTTCATTCGAGATGAATATAAAGGTTTCCTAGTGAGAGTACCCCAGTTCAGGGGCTTAGTATCTCTTATTCATCTGCTCTACCTCTTGCTTTGGTTCTGTATCTGTTTACAATATTAATAACAAGTTAGCATGACCGCAGGAATGATTGTGCACATGTACAGTATCTTGTCAGCACAACAGCAGTTGGTAGAAAGTGAAAAAGTCTGAGATGAAGTGTTAAGAAACAGAAGAAGTGATCTTGTTTCAAAAGAAATAATAAAAGATGGTGATGCTATTAATATGATGGCGATCGGTGCAGGGGTCACTAACATTTACGTACAGGAGGAAACTAATTGCCTCAGAAAGACAATGCAGTCGATTCCATCCTTTTCCGAAAGATACCACGTGATATTGTTTCATTATACTTACATGTTATATATGTTTTATTATACCTGGTAACCGAATTGGTGCTTTTAAGGATAAAATGTACTTGAATATCAGTTTAAACTCATGAAACCCTCTTCACTTTCAGATCATTGCTCCCCCTGAGCGTAAGTACTCCGTCTGGATCGGTGGCTCCATCCTGGCTTCTCTGTCCACCTTCCAGCAGATGTGGATCACCAAGCAGGAGTACGATGAAGCTGGCCCCTCCATTGTCCACAGAAAGTGCTTTTAAATCAGCACCCCTTTCATTTGTACTGTCTCTTTTACTGTATATACATGTCATGTTGTAATAAATGTGGATCAGTAAGACAATGAATTTGTTTACTTATTACTCCCATACTTTACATTTCATCTGTCACTAAAAATAAAGTTGCAAACTTACATCAATGTCCACTACATATAGCAA
The DNA here is from genome assembly GCA_024760905.1 of Plotosus lineatus. Taxonomy (NCBI): domain Eukaryota; kingdom Metazoa; phylum Chordata; class Actinopteri; order Siluriformes; family Plotosidae; genus Plotosus; species Plotosus lineatus. Next base: position 39,552,332 of record CM045732.1, on the reverse strand, counting down.
ATTTTAAAGTCTTCTATACAATTTAAATGAGATAGTCAAAAAAATAAATAAATAAAAATAAAAAAATTCTTGAATGATCAGTTGAATCTGAAACTCTAAGGTCCTTAGGTTGTTTACAAAGTGAAGCAATAAGTCTTGGAATACTTTTATTAAAACCTTGCATGTGTAGACTGTGCAATGTTTGTCTACTCTTTTACAGAAAAGTTCAAGCTCAGTCAGATTGGCCAGCAAGTCATTTCACAGATTCTCAGTTGTGTTTAAGTTAGGACTCTGACCAGGCTACACAGGGAGATTCACTTTTTGTACCTTTAGCCACTGTGTGGTCAACATCAGGCTACTGTCATGCTGGAAAATAAACCTTCTGCATATTCACAATTTTATGGCATAGGGTGACAGGCTCCCTGAAGAATTTTAAAGTATTTTACCCCCATCCATTTTCCTTGTATCATCACAAGTGCTTGAGAATTTTCAAAGCTTAGTTGTAAATAGTTCCAAAGTTATGGCCATTTGAAGTAGGCAAGGGGAAATACAGTAAATATGCCAAAATATGGGCTTTAGCTTTTCGACAATTTTCAAGCTTCCATAGTAATTGAAGAACAAAACAGAGGTCTGAAATTTTTAGAATAATTTCTCAGGCATCTGTAGTCTGAAGCAATGTTAAAAATATTTACTTTACTTGGTCACAGAGAATGACAAAGTTGCAAAAGTTTGTCAATCGTGTTTTTAAAATGCCATTTTAAACAAACTATTGCACAAAAACTAATCATCATATTCAATAGAAATTTTATGCAGTCTATCTTGACTACCTAGTGAATGGGTCTGTGTGGAGGTTCTAAGTTATATTTCGTGTGATTATATGAACAACTGAAAATCAAACATTTGGAGGATTTACTCTAAATGTTGAAAATAAGTATATATTGCTTGTATGAATTCTTATACTAAATGTTCAATTTATATATATTCAATATTATATAAAATATGTCCATTTTGACAAACATATTTAGCTATATAACAGTGTATTTAGTGATTATAGAACTTTTGGAGCAATAAATACATCATGAAGAAATGATAAGTGTTTCCATAAATAACATCCTTGTAACAGTGTAGGGTCATAGTTTACTGTAATAGCCACATCAGAAATTTATATCCATAAAGCTCTTGGAAAACTATATACACAACCAGCATCAGTAACATTTCTATTTTGAGTTCTTAGTCATACAGTGTCAGATGTTACATGCAGGTTTACACTTAAATGGTTAAAATGATCAGTCATTTACAAACAAGAATTAGGAGAGATCCCAGATTTTTTCTGTTAAAGAAGTCGCATAAGCTTAAATATTTATTTTTTACAATCATGTGTTACAGGTAGTTGTTGTGATTAGTATTTAGGTTGGGCACCAGTAGGGGGCGATGATGCATGGAGTTGTTTTTGTTTGTTAATTTAATTATCTCTGATGAAGATGAAGATGGGTGTGGAGAACACTGATTGGATAATGAGGTTCAGATGAAGATGTGTTTGCTTTATATGGGCTTGTGAAACTGAATCTATGGAGATCGTTGCAAGGTCCTGATTCTGTAATCCATGCTCTGGAGGAGAATCTCCACAGACTCCTGCTGTTTCTGGATCAAAGCTATATACATGCTCGGTTTGTGGGAAGGACTTCACAAGGACTGGTAATTTCAAACGTTACCTGGTATCCACTCTAGAGAGAACGTTTACGTCACGAGTGAGAAACCAGAGCAAGTGTTCCTAGCAGTAAGAGTGAAAGGCCTGTTCTGAGTAATGCATAGCGAAGAATCTGTGAACAGTGGACAAGTCGCTGTATGATACACAACGTTGGACCAGTTTGTGAAATACTTGCGCAATGATCTCCAGACTGAGTGAAGTGTCCAGGTATCAGGTCAGACCATGTTATTGTTAGTTCTCATGTGCTGTAATTGTATTGCTTAGCATATTGTAACGTTAGGATTGTTTCCGGAATAAATCATTTTTTTTATGAACAAAAAACCTCTGACCTCTCCTTTCATCTCCCTCGACATTCCAGCCAGTATTACGGGATCAAACACTTTGGTTTTCTAAGAAAGTCCGAGACTGATCACGATTGTGTGGTCCATTGACATTAGATACCGTAACATAAAGTGGGGTCTCGTCTGGGATCCCTCTCTCATACTTTTCAAATTTTATTAGGCCTTCACCGACCTTTTTATTGTTTACAAAGATTTCTCAGTAGTTTTTTGTAATTGTTTTGACATCTTAACATGGGAGAATTCAGGCCTGAGGCATTTGTTGAGGATCCTGATCTGCTTGAACATTTGACAAAGGATCAGTTGCTTTTGAGTGAACACTTAGGGTTAGGTGTGAAAAGAGCTTTGAGAAAGCAGGATCTTTTTCCTGTCGGCTTTTCCCTTCAGGGGTTGCCACAGCGAATCATCTGCCTCCATCTCACCCTATCCTCTGCATCTTCTTCTCTTACACCAACTACCTTCATGTCCTCCTTCGCCACATCCATGAATCGTCCCTTTAGTCTTCCTCTAGGCCTTATGCCTGGTAGTTCCAACCTCAGCATCCTACTTCCAATATACTCACTATCCCTCCTCTGTACATGTCCAAACCATCTCAATCTAGCCTCTCTGACTTTGTCTCCAAAACGTCTTACATGTGCTGTCCCTCTGATGTGCTCATTCCTGATCCTATCCATCCTCGTTACTCCCAAAGAGAACCTCAACATTTTCATTTCTGCAACCTCCAGCTCTGCCTTTTCCCCAGGGCCACTGTTTCTTAAACCATACAGCATCGCTAGCCTCAACACAGTCTTGTACAATTTTCCTTTCATTCTTGCCAATACCTTATCACACAATACACCGGACATGTTTCTCCAACCTGCCTACACACGCTTCTTGACCTCTCTTCCACAGTCTTCATTGCTCTGGATTGTTGAGCCTAAGTACTTAAAATCCTCCACTTTCCTGATCTCTGCTCCCTGTAACCTCACCGTTCCTCATGAGTCCTTGTCATTCATACACATGTATTCTGTCTTACTGAGGCTAACCTTCATTCCTCTCCTTTCCAGGGCATACCTCCACCTCTCTAGATTTTCCTGCACTTGTCCTCTGCTCTCACTACAGATCACAATGTCATCTGCAAGCATCATAGTCCATGGAGATTCTTGTCTAACCTCCTGTCAGCCTGTCCACCATAGCAAACAGGAAGGGGCTCAGAGCTGACCATTGATGCAGTCCTACCTCCACCTTGAACTCTTCTGTCACATCAACAGCACACCTCACCACTGTCTTACAACTCTCATACATGTCCTGCACCACTATAACATACATCTCTGCCACACTCCAGACTTTTTCATGCAATACCACAGTTCCTCTCTCGGCACCCTGTCATATACTTTCTCCAGATTCACAAAGGCACAAAGCAGCACCCCGTGGCCTTCTCTGTACTTCTCTATTAACATCCTCAAAGCAAACATTGCATCTGTGGTGCTCTTTCTTGGCATGAAACCAAACTGTTGTTCACAAATGCTGACCTCTGCCCTTGGTCTAGCTTCCACTATTCTTTCCCATAACTTCATTGTATGGCTCATCTCATTTGGAAGCACTTCCTGGCCACCCAAAGCCTGTTTCAACTCCTCCTTGAAGACAACACGACACTCTTCCTTTTTCAACTTCCACCACTTTTGTCTTCTGCTCTGCCTTTGCCTTCTTCACCTTCCTCACCATCAGCGTCATCCTGCATACCATCATCCTATGCTGTTTGGCCACACTCTCGCCCACTACTACTTTGCAGTCACTAACTTCCTTCAAATTACATCGCCTACACAAGATGTAGTCTGTGTGCTCCTACCTCCGCTTTTATAAGTCACCCTATGCTTCTGTTTCTTCTTGAAGAAAGTATTCACCACAACCATTTCCATCCTTTTTGCAAAATCTATCAACATCTGTCCTTCTGTGTTCCTGTCCTGGATACCAAACCTGCCCATCACTTCCTCGTCCCCCCTGTTGCCTGCACCAACATGTCCATTGAAGTCTGCACCAATGACAACTCTTTCACCTCTGGGTGTACTCTGCATCACTTCATCTAAACTCACTCCAGAATCTCTCCTTCTCTTTTAGCTCACATCCTGCCTGCCTGTGGGGCGTAAGCACTAACAACATTGAGCATCACACCTTCAATTTCTAACGTGAGACTCATCACTCTGTCTGACACTCTTTTCACTTCTAGAACATTCCTGACCAACCCCTCCTTCAAGATGACTCCTACTCAATTTTTCTTCCCATCCACACCATTATAAAACGGCTTAAACCCTGCTCCTAAGCTTTTAGTTTTGCTACCTTTCCACCTGGTCTCCTGAACACACAGTATGTCCACCTTCCTCCTCTGCATCATGTCAGACAGCTCTCTACCTTTGCATAGTTCCAACATTCAAATTCCCCACTCTGTCCTAGACTCGTGCCTTTCCTCTTCTCTCTCTGCCTACGGACACCCCTCCCACCTCTCCTTCTTCGACCAACAGTAGTCCAATTTCCATCAGCACCCTGTTGGTTGACAGCCACTGATGGTGGTCGTTGTTAACCTGGGACTCGACCGATCCGGTATGGGAGTAATACTTCTGATTTGCATCATAAAAGTTTGGCATTGCCCTTCCTGACTCAACCCTCAGCATTTCTCCGGGCTTGGGACCGGCATAAAGGGGAGAGTCAATGGTTAGTGCCCCCCCCCCCGCCTCATGGCTGCATTACAGATTGAATCCTGAAAAGCAAAAATATTTACAAAAGGTTCAATACTTGCTGGACAATGTACCAAATTAAACCAAAAAAAATAATTGCTTATCAAAATGTTGTAAACGGAGGTTTATGCTGTATTAAAATGTTTTGAACTGTTGAGTTAGTGATTGTGATCACCAAAAAAAAGTTGTTAAACTTTTGTTTTTAAAGGAAGGGAAGTGTTACAGGTATTTGTTGTGATAAAGATTTAGGTTGGGCACCAGTAGGGGGCGATGATGCATGGAGTTGTTTTCGTTCGTTAATTTTATCTCAGCTGAAGATGGGTGTGGAGAACACTGATTGGATAATGAGGTTCAGATGAAGGTGTTTGCTTTACTAGTCCTTCTCAAAAAATTAGCATATTGTGATAAAGTTCATTATTTTCTGTAATGTCCTGATAAAAATTAAACTTTCATATATTTTAGATTCATTGCACACCAACTGAAATATTTCAGGTCTTTTGTTTTAATACTGATTTTGGCATACAGCTCATGAAAACCCAAAATCCCTATCTTAAAAAATTAGCATATTTCATCCGACCAAAAAAGTGTTTTGAATACAAAAAAGTCAACCTTCAAATAATTATGTTCAGTTATGCACTCAATACTTGGTCGGGAATCCTTTTGCAGAAATGTCTGCTTCAATGCGGCGTGGCATGGAGGCAATCGGCCTGTGGCACTGCTGAGGTGTTATGGAGGCCCAGGATGCTTCGATAGCGGCCTTAAGCTCATCCACAGTGTTGGGTCTGGTGTATCTCAACTTTCTCTTCACAATATCCCACAGATTCTCTATGGGGTTCAGGTCAGGAGAGTTGGCAGGCCAATTGAGCACAGTAATACCATGGTCAGAAAACCATTTACCAGTGGTTTTGGCACTGTGAGCAGGTGCCAGGTCATGCTGAAAAATGAACTCTCCATAAAGCTTTTCAACAGATGGAAGCATGAAGTGCTCCCAAATCTCCTGATGGCTAGCTGCATTGACCCTGTCCTTGATAAAACCCAGTGGACCAACACCAGCAGCTGACATGACACCCCAGACCATCACTAACTGTGGGTACTTGAGACTGGACTTCAGGCATTTTGGCATTTCCTTCTCCCCAGTCTTCCTCCAGACTCTGGCACCTTGATTTCCGAATGACATGCAAAATTTGCTTTCCGCCAAAAAAGTACTTTGGACCACTGAGCAACAGTCCAGTGCTGCTTCTCTGTAGCCCAGGTCAGGAACTTCTGCCACTGTTTCTGGTCAATAAGTGGCTTGACCTGGGGAATGAGGCACCTGTAGCCCAGTCCACTCCTTCCACAGGTCCCCCAAGGTCTGGAATCGGCTTTTCTCCACAATCTTCCTCAGGGTCTGGTCACATCTTCTGGTTGTGCAGCGTTTTCTGCCACACTTTTTCCTTCCCACAGAGGTGCCTTGATACAGCACTCTGGGAACAGCCTATTCGCTCAGATTTCTTTGTGTCTTACCCTCTTGCTTGAGGGTGTCAATGATGGCCTTCTGGACAGCAGTCAGGTTGGCAGTCTTACCCATGATTGTGGTTTTGAGTAATGAACCAGGCTGGGAGTTAAAAGCCTCAGGAATCTTTTGCAGGTATTTAGAGTTAATTGGTTGATTCAGATGATTAGGTTAATAGCTTGTTTAGAGTACCTTGTCATGATATGCTAATTTTTTTGAGATCGGAATTTTGGGTTTTCATGAGCTGTATGCCAAAATCATCAATATTAAAACAAAAGACCTGAAATATCAGTTGGTGTGCAATGAATCTAAAATATATGAAAGTTTTATCAGGACATTACAGAAAATAATGAACTTTATCACAATATGCTAATTTTTTGAGAAGGACTAGTAAAGCAAAAACATCTTCTGAACCTCATTATCCAATCAGTGTTCTCCACACCCATCTACATCTGAGATAATGGTTTGTGAAACTGAACCGATGGAGATCGTTGCAAGGTCCTGATTCTGTAATCCATGCTCTGGAGGAGAATCTCCACAGACTCCTGCTGTTTCTGGATCAAAGCTATATACATGCTCGGTTTGTGGGAAGGACTTCACAAGGACTGGTAATTTCAAACGTGCCCTGGTATCCACTCGAGAGAATGTTTAGGTCACGAGTGAGAAACCAGAGCAAGTGTTCCCAGCAGTAAGAGTGAAAGACCTGTTCCGAGTATTGCATAGTAAAGAATCTGTGAACAGTGGACAAGTTGCTGTATGATACACAACGTTGGACCAGTTTGTGAAATACTTGCGCAATGTTCTCCAGACTTCAAAATGCAGATGCCTGCAGGATCAAATGGGACTAAACAGGAAACATATGACAAATCTTTATGGAACTCTTATGATAAAGCATCCTACTGGGCTTTTGGTGACGGTGAGTGAAGTGTCCAGGTGTCAGGTCAGACCATGTCATTATGTTAGTTCTCATGTGCTGTAATTGTATTGCTTAGCATATTGTAACGTTAGGATTGTTTCTGGAATAAATCATATTTTTTATTAACAAAAACACTGACTTATATTTTCATCTCCCTCGACATTCCAGCCAGTATTATGGGATCAAACACTTTTGGTTCACTCAAACAAGTCAGAGACTGATCATGATTGTGTGGTCCATTGACATTAGATACCGTAATACATGTTTATCTCAAAGTAAGAAAAGCATGAACAAGGTTTTTTTTTTTTTTTTTTTTGGTGCAAAGTCAAAAACAAAATATTTCCTGCGAATATACAAAGATTATTTGTTTACCTGAGATGATACCCACAGAAGGAGATTTAATTTTCAGCACCAAGCTGCTTGGTCAACTTTAAAACAAACGTGTGTCTCTGTTGCTGCAGAATTTTCAGGAAAATGATCTAAAGAGTTGAACAAATATTTTTCAGTTTTAGAACATGTTAGACAATTGGGGTAATATGTACCATAAAAGTTTAACTGCATGTTTACTTTTTATTTTAAGCTTGGAAAGGAGGGATAAAGTTAACCGTTTTGATTCTACTTCAAGTTTTATGTTGTCCGCTTGTGCAATAATGTAAGACAGACTAGCCAAATTTAAGTAAGGGGCAGGTGAACAAAGTTAAGCAATATCGGTAATATTATTTACATAAGATTCAAATGAAAGACTGGGCTCAATCAATACACGTTTTCTTGCTTCCTATTAAATTGAAACACCATCCGTAGTTACTACCTACATAAATAGAAAGAGAATCTGTAGCTGTTTGTGACTCCAGTAGACTTACCACTTTTTTTTCCCCCATCAATTCTACTTGGAGGAAGCTTCTGGTGTCTGTTCTTTACACATTTAACTTTCTTGACCTGGTGCTTGTCTCGCTTTGTGAAAATATTTACAATAGTGTGTCGGCAACATTCAAGTGGAAGTCATGTTAAAAAAAACTTATATAAAACAACGCATATAGTTTTCCCTATAAAAGTAAACATGCAGTACAAAAACTTGTGGAAAACCAAACTTATAACGGCTACTTCGGTATATAATATCTATAAATTAAGAGTACAGTAAACCCTAAACCAGGAGAGGGCCATTTTCTTAACACAAGTTTATTGATCATATTTTTCTCGATAATTAAATAATTTTAAAAGCTGCACTAAGGTAAATGGTGACCCCTGAAAAAGGGGGGAAAAAGAAGCACCAAGGTAAAGTAACACCAGCATGGTGAAACATCCCTATTCAAAAGGCCAGCAGCAGCAAATAAATCTTTTAGCACTTTACACTGCTTCCAAGATATTTGTTGATAAAGTGGAGGTATGATGTTGGTCTAGGTTTCTCAAGTTTTGGTTTTCAATCAGAGATTTGATAACTGCTAGTTTAAAGATTCATGTGATGACGACTAATAAAGGATTGAATTTCTGAAGTATCTATTTAAGAAAACTGGTGTGGTGAATTTAGTCACTGTGAAAAATTGATACCGCATGTTTAATGTTATTCCTGGTTAATGAACTACAATAATAAATATGTTTATCTTTTAGTACTTTCAAGACTCGAGACTCTTTGTTCACACATTTTTAATGAAACTTATCTTTTAAAGGTACAGGAATATAAAACCCGAGCAATTACAGTCGGCCCTGTACTTACAAAATTAATCCGTTCCAGTGCCTTTCTCATAACCTGGAGTTTTCGTAAGTAGAGGTGCATATTACATGTAAAACAGGGGATTCGTTCCAAAGCTCCCAAGACTACCCCATAAACCCTTTAAAAATGATTAAAGTACACGAATTTTGTATGAAACATGTTAAAAGTAAAAATTATTTACCTTTTTAAAAATCTCTCGAGCCACCCATGTAGTGCACCCCCACCCTCCTTCACAAGGTCCTTAAATATGGCGGTTGCTTTTGAAATAATCGCCTCTATCACTGTATCTCTGCTTTTTAAGGTCTCCTGCTTGAATAGCGTCCTGATTGGACAGGGGTTTCGGTCATACTCCTTTGCAATTTCACTCAACCGCATCGCACTTTTGTTTGTTTTTTTTAATCTCTTGCTTCACTTCGATTGATAACGGAGCCCGCTTCTTTTCGGTGTCATCAGGAATTACTTTTTTTGGGGTCCATGAGGGATAACGAAATATAACGCTGCAATGATCAGTCTCAAAAAACTCACGAGCCAACAGTCCTGTTCACGAACAAACAGGAGGTGGTCTGGTACAGTTCAGTTCCCTCCTGGCCAATGGGAGGCCAGCGGGGCGGGATGTTGGGGGACAGCCAATGAGGGAGCAACTTGAGCATTGTTTGAATGTTTTAATGGCGCATTTGTTGCTTTTTCGTACAAAGAGGATGCAAATTTAGGAAAATATTTTTTGTATTCAGAGGTTTTCGTAAGCAGAGGGCCAACTGAAAATACAAAAACTAGATAAAAATATAATCTTGTTGACAACGGAGTTCATTGAAGACAGCTAGTGCTAAAATTTGATAAATCTTATTTTCCTTTCGGCTGTTCCCTTCAGGGGTCACCACAGCAAACCATCCGCTTCCAACTTGCCCTATCCTCTGTATCTTCTACTCTTACTCCAACTACCTTCATGTCCTCCTTCACCACATCCATAAATCTTCTCTTTGGTCTTCCTCTAGGCCTTCTGCCTGGTAGTTCCAACCTCAGCATTCTACTACCAATATACTCACTATCCCTCCTCTGCATATGTGCAAACCATCTCAATCGAGCCTCTCTGACTTTGTCTCCAACACCTCTAACATGTGCTGTCCCTCTGATGTGCTCATTCCTGATCCAATCCATCCTTGTTACTCCCAAAGAGAACCTCAACATTTTCATTTCTGCAACCTCCAGTTCTGCCTCCTGTCTTTTCCCCAGTGCCACTGTTTCTAAACCATACAACATCGCTGGCCCCATTACTGCCTTGTACAATTTTCCTTTAATTCTTGCCGATACCTTCCTATCACACATCACATCGGACACTTTTCTCCAACCTGGAACCCATTGCAATGGATTGTTGAGCCGAAGTACTTAAAATCCTACACCTTTCCTCATCTCTGCTCCCTGTTACCTCACCATTCCTCTTGGGTCCTTGTCGTTCACACACAAGCATTCTGTTTAACTGAGGCTAACCTTCATTCCTCTCCTTTCGAGGGCATACTGCCACCTCTCGAGATTTTCCTTTACTTGTTCTCTGCTCTCACAACAGATCACATTGGTCATCTGCAAACATCATAGTCCATGGAGATTCTTGTCTAACCTCGCTTGTCCATCACCATAGCAAACAAGAAGGGGCTCAGAGCTGACCCTTGATGCAGTCCCACCTCCACCTTGAACTCTTCTGTCACACCGACAGCACACCTCACCACTGTCTTACATCTCTCATACATGTCCTGCACAACTCTAACACACTTCTCTGCCACTCCAGACTTCCTCATGCAATACCACAGTTCCTCTCTCGGCACCCTGTCATATGCTTTCTCCAGATCCACAAAGGCACAATGTAGCTCAGTGTGACCTTCTCTGTACTTCTCTATTAACATCCTCAAGGCAAACACTGCATCTGTGGTGCTCTTTCTTGGCATGAAATCAAACTGTTGTTCACAAATGCTGCCCTTAGTCTAGCTTCCACTATTCTTTCCCATGACTTCATTGTATGGCTCATCAACTTTATCCCTCTGTAGTTGCCACAACTCTGCACATCTCCCTTGTTCTTAAAAATGGGCACCAGCACACTTCTCCTCCACTCCTCCGGCATCTGCTCACTCTCTAGTACCTTGTTGAATGTTCTTGTCAGAAAATCTACTGCTACTTCTCCTAGACACTTCCATACCTCCACAGGTATATCATCAGGACCAACTGCCTTTCCATTCTTCATCCTCTTCAATGCCCTCCTCACTTCACCCTTACTAATCCTTGCTACTTCCTGGTCTTCAACAGTCACCTCTTGTACTGTTTTTTTTTTTTTTTTCTCATTTTCCTTATTCATCAGCTCTTCAAAGTACTTTCTATCTTCCCAGCACACTTCTGTCATCAGTCAATACATTTCCCTCTCTGTCCTTTATCAATCTAACTTGCTGCACGTCTTTACCATCTCTATTTCTCTGCTGTGCCAACCTGTATAAATTTTGTTCCTCCTTACTGTCCAACCTAGCATACAAGTCATCATACGCTCCTCTGTTTGGCCTTTTGACATGGCTACCTTCACCTTATGCTGTGTCTCCCTGTACTCCTGCTTACTCTATTCTGTCCTCACTGTGTCCCATTTCTTTTTGGCAAACTGCTTCCTTTGTGCACACTCCTGCAGTTCCTCATTCCACCACCAAGTCTCCTTATCTACTGTCCTTCCAGCGGACACACCAAGTACTCGCCTACCTGTCTCCCTGATCACATTAGCTGGAGTTGTCCAGTCATCTGGATGCACTTCCTGACCACCCAAAGCCTGTTTAAACTCCTCCTTGAAGACAACCCAACACTCTTCCTTTTTCAGCTTCCACCACTTTGTCTTCTGCTCTGCCTTTGCCGCCTTCACCTTCCTCACCATCACCGTCATCCTGCACACCACCATCTTATGCTGTTTGGCAACACTCTTACCCACTATTACTTTGCAGTTACTGACTTCCTTCAAATTACATCGCCTGCACAAGATGTAGTCTACCTGTGTGCTCCTCCCTCCGATTTTATAAGTCACCCTCTGCTCCTCTCTCTTCTGGAAGAAAGTATTCACCACAGCCATTTCCATCCTTTTTGCAAAATCCATAAACATCTGTCCTTCTGCATTCCTGTCCTGGATACCAAACCTACCCATCACTTCCTCGTCCCCTCTGTTGCCTGCACCAACATGTCCATTGAAGTCTGCACCGATGACCACTCTTTCACCTCCTGGGGGGACTCTGCATTATTACTTCGAACTCTCTCCTTCTCTTCTAGCTCACATCCTGCCTGTGAGCTAGACAACATAGAAAATGAAGGTGTGATGTTCAAACTTGAGCCTCATCACTCTATCTGACACTCTTTTCACTTCTAGAACATTCCTGACAAACCCTTCCTTCAAGATGACTCCTACTCCATTTCTCTTCCCATCCACACCATAGAAAAACGGCTTAAACCCCGCTCCTAAGCTTTTAGCTTTGCTACCTTTTCCACCTGGTCTCCTGAACACACAGTATGTCCACCTTCCTCCTTTGCATTATGTCAGCCAGCTCGCTACCTTTTCCTGCCATGGTTCCATCATTTAAAGTCTCTACTCTCAGTCCGAGACTCTCTCTGCCTATGGACACGCCTCCCGCCTCTCTGTCTTCGACCAACAGTAGTCCAATTTCCACCAGCACCCAGTTGGTTAACAGCACTGATGGCGGTCGTTGTTAACCCGGTCCTCGACCGATCCGGTATGAAATTTGTCTTTACGGTTTGCATTTTGTACTCTGGCAAAGTTGTATGCCGAATGCCCTTCCTTTCGCAATCCTCTGCATTTATCCAGGCTTGGGACCAGCGTGAGGACTGACACTTGTTTGTGCCCCCCCTCACGGCTGCATTAAAAATATAAAATACAATTGGCCCCCGATTTACGAAGACCCCTGGGTACAAAATCCCCGGGTTATGAAGAACATTTTCCTAATTTTCTGTCCCAGGATACGAAAACGACCCCCTCTTTCAAAAAGAAATTCAAAATTTCATATGATGCGCAAGTTGCTCTCATTGGCTGTCTCTCAACATCCCGCCCAGCTGGCCTCCCATTGACTCGGAGTGATGATACAGAACCAGAAGGAGACCTTAAAGCCGATACAGTGAGGACCTCTGATCTTTCAAGAGACAGAAGGAAGCTTAACTCTAAGTTTAATTCAGTAAATGTTTAAATGTGGGCGCATTTGAGCTTCTCTGGAATTCCAATCCCGCAAGGAATCAAGTTAAAGTTGAGTTTGGGACCTTCGTCAAGCAGGGAATGCTGTTTGAATTCTACGTTTTGTGGGCATAGCCCCCAGCGCGCACGAGAGAGAGCTAGACTGTGTGTGTTAATAAAAAATGTTTAATTAATAAAATGGTTTTAATGTTATGGTGTGTGCTGGCTGGTGGAACTAACTCTCTTCTTTAATCATTGCAGGTGAGGGGTGTGGCGGTTGCCGGTAGGCAAGTTCCAAGCTGAGCCTAGGTCCCAATCAGCAAGCAGCCAGCTATAAATGGGAGCGGCGCACTTCCCTCTGATGTCATTGTTTTTCCCATGACTTGGCTGCTCGGCTTTCTTTGACACCTGGTTCTTGCTTCGTGCTCGACCAGTTCCCTCGACTTAGTATTCCAGTGATTTTTCAGTTCCTAGTGTTTAATAAATTGTTTGCACCTTCTTTTGGTCTCCTGCATCTATGGGTCCAACGCATACACTCCAGGCAGAACAGTTTAATATGTTAATAAAATGTTCAAATGATTTAATAATTTTCTTTTACTTTTAATACATATTCAACACAAAATTGGTGTACTTTTATCATTTTTAAAGGGTTTATGGGGGTTTATCCAGTCCAAAGACTGGAGCCTTGGAACGAATTAGGCGTTTAACATGTAAAATGCGACCCCGACTGACGAAATCCCCGCATTACGAAAAAGGCTCTGGAACTGATTAATTTCGTAGGTAGGGGGCCAACTGTATAATATAAATTCTAAACACCTGTGAATAAAAACTCAACACCGGAATATACACTTGGTACATTTAAGTCATGATAAAATGAAATAAATAAATACCAGCAACAAAGTGGATCAACTAGAATGTAAAGTGCAGCAGGGCAAGCCAGTCGTAGAGTTTCTGGATTCAATGTACAGTACTTTTACAGAAACTAATGTCTGTGTAAGAGTCAGTGGGTGTGTGAGAGAAAGAGAGTATGTGTCTGTGGAGGACGGTTGTGTGTGAGACGGAGGGGTGATGGCTTTCACAGCTCTGAAGTAAAAGCTTTTTGAGTCTGGTTGTGCTGGTTTTAATGTTTATGTAAAACTTTCCTGAAGGAAGTTGGACAAACAATCCATTCTATAGGCGGTCTTATTCATTACTACAGTATTAATGTCATAAAATGTAGTAATGATTAAGAAAAACTTTTTAATTACGTACTTTGATATTTACTAATAAAATATATAAACATGAAAGAGAATACGAGGTGTGTGTGTGTATATATTGTGTGTATATATAGTGTGGGCAGTGGTGGTCTAGTGCACTGCATTGTTGATCCAAAGGTTAGGGGTTCAAGTCCCACTCTGCACAAGGTCCTGTCCTTTTATTTATTTTTATTTGCTCTATGAAAAAAGTATTGAGCACTCTCTTCCGGAAGGATCTACTCAGAAATTTATATATATATATATATATATATATATATATATAGTGTGTGTATACAGTGTGTGCATATATACTGTGTGTGTGTGTGTGTGTGTGTATATATATATATATATATATATATATATATATATGTGTGTGTGTGTGTGTAAAGTGCGTGTGTATATGTACTGTGTGTGTATATATATATATGTGTGTGTGTGTAAAGTGTGTGTGTATATGTACTGTGTGTGTGTGTGTATATATATATATATATATATAGTGTAAGGCGAAGGTAGCGGTGTCAAAGGCCAAACAGAGGGCGTATGATGACTTGTATGCTCGGTTGGACAGTAAAGAGGGAGAAAATGATAAATGATTTATACAGGTTTGCACAGCAGATAAATAAAGATGGGAAGGACGTGCAGCAAGTTAGAGTGATTAAGGACAGAGTGGGAAACGTGTTGACTGATGACACAAGTGTGCTGGGAAGATGGAAAGAGTACTTTGAAGAGCTGATGAATGAGGAAAATGAAAGAGAAAAAAGAGTAGAAGGGGTGACTATTGAGGACCAGGAAGTAGAAAGATTAGTAATTGTGAAGTGAGGAGGGCATTGAAGAGGATGAAGAGTGGAAAGGCAGTTGGTCCTGGTGACATACCGGTGGAGGTATGAATGGGTCGAGGAGAGGTCGCAGTAGATTTTCTGACAAGAACATTCAACAAGGTCTTAGAGAGTGAGAGGATGCCGGAGGAATGGAGGAGAAGTGTGCTGGTGCCCATTTTTAAGAATAAGGGAGATGTGCAGAGTTGTGGCAACTACAGAGGGATAAAGTTGTTGAGCCATACGATGAAGTCATGGGGAAAGAATGGTGGAAGCTAGACTAAGGGCAGAGGTCAGCATTTGTGAACAACAGTTTGGTTTCATGCCAAGAAAGAACACCACAGACGCAGTGTTTGCTTTGAGGATGTTAATAGAGAAGTACAGAGAAGGTCAAACGGAGCTGCATTGTGCCTTTGTGGATCTGGAGAAAGCATATGACAGGGTGCCGAGGGAGGAACTGTGGTATTGCATGAGGAAGTCTGGAGTGGCAAAGAAGTATGTTAGAGTGGTGCAAGACATGTATGAGAGATGTAAGACAGTGGTGAGGTGTGCTGTCGGTGTGACAGAAGAGTTCAAGGTGGAGGTGGGACTGCATCAAAGGTCAGCTCTGAGCCCCTTCTTGTTTGCGATGGTGATGGACAGGCTGACAGACGAGGTTAGACAAGAATCTCCATGGACTATGATGTTTGCAGATGACATTGTGATCTGTAGTGAGAGCAGAGAACAAGTGCAGGAAAATCTAGAGAAGTGGAGGTATGCCCTGGAAAGGAGAAGAATGAAGATTAGCCTCAGTAAAACAGAATACATGTGTGTGAATGACAAGGACCCAAGAGGAACGGTGAGGTTACAGGGCGCAGAGATAAAGAAGGTGGAGGATTTCAAGTACTTAGGCTTAACAATCCAGAGCAATGGAAAGTGTGGAAAAGAGGTGAAGAAGCGTGTGCAGGCAGGTTGGAATGGTTGGAGAAAAGTGTCCTGTGTGATGTGTGCTAAGAGGGAATCGGCAAGAATGAAAGGAAAATTGTACAAAACGGTGATGAGGCCAGTTCATCAGTTCATTTTCTGTACCCGCTTAATCCTAATTTGGGTCGCGGGGAGGCTGGTGCCCATCCCAGCCAACTTCGGGTGAGGGCAGAGTACACCCTGGACAGCTCGCCTGGCCATCGCAGGGCGGAAACACGCTGACGGCTTTGCAGCCTACTCTTGTCGAAAGTCAGCAATGGTTCTTTTACATGCCTCTCACCATAGACAGTGAGAAACATGGCCAGCCTTTGATATCCCAGTTAGCTCCACTGGGGGGGACAGTGAGAACCTTTTGGAGAGTGGGACTCGAACCCCCAACCTTTGGATCAGCGATCCAGCGCCCTATACCTAGGCCCCCCTCCTTGAATCGCCACCTTATCGTGGTGGAGGGGTTTGCGTGACCTAATGATCCTAGGAGCTATGTTGTCGGGGGCAAATGCCCCTGGTAGGGTCACCCAAGGCAAACAGGTCCGGGGTGAAGGTCCAGACAAAGTGTGATTCAAAACAAACCCCTAAAGACACGAGACAACAAAGGAAGCAGTCTCCCTTGCCTGGACGCGGGTCACCGGGGTTCCCTCCTGGAGCCAGGCCCAGGGGAGGGGCTCGAAGGCGAGCGCCTGGTGGTCGGGCTTATGCCCATGGAGCCTGGCCGGGCTCAGCCCGAAAAGGAGACATGGGTCCGCCCTCCCATGGACCCACCACCCGTGGGAGGAGTTTTAGGGGTCAGGTGCAATATGAGTTGGGTGGCATGAGTTATGTCGGACCGATCCTCGGCTGCTTACTCTGACCTTCGGGACATGGAATGTCACCTCTCTGGCGGGAAAGGAGCCTGATTTGGTGCGTGAGGTGGAGAGATACCGACTAGATATAGTCGGGCTCACCTCAACGCATAGCTTGGGCTCTGGAACCATCCATCTCGAAAGAGGCTGGACCTTCTTCTATTCTGGAGTTGCTCATGGGGAGAGGCGGCGAGCCGGTGTGGGTATTCTTGTTGCCCCCCGTCTCGGTGCCCAAATGTTGGGGTTCTCCCCGGTTGACGAAAGGGTAGCTTCCCTCCGTCTTCGGGTGGGGCGGGTCCTGACTGTTATTTGTGCTTATGCACCAAATGACAGTTCAGAGTACCCACCCTTTTTGGAGTCTTTGGGGGGGTGTTGGAGAACGCTCCCTCGGGAGACTTGCTCGTTGTCTTGGGAGACTTCAACGCCCATGTGGGCAACGATAGTGTGACCTGGAAGGGTGTGTTCGGTAGGTACGGCCTCTCCAGTCTGAATCCGAATGGTGTGTCGTTGTTGGACTTCTGTGCTCGTCATAGTTTGTCTATCACGAACACCATGTTCGAACATAAGGGTGTCCATAAGTGCACTTGGCACCAGGACACCCTAGGTCGCAGTTCGATGATTGACTTTGTAGTCGTGTCATCGGACTTGCGACCATATGTTCTGGACACTCGGGTGAAGAGAGAAGCTGAGCTGTCTACCGATCACTACCTGGTGGTGAGTTAGCTTCGGTGGTGTGGGAGATTGCCTTCCAGACCTGGCAGGCCCAAGCGTGTAATCAGGGTCTGCTGGGAACGTTTGGCGGAGCCCCCTGTCCGAGAGGCCTTTAACTCCCACCTCCGGCAGAGCTACAACCACGTTCCGGAGGAGGCGGGGGACATGGAATCCGAATGGGCCATGTTTCGTGCCTCCATTGCTGAGGCGGCAGCCCATAACTGTGGCCGTAAGGTCGTCGGTGCTTGTCGTGGCGGTAATCCCCGAACCCGGTGGTGGACACCTGCGGTGAAGGGGGCCGTCCAGCTGAAGAAGGAGGCCTATCGGGTTTTATTAGCCTGTGGGACTCCTGAGGCAGCAAACGGGTACCGGCAGGCCAAACGTGCTGCAGCCGAGGCTGTCGCAGATGCAAAATCTCGGGCGTGGGAGGAGTTCGGTGAGGGCCTGGAGAGTGATTATCGGTTGGCCTCAAAAGGTTCTGGGCCACCATCCGACGCCTCAGGAGGGGAAGCAGTTCTTCACAAACACTGTTTACGGTGGAGGTGGGGAGCTGCTTACCTTGACTGGGGATGTTGTTGAGAGGTGGAGGGAATACTTTGAGGACCTTCTCAATCCCACCAACACGCCTTCCGTGGAAGAGGAAGACCCTGTGGGTTCGGGTGAGGGTCCGCCCATCACTGGAGTGGAGGTCACTGAGGTTGTCAAAGCTCCTTGGTGGTCGAGCTCCGGGGTTGAACGAGATCCGCCCGGAATATCTCAGGGCTCTGGATGTTGTAGGACTATCTTGGTTGACACGTCTCTGCAACATCGTGTGGTCATCGGGGGCTGTACCTCTGGATTGGCAAACTGGGGTGGTGGTCCCAATTTTTAAGAAGGGGGACCGGAGGGTGTGTTCCAATTATCGGGGAATTACACTCCTCAGCCTACCTGGGAAAGTCTATGCAGGGGTACTAGAGAGGAGGATCCGACCGATAGTCGAACCTCGGATTCAGGAGGAACAATGTGGTTTTCATCCTGGCCGCAGCACTCTTGACCAACTCTATACCCTCCACAGGATTCTGGGGGGGCCATGGGAGTTTGCCCAATCTGTCCACATGTGCTTTGTGGATTTGGAGAAGGCTTTCGACCGTGTCCCTCGAAAGATCTTGTGGGGCGTGCTCCGAGAATACGGCGTTCCGGATTCGTTGCTATGAGCTATTCGGTCGCTGTATCACCGGAGCCAGAGTTTGGTCCGTATTGGTAACAGCAGGTCGGATTCGTTTCCAGTGGGAGTTGGAGTCCGCCAAGGCTGTCCTTTGTCACCAATTCTGTTCATAATTTTTATGGACAGAATTTCTAGGCGCAGTCGAGGCGATGAGGGGTTCTGGTTTGGTGGCCATCGGATATCGTCTCTGCTTTTTGCGGATGATGTTGTCCTTTTGGCTTCATCAAGTCGGGCCCTCCAGCTCTCATTGGAGCGATTCGCAGCTGAGTGCGAAGCAGCCAGGATGAAGATCAGTACCTCCAAGTCCGAGGCCATGGTTCTCAGTCGGACAATGGTGGAATGCACCCTCCGGGTCGGGAATGAGGTCCTGCCCCAAGTGGAGGAGTTTAAGTATCTTGGGGTCTTGTTTACGAGTGAGGGAAGGATGGAGCGAGAGATCGACAGACGGATCGCTGCAGCCTCTGCTGTTAAGCGGTGCCTGTACCGGTCCGTTGTGGTGAAAAAGGAGCTGAGCCGCAGGGCAAAGCTCTCAATTTACCAGTCGATCTACGTTCCAACCCTCACCTATGGTCACGAGCTTTGGGTAATGACCGAAAGAACAAGATCACGGATACAAGCGGCTGAAATGAGCTTTCTTCGCCGGGTGGCGGGGTTCTCCCTTAGAGATAGGGTGAGAAGCTCCGCCATCCGGGGAGAGCTCGGAGTAGATCCGCTGCTCCTCCGCATTGAGAGGGGCCAGTTGAGGTGGCTCGTGCATCTGGTCAGAATGCCCCCCGGACGCCTCCCTGGTGTGGTGTTTCGGCATTTCCAACCGGGAAGAGACCCCGGGGTCGACCTAGAACACGCTGGAGGGATTATGTCTCTCGGTTTGTCTGGGACCGCCTCGGTGTCCCCCCGGGAGAGTTGGAGGAAGTAGCTCGGGAGAGGGATGTCTGGACCTTTTTGCTAAGGTTGCTGCCCCCGCGACCCGACCCTGGACTAAGCGGAAGAAGATGATGATGATGGTGGTGATGAGGCCAGCAATGTTGCATGGTTTAGAAACAGTTGTGCTGAGGAAAAGACAGGAGGCAGAGCTGGAGGTAGCAGAGATGAAAATGTTGAGGTTCTCTTTGGGAGTAACGAGGATGGATAGGATCAGGAATGAGTACATTACAGCATGAGCTGCGCTCATGATCAGGAGGTTGCGTTTGAATCCCAGTTCGACCCATGGGCAAGGTATTAACCACAAGTGTACTTCTGTTCACCCAGCAGTATAAATGGGTAGCAGTAAGATAAACTGGGAAGCTAACCTGTGATGGACTGGTGTCTCATCCAGGATGAGTTGAACTCCCGGTTGCTTCACGCTACGGAAACCGGGGATAAGCACTGGCCTGATGAGTAATTTGGTTTGGGTGTAAAAAGCCATGACTGAGGAAGGATTGGTAAACTGAAAGAGCAGAATGCTTGTCATAATGCTAAAAACATCCTTAGCTTTAAATTTATTGATACGAGCAAGGTGACTCTCTTTGCTTTTTGTTGTGAGGTGGGGAAAAGCATGCTCGATATTAAAAAAATTGGAAGGAGGGGCCTTCAGAATGTAAAAAGGAAATTTTATAAATTCTTGACCTAACTACACACTGATAAAATTCAGTTAAACTATGAGAATTTGCTACAGGCTCAAGAAAATTAAGAAAGGCTGCATAACAAAAGTGCTTTTTCAGGGAATATTTACTGGGCGATAAAGTACTCATTTTACAAACCACATCAGTGTTTAAATTTTTCATGATGTGGCAAGGGGTCTTTGGGTCAAACAGTGAGTGGGGGTTATTGACTGAGAGTAAACGCATCAACAGAGGCAGTGAATGTCAAATACACCAGCTTAATCTCCTGCAATTGTGGAGAGAGTAGGTTAATGAGTGGCAATGGTGGTTCAGGAGAGGGTGAAGCTGGGATTGGAGATTATTTAAAAAAAATCACTTTGGTCACCTGTGAAGACCACTTCTTGTAGTCCCAAACAGCACAGGTTACGCAATTACAGAAGGAGTTTTCGGAAATGTTTTTGCTTCAAGTGGGTCATAGCACCTCAGGCAGAATTGTACACAACCACTTCTACACCACAAAAAAATCTGGTTTGGAAGGAAATTAAGACTATGCCCTTTAAACTGTACAAAATGGCAACGGTAGTGTGCCTGAGATGGCTCTGACCTCAGCTTTTTTTTTTTTTTATCTTTTCATGTTTTTGTTTGTGTTGCAAGAATTTTAGCCATAAATGCGGTACATTCGTAGATAATACAGTGGAAGGTCTGAACTGTTGGAGCGAGGGAAAAATTTTGTACTTTTTTAACCTCCAAAGCTGGATTTGAATCAATCAATTTCTTTCATTTTTTAAAAAATACATTTTTGCTTAAAATTGATTTTTGGTTGACATTTAAATGCAGCCGTGAGAGGGGCACAATCCAGTGTTCACCCTCACGCCAGTCCCAAGCCTGGATAAATGCAGAGGGTTGTGACAGGAAGGGCATCCGGCATAAAACTTCTGCCAAAATTGTCATGCAAATGATCAAAATAAAATTCATACCGGATCGGTCAAGGCCCGGGTTAACAACGACCACCATCAGTGCTGTTAACCAACCGGGTGCTGGTGGAAATTGGACTACTGTTGGTCGAAGAAGGAAAGGCGGGAGGCATGTCCGCAAGCAGAGAGAGAAGAGGAAAGGCATGAGTCCAGGACTGAGAGTAGGGACTTTGAATGTTGGAACTATGACAGCAAAAGGTAGAGAGCTGGCTGCCATGATGCAGAGGAGAAAGGTGGACAAACTGTGTGTCCAGGAGACCAGGTGGAAAGGTAGTAAGGCTAGAAGCTTAGGAGCAGGGTTTAAGCTGTTTTATCATGGTGTGGATGGAAAGAGAAATGGAGTCGGAGTCATCTTGAAGGAGGGGTTGGTCAGGAATGTTCTTGAAGATTGTTGCACAAGTTTACACAAGATAGTGACAAGAGTGACATGGTGGAAAGCTTTCTCCAGGTGTACAAACCACATGAGGACAAAAGGGTAGGAGTCATCTTGAAGGAGGGGTTTGTCAGGAATGTTCAAGTAGTCAAAAGAGTGTCAGCCAGAGTGATGATTCTCAAGTTAGAAATTGAAGGTGTGATGTTCAATGTTGTTAGTGCTAATGCTCCACAGGCAGGATGTGAGCTCGAAGAGAAAAAGAGATTGTGGAGTGAGTTAGATGAAGTGATGCAGAGTACCCCCAGAGGCGAAAGAGTGGTCATTGGTGCAGACTTCAATGGACATGTTGGTGCAGGCAACAGAGGGGATGAGGAAGTGATGGACAGGTTTGGTATCGAGGACAGGAACACAGAAGGACAGATGTTTATAGATTTTGCAAAAAGGATGGAAATGGCTGTGGTGAATACTTTCTTCCAGAAGAGACAGGAGCATAGAGTAACTTATTAAAGCGGAGGTAGGAGCACACAGGTAGACTACATCTTGTGTTGGCGATGTAATTTGAAGGAAGTCAGTGACTGCAAAGTAGTAGTGGGTGAGAGTGTTGCCAAACAGCATAGGATGGTGGTGTGCAGGATGACGTTGATGGTGAGGAAGGTGAAAAAGGCAGAGCAGAAGATAAAGTGGTGGGGGGAAAAAATGAAGTGTGTCATGTTGTCTTCAAAGAGGAGTTGAAACAGGCTTTGGGTGGTCAGGAAGTGCTTCCAGATGACTGGACAACTACAGCTAATGTGATCAGGGAGACAGGTAGGAGAATACTTGGCGTGTCCTCTGGAAGGAAAGTCGATCAGGAGACTTGGTGGTGATATGAGGAAGTGCAGGAGTGTGTACAAAGGAAAAGGTTAGCTAAGAAGTGGGACATCGAGAGGACCGAACAGAGTAAACAGGAGTACAGGGAGACACAGCGTAAGGTGAAGGTTTTTTATAAAATTATTTATACAGGTTGACACAGCCACAGCAAGTTAGTGATTAAGGACAGAGAGGGAAGGCTGAAGACAGCAATGTTGTATGGTTTAGAAACAGTGGCCCTGGGGAAAAGACAGGAGGCAGAACTGAAGGTAGCAGAAATTAAAATGTCGAGGTTCTCTTTGGGAGTAACGAGGATGGAATCAGGAATGAGTACATCAGAGGGACAGCACATGCAAGATGTTTTGAAGACAAAGTCAGAAAGGCTAGATTGAGATCGTTTGGACATGTACAGAGGAGGGATAGTGAATATATTAGTAGTAAGATGCTGAGGTTGGAACTACCAGGCATAAGGCCTAGAGGAAAACCAAAGAGAAGATTTATGGATGTGGTGAAGGAGGACATGAAGGTAGTCGGAGTAATAGTAGAAGATGCAGAGGACAGGTTGAGATGGAGGCAGGTCATCTGCTGTGGCGACCCCTGAAGGGAACAGCTGAAAGGAAAAGAAGAAGAAGATTAGCTGTCTTCAATGAACTCTGTTGTCAACCATAGAATGAGCCTTCTGGTGCTTTTGTGGGCTGGTCTCATTGCTCCATGAGGCCTCATTTGGCCATCAGTCCGAATGGTGTACATTGGAACCTCAGGTTTCAAAGGGCTCCCATTTTAAACAAATCGGTTCACAAACATAATTTCGATCACATAATTGCACCCAGTTGTAGCACAGTTCCTTGGCTTTCAAACAATCTACTTGGCAACAGCCGGCAGTGTGTGTGCGCGTCAGACTTGTCACAAAGCACATGCTCATACAACACCCACTCTGAACACTTCAGATTTTTGTGATATTTCTTTTGTTTTAAAGTATTTCTTATATTTTTTTCACCCATAAGCAACCATAGGAACTGATAAATTTAGTGAAATCAAAGGCATAAAAGAAAATAGTGAGAACAATGATGGAGGTGTAGAAAGAAAGCATATAAATGCATGAAAATGTGGTTTGTGCCTTGGATTGGGCTCGGCCTAGCAAAGTCATCGATCAGTACAATTCTAAAGAATAAGTAAGCAATAAAGGATGCGAATATTTCCAAAGGAGTGACTGACCACCAAGAAAAAACTCACAGACCTTAGAAAAGGTGGAAAAGTTGCTTTTGATTTGGATCAACAAAAAACAGTTAGCTGTCAACAGTATTTTCTGGAGGCTATCATTTGGGAGAACGCATGGTTTTTGCACAAGGATTTGCTCAAAAAAATCTTCTTGTACAAGTTTTGAAACCCAAGTGTTTGATACAAATCAATACTGTTTTAGGAAGCTTTCATAAGTGAACTGGCATGCACAGTGTGGTTCAGCATGGAGAAGCTTTGCATTTGAACCAAAAAGAAACAGAAGTGTCTGATGCATATGTAACTTCTGAAGGTTTAATTTCCCAGCTCGTGCTTTACTGTGATGAAACGGTATTGTTTTGCAAAAATATGCCAAACAGAACATATATAACAAAGGAAAAGAAAGCTTTGAACACAAGCCTATGGAAGAAATTTGTGGACATTTTAAGGTGAAGCTATTGCTTGTGTACCATTTAGGAACCCCATTGTGTTTAAGAACAACTTTATAAAAAGCAAGTTCCCCGTCAAGTGGAGGGCTACCAGTAAGGCCTGGGTGACCGAAGAGTTTCTTGTGGAATGAGTGCATAAAAATTATGCTCCTGATGTCGTAAAAAATACCTTATTGATGATAACTTGCCACTGGAGTGCTGGCATTTGATTCACAATGCTTCTGCTCACACTCTATGGCATGGAGTCTGGGTTACTCAAGACGTTTGGCTTCATTGCCTTCATGTTTCAGCCGTCTAGTACAATTGCACTTATTTAGTGAAAGGATGAACGGGACATTGCTAACTTCAAGGAGGTATTACACCGGATGGATCACTTTTCAATGGTGCCTTCAGGTCATGTCTGACAATAGTTTTAATTCTCAATGACTTTTGAAAGAATCAATGCAATATCCTGCATTGCTTCTGTCTTACTGACAAAGCCTGGCAGCAAGTGACTCACAAAATCTCTCGCTGGAGGAACCCCAGGTCGAATTACATTGCAGAGAGAGAGACTTCAAAGAATTCGAGACAGAGTCTATTGGAGTTGATGATCTTCTTCTTCTTCTTCTTTTACTTTCGGCTGCTCCCTTCAGGGGTCGCCACAGCAAATAATCCGCCTCCATCTCACCCTGTCCTCTGCATCTTCTTTTCTGATTCCAACGACCTTTATGTCTTCCTTCACCACATCCATAAATCTCTTCTTTGGTCTTCCTCGAGGCCTTCTGCCTGGTAGTTCCAACCTCAGCATCCTACTGCCAATATACTCACTATCCCTCCTCTGTACATGTCCAAACCATCTGAATCTAGCCTCTCTGACTTTGTCTCCTAAACATCTTACATGGGCTGTCCCTCTGATATACTCATTTCTGATCCTATCCATCCTCGTTACTCCCATCAACATTTTCATCTCCGCTACCTCCAGCTCTGCCTCCTGCCTTTTCCTCAGCACCACTGTTTCTAAGCCATACAACAGCGCTGGCCTCACCACCGTCTTGTACACTTTTCCCTTCATTCTTGCTGACACTCTCCTATCGCACATCACACCGGACACTTTTCTCCAACCATTCCAGCCTGCCTGCACACGCTTCTTCACCTCTTTTCCACACTCTCCATTGCTCTGGATTGTTGAGCCTTAGTACTTAAAATCCTCCACCTTCGTTATCTCTGCTCCCTGTAACATCACCGTTCCTCCTGGGTCCTTCTCATTCACACACATGTATTCTGATTTTCTGAGGCTAACCTTCATTCCTCTCCTTTCCAGGGCATACCTCCACCTCTCTAGATTTTCCTGCACTTGTTCTCTGCTCTCACTACAGATCACAATGTCATCTGCAAACATCATAGTCCATGGAGATTCTTTTCTCACCTCGTCTGTCAGCCTGTCCATCACCATAGCAAACAAGAAGGGGCTGAGAGCTGACCCTTGATGCAGTCCCAGCTCCACCTTGAACTCTTCTGTCACACCGACAGCACACCTCACCACTGTCTTACATCTCTCATACATGTCCTGCACCACTCTAACATACTTCTCTGCCACTCCAGACTTCCTCGTGCAATACCACAGTTCCTCCCTCGGCACCCTGTCATATGCTTTCTCCAGATCCACAAAGGCACAATGCAGCTCCGTTTGACCTTCTCTGTACTTCTCTATTAACATCCTCAAAGCAAACACTGCGTCTGTGGTGTTCTTTCTTGGCATGAAACCAAACTGTTGTTCACAAATGCTGACCTCTGCCCCGAGTCTAGCTTCCACTATTCTTTCCCATAACTTCATCGTATGGCTCATCAACTTTATCCCTCTGTAGTTGCCGCAACTCTGCACGTCTCCCTTGTTCTTAAAAATGGGCACCAGCACACTACTCCTCCACTCCTCTGGCATCTGTTCACTCTCTAGGACCTTGTTGAATGTTCTTGTCAGAAAATCTACTGCTACCTCTCCTAGACACTTCCATACCTCCACAGGTATGTCATCAGGACCAACTGCCTTTCCATTCTTCATCCTCTTCAATGCCCTTCTCACTTCACCTTTACTGATCTTTGCTACATCCTGCTCCTCAATGGTCACCTCTTCTACTCTTTTTTTCTCTCTCATTTTCCTCATTCATCAGCTCTTCAGATGATGACATTATAATATATATGGGGTGTGCTTTATGGAGTGGTTTGTGGTTTTTAGCCTTGCTTCGAGCATATAACTGTAATGACATTGTTTTAATAAATTTAAAACATTACAAACAAACGTTACATTTATTTCCATCTGGGTTTATTTTTCACCGAGAGCTTGAATCAAGAAGGGGAAAAAGTGAACCTTCTCCAGCACATCCCAAAGGCTCTCAATGGGGTTAAGTGCTCCCTGAACCACTCTTTCATTATTTGAATCTCCATTTTATATCTGTCCCATCAAGGAAGAAGAAGTCCATTGATGTGATAACCTGCTAATTCAGTACATTCAACTGACTTTATTTTATTGCCATATAATTGTTGCTAAGCTTCAACCTGCCCAAATGGAGTGACAGTGCCACGGAGATTATATACTGTGATCAAGACCCTCCTTGAATTGTCACCTTATTGTGGCGGAGAGATTTGCATATCCTAATAATTCTGTGAGCTATGTTGTCAGAGGTATTAGGCTCCTGGTAAGATTCTGCAAGACCAATCCTCAGACTGATCCTGTGACTCTGGCTTTTGGGATATGGAATGTCAAATCTCTGGCATGGAAGGAGCCTGAACTGGTGCAAGAGGTTGAGAGATACCGACTAGACATAGTTGGCCTCCCCTTGACACATAGGTTATGCTCTGGAAACACCCATCTCGAGGAGGACGATATTTAATCTGAATTTACTCATGGGGAGAGGCGGCACTCCAGTGTGAGCTTGTTGCCCCCTATCTCAGTGCCGACATGTTGGGGCTCTTTCTGGTGCATCAAATGACATTTCAAGGTACCCACCCTTCGTGGAGTACCTAGAGAATGTTAGAGAATCTTCCCCCTCGGAAAAACCCTTATTATCCTGAGATTTCAATGACTGTGTGGTGAACTGAGTGGCCTGGAAGAGTGCGATTGGAAGTGAAGCCTCCGCTCTGAATCCGAATGGTGTTTCGTGGTTGGACTTCTGTGCTCATCACAGGCTGTCAATTACAAACACCATGTTTATACATAGGGATGTCCATCAGAGCATCAGTGTACTTAACATCAGACCGCCCGTGGCCACAGCTTGATGATCAACTCTGCAGTCATATGATCAGACTTGCATTCACATATTCTTTCCATTCGGGTAAAAAGAAGAGCTGAGCTGTCAGTTGAGCACCTGGTGATGTACTGGCTCCGATGGCAGGGGAGACTACCCTCCAGACCTGGAAGACCCAAGTGTGTAGTTCCGGTCTCCTTGGAATGTTTGGCTGAGTCTCCTGTCAGAAAATCCATCAATTCCCACCTCCGGCGGAACTACTACCAAAAATGCTGGGGACATAGAGTCCAAATAGGCCATGTTTCATGCCTCCATTATTGAGGTTTCTGATGGAACTGTGGCCATAAGATTCTCGGTGCCTGTTCTAAGGCAACCTCTGTATCAGATGGTGGACACCTGCGGCGAGGGGGGCCGTCAAGCTGAAGAAGGAGGCATTCCTCTTGGCCTCTGGGACTCCTGAGGCAGTGAAAGGGTACTGGCAGGCCAAGTGTGCTGCACCTCGGGTTGTTAACAATGCAAAATCTCAGGTGTGGGAGGATTTTGGTGAGGAATGAAAAGAGGCTATTGATTGGTTTTGAAGAGGTTCTGCACCATCATCCAGCATCTCAGGAGAGAGAAGCAGTACGCTACCACAAATCCTGTTTACAGTGGAAGTGGGGAGCCACTCACCTCAACTGGAGATGTGGAAGGAATACTTCGAAGATCTCAATGCCATCAACATGCCCTCTCTGAAAAAGTATGAGCCTGGGGGCTCAGGAGGGGATGCCCAGCACTGGGGAAGAGGTCCCCGAAGTAGTTAAAAAGCTTACTTGTGGCCAAGCTCTGGGTGTGGATGAGATTTGTCTCAGGGCTCTGGATTTTGTAGGCATGGCCAAATGCTGTATCTCTGGATTAGCAAACCGGGGACTTCCCCTTTTAAAAAACGGGACTGGAAGGTGTGTTTCAACTATCGCAGAACCAAACCCCTCAGCCTACCCAGGAAAGTCTATTCAGGAGTACCAAGGATCTGACCGATGGTTGAACCGAGGGTTCAGGAGGAACAATGTGGCTTTCATTCTGACCACAGCACTCTCGACCTGCTCTACACACTCTACAGGATCCTGGAGGGGGCATGGAAGTTTTTCTGTCATATAATTATTCTGTCAATAATTAACAGAAGGCTCGGAAATGAAGGGTAAAATTCTGCGTAAGGCAAAAAACTTGAGGAACACTACAAAGGAAGAATTTAAAGAAGTCTACATACAACCAGACCTAACCCCTCAACAAAGGCATGATAACAAGATCCTTCGGGATGAACTGCGGCTGCACAGGGAAAACAGCGAAAAGGGCATATTTATTCGCCAGGGACGTATAATTACTGAGAACTGGGTGCAGGGCCAGGATCCAGCCTTCTTCAGGCATTAAGACGATAACTACATCTCTTCACTTTTCACTCCAGCTGGAATCCATACTTACAAAAGGACATTAAAGCCCTAGAAGATGTACAGTGGAGAGCTACTAAAATCATACCTCAATTAAGATATCTCTCATATGAAGACTGACCAAGAGCCCTAAACCTGCCAACCCTTAAACCTAGAAGAGTACGAGCCGATCTTTTTCAAGTCTACAAAATCTTGAAAGGAATTGACAACCTTAACTCGGATACCTTCTTTTGGATGAAAAAACACCAGTATCGACGAGGAAACTCTCTGACAGTATTAAAACAGCATGTAAAACTAAACTGCAGAAAATTCTTCTTCTCACAAAGGATTGTTAACATATGGAATGGCCTACCAGATAAAGTCGTTCAAGCTGATAGTGTTAACTTATT
This sequence comes from Plotosus lineatus, assembly GCA_024760905.1. Classification (NCBI taxonomy): domain Eukaryota; kingdom Metazoa; phylum Chordata; class Actinopteri; order Siluriformes; family Plotosidae; genus Plotosus; species Plotosus lineatus. The sequence goes on along the minus strand of CM045732.1, from coordinate 39,523,053 downwards.
CAAGAATTTACCTCAGAGCTGCTTGGGTACTATTGCTTATACCTACTAACTGAATAAAACTGTCAGCGATCTCTACCCCCGGCTGAAAATATCTCAACATTGTCTTTGCGATACCAATTCGTGTGGTGGGCGCTATAAGGCTTGCCTTAAGGGAAGAGCCCGAAGAATACAGGTGAATATACCAGGATTTTGTGAAACTGAATATTTTGAATTCTAGTTCAATGACAGAATGATAACTTTATTTGGTACTCCATAAATTATGAACTAACAATTAAAATGTATTAGAGTTCCATACTGTCCTTTACAGGCAACCACGGTGTTCCACAGCCGTCAGCACCAAATTCACTTGCACATCACAGATATTCTTGTTTATTTCATGTTTTTTCTTCTTGAGGAGAAATAAAAATTTTCAATACCACTGAAATGAAAGTGAGAAGCATCATTGCTGTTTATTCATTATGTTTTTGTGTAAACACATACAAACATTATTTTAAATCTGTCTTCCCTTCGGCTTTTTCCCTTTTACTCGGGAGTCGCCACAGCGAATCATCTGATTCGCACGTTTGATTTGGCAGAGGTTTTTACGTCGGATGCCCTTCCTGTCACAACCCTTTTTAGCAAGGGACAGAAACACGCTGACGACTTTGCAGCCTACTCTTTACGAAAGTCGGCAATGGTTCTTTTACATGCCTCTCACCATAGACAGTGAGAGGTAACTCAGTTACCCAGTTAGCCGCATGGGGGGGGGGGGGGGGGGGGAGTGACAACCTTGTGGAGAGTGGGGCTCGAACTCCCAACCTTTTGGATCAGCGATCCGGCGCCCTATATCAGTAGACCACCACTGCCCCCACAAACAAACATTATTTTAATTAATCCACTGTTATACCCCACTGGAGTCATCCAACAAGAATAAAGTTTATGGAACTCAGACCAAAATAATTGAAAATTGCCACGTTGAACAATAATAACCTGAGTGAAGTAACTTCATGAAACAGTTCCAAAATAATTTGAAAGCTGTTTGTCTTTAGACACGCCCTTTTTACGTGACGTGAACCGACTCCGGCGTGAATTTACAAACTTTTCAGTCACCTTTGTGACTCTGAAAAAAGCAGTGTAGGATGCCAGAGTTTATTAACTCTAGCTTCACTAAATCAATAAAACATAAAAAACTGATTATACTCGCTTTGTAATATGCCACCTTTGCGCCAGGTTCCTGTTTTACCTCTAACGACTTTTACCTCAGGCCAACAGAGCCGAATGCGGATACACGTGATCCGAAATTAGCCAATCATACAGCAGTGACGCAGCCTTGCGGAATTTAAACAACATTGAGTAGCCAATGATGTTGTGTTTGTGGGCTCGCGCTGCCGTTTGAAACGTGCCACAAAGGAAGTAAGCTAGTCGTATTTAACTAAGCGTTCAGACGGAATAAAAAGTCCCATTGTTTACACAGAAGACGGTTACAATTAGTATTAGTACAAATTCTGATTTATGACTGTGAGGTGCGGCAAAAACATCGACATAGGTAGGATGGTGAGGTAGAGAATAACACATTAACGTAAACCAGATAGCTTGATGCTAGTAGCTACACTTTAAGTGATTAGCGACGCAATGTTTATGAAGAGACATTAGTTTACTTTATATAGTTTGCTTTCAGTGGTCTCTCTGTTATTTCACTCAGGAATGGAATAAGCGACCACCAGCTCTGTAAACGTGTTTAGTGTAATTGGTATAAATCCGAGTACAAGGTTTAGTAAATAACGCAAAGAAAATTAGGGTGTAAAGGAGTGACGAAGCATCATGAAGACGGTCGAGAGAAATGTGGTACGTCTTGCCGTTGTACAACATCTTCGGACAATCTTCGGCATCAAGATAAAGAACTGGAACAAATGCAAAAGCAGCAAGTCCACACCAGGCAATACGGTGAGCAAAAATACCGTCTGGGCAAAACCTGGGCTTTTCTTTCAGCTCCCCGTATTTACATACATACATCCTCCTCAGCTTCGTTTTGGCGGTTATGTCTACAAGCCGATCTGTGGGTTTTCTGTTCGGTACTCTAAATCGTATTTGGAGCTGGATGTGGTATATGGCGTGTTGTATTGAGGGGCACTGAAGGGGCTCATCTATTCAGCCCACATTCTATCAAGCCGTGCTTTGAAACTGTTAACGGACGGTGCACTCACAACATATGGGAGCTTGTTCCATCGCCTAACCATTCTCTGACTGAAGAAATGTTTTCATGTATTCGTCCTGCAGTAGTATTTGGTTGGAAGATAGTACTTGTCTTATGTTGTTCCCAGCGAGAGGGAAGAGATCCATAGAGTCTTTGTAAATGTGAGTATACTTGTAGGTCTCCATCATGTCCCCTCTCAATCATCGGTATTGCAGGCTTGGGATATGTAGTTTTCTCAGTCTGTCTTCATATTCAAGGTCTTTTGGGTATCAACTTTGTTGTTCTACGCTGTACAATACTTGCTCTTGGAGGTTCTTATCTTTCTGCAGTCTTGGTGACCAGGTGTTGCAGTCCTCTAGGTGGGGCCTCACTAAAGCTGTATACAGTATCTTGAGAGATTCCAAATGTAGGTAAGAACGTCTTATAAGTCCCACTATCCTGTTAGCCTTATTCAGTTGTTTCTCAATGTGTTGTGAAAACTTAAGCTCTGGATCTGTGTTGACTCCTAAATCTTTCTCAAGACTTGTCTCCTCCAGGATACTGGTCCCTGACTGTCCCTGCATGGTGTACTTAGGGTTATTCTTTCCTATATGCAGTACTTTACATCTGCCTGTGTTGAAACAGAGTTGCCACATGTTGCCCATGTTGTAAGATGGTTAATATCTCTTTACAGGATCTCCTTGTCTGTGTATTGATCAATCCTTCTATACAACTTTGTATCCTCCGCAAGCATCTCAGTAGGTGAAACTGTGGAATTAGGGAGATCATTGAATATATACTAGTCCTTCTCAAAAAAATTAGCAGGTACCAGGTCGTGCTGAAAATTGAAATCTTCATCTCCATAAAGCTTTTCAGCAGATGGAAGCATGAAGTGCTCCAAAATCTCCTGATAGCTAGCTGCATTGATGCTGCCCTTGATAAAACACAGTGGACCAACACCAGAAGCTGACATGGCACCCCAGACCATCACTGACTGAGTACTTGACACTGGACTTCAGGCATTTTGGCATTTCCTTCTCCCCAGTCTTCCTCCAGACTCTGGCACCTTGATTTCCGAATGACATGTAAAATTTGCTTTCATCCAAAAAAAGTACTTTGGACCACTGAGCAACAGTCCAGTGCTGCTTCTCTGTAGCCCAGGTCAGGTGCTTCTGCCTGTTTCTGGTTCAAAAGTGGTTTGACCTGGGGAATGCGGCACCTGTAGCTGCTTCCACAGGGTCCCCCAAGGTCTGGAATCGGCCCTTCTCCACAATCTTCCTCAGGGTCTGGTCACCTCTTCTGGTTGTGCAGTGTTTTCTGCCACACTTTTTCTTTCCCACAGATGTCCCACTGAGGTGTCTTGATACAGAACACTGGGAACAGCTTATTTGCTCAGAGATTTTTCTGTGTCTTACCCTCTTGCTTGAGGGTGTCAACGATGGCCTTCTGGACAGCAGTCAGGTCGGCAACCTTACCCATGATTGCGGTTTTGAGTAATGAACCAGGCTGGGAGTTTTCAGGAATTTTTTGCAGGTGTTTAGAGTTAATTGGTTGATTCAGATGATTAGGTTAATAGCTCGTTTAGAGTAGCTTTTCATGATATGCTAATTTTCTGAGATAGGAATTTTGTTTTCATGAGCTATATGCCAAAATCATCGGTATTAAAACAATAAAAGACCTGAAATATTTCAGTTGGTGTGCAATGAATCTAAAATATATGAAAGTTTCATTTTTATCAGTACATTACATAAAATAATGAACTTTATCACAATATGCTAATTTTTTGAGAAGGACTAGTATACAACAAACATGGCAGGTCCAAGGACACTACCCTGTGGTATGCCACTTGTCACCTTTCCCCATGTGGAGCTTTACCTTTGATACCGTAGCCTGACAGCTTGGATTGAAGTCGCTGATGTGAGAGTGTGTCGAAGGCCTTTGCAAAGTCAAAGTAGATGCTGTCTGTTGGTACCCCCTCATCAATTGCCAGTGTTCAGTCATCAAGGACCTTAAGTAGATTCGTCGTACAATATTTGTCATGTACAAATCCGTGTTGGTGCGTTGAGAGAAGTTTGTCTTCCATGTGTCTCATGATACTATCTCTTATGAGCGATTCTAAAAGTTTGCAGATTACACCTGTTGAGCTGACTGGTCGGTAATTGCCTAGTTTTTCTCTTTGCCCTTTCTTGAAAATAGGAATGATACAGGCATCTTTCCAGCTTTGAGGAACATGGTACTCTTCAATGGATTTCTTGTAAATAATACATAGTGTTTCTGCTACAATATCTACCAGTTTACAAAGTATACATCGGTGAATGTTGTCTGGACCAGGTGATTTGTTTGGTTTCAATTTTCCAAGCTTTTTTTTCCTCTTCCTCTGTGATGTATAGATTTTCTAATTGGAATACTGTACTTCTCTCTACAACGTTAGGTACATCACTATTTTCTGCTGTGAACACACTACAGTAAAAGGAGTTCAGTTCATCTGCCTTATCAATGTCTTCTGTGGCTTTATTACCATTTTTCTTCCGCAAGTCTGCAACTCCCACTTTTGTCTTTGTTTTGGAGCTTGCATAAGTAAAAATGCCTTTGGGTTATTTTTTGCCTCTTTTATACAAATTCCTTGTCAAAATTCTTGAGGGCCTTTTGATTGGCTCAGAGGTGGCAAACATGCTGCTCCTGATCAATAAGAATGTGGCTCTTTGCCTCTTATCATGTGTGTTTTTTTTAAATCTTAACACTTAAATCCTTCAGAGGTTATTAAAAATAAATAATATTTCAAAAAAATTTTTGACAGGTTGGGTGTTTATACTGCATCTGACACATAAGTGACCGCCAATCATCTGAGTGGATGATGTCTAATACTGGGAAATTAAGTAAACATTTTCTTTGCATGCAGGCTCTTTGTCAAAATGGCAAAATGCAAAGCTAAACGAAAATATGAAGATGAACACAAGACATTTCTGGGAGAATGGGAAGATGCTTACTTTTTTTTATTGAACGGAATGGCAAATCGCTCTGTTTATTATGCAGTACCACGATATCACATTTCAAGGATTCAAATCTTCAGCGTCATTTAACAACTCCATGCTAATATTGACACGGAATTCCCCAAAGTTAAAAAATACCTGACTCAACATGATTGTGTGTATATATTTCAATATTTATCAATTTATATTATACAGGCCATATCTATGTATCTGAAGTGTATTCAGTAGTTGTGTGTTTCCGAGCAAGGGAGAAGGAGGTGTGTGTGTATCTCTCTGTCTTGGCAGGTCAGCACATGGTGTGTCTCTTGAACTCTCACAGTTAAAAAGTTTGGCTCTTTGTGTCTAACTTGTTTGCCACCCCTGGATTGGCTCTTCACACTTGGTTACTTGATCTGACATGTTCTATGTAATCTGTACCCTCTCTGGTCCTCATATGTTTACTGTACCACTTGTTCTTTTCTTTTATTTTGTCTCTCACCTCATCATTGAGGTTCCCTTTATTGGTATTTCTCTTAAGAATTGTCTTATTGGGGGTTTCCATAAGTTCATGCTCAAAGAAGTTCCAAGCTTGCTCTGTGTCCATTTACCTCATCTCCTGGCCCCATTCCTTCTTCACAAGGATTTCCTTTGTTGTAACATAATCTCCTGTTTTGTATATGAAACGGGCCTCTCTTGGTTTGGATTCCATATTGTCATGAATTTTGAAGTAAAACTTCAGAAGTTGGTGATGACTTTTGTCTATAGGGGTTTTGTGTTCCAGATCTGTAACTGTACCCTCTTCTGTGGCTATAACTAGGTCTAGTGTATTTGGTCTCTGGTCCGATCTGCAGTGTGTTGGTTCGGATACAAGCTGGTACATGAAGGTATCTCTCAAGCACTCCATAAATTGAAGGGCACTTTCGGAAGTGTCTTTCGTGCTTGTTCCCTCTCTTCAGTTTATATTGGGGTAGTTGAAGTCCCCTGTAATTAGAGCAGATGAATGCCCTTTCACTGCCTCTCTGATTATATCACTGACTTCTTTGTTCTCCAGGGAGCTATTTGGTGAGCGGTATATGCATCCAACCAACAGCCTCTCGCGCTGTCCTATGTTGATTTCACACCAAATTGTTTACATTGCTCTAGTTGTGAACGGTGCCTGCGTAGCCTGTAGATCCTTCCTTGTGTAAATTGCAACCCCTCTGTGGCAACTCTCGATGTTCGTAAAACATTCATAGTTTTCAAATCAAATTTCACAAAGTTGAACTTGAGTGCGAGTGTGCTTTGGTAAAACTTCAGTGATGAATACAATGTGTGGTAAATCATGTGCTAATAACTGTGCAACTTCTGTTCGTTTGTTCATTAACGCAGTGTTCATTTTTGCTCAAGAAAGTAAGGAGTCCCAGGGACTCGCAGATTGGGAAAGTATGGGTCCAAATGTAACAGTAATGAGTCCTGCCAAATGACGTAAAAGATTTGCCCCAAAATGCATAAACTTGAAATAAATCATTACCAACACAAAGTACATTTTATAAGATTAAGTTTAAGTTCACAGATAAAACAAACTTAAAAACACTGAGGTCATACATGATATATAAAATGAAAAAAAATTACATAAAAATAAAATAACTGTTTTTATAATCACATTCATACTCATGAAAAAAATGCAAGAAAACAATGCTGACAGTCACTGATGAATTCTCGATCTAATATTTATATGTTGTCATGATATATTCTTCTGTGCTTGGCATTTTTCCACATCTTGAGTGCTTTGTGCAGGTCCACCTTTCCTGCAAGCTGAACCTTCATGAACTTGTCTGGCATGCTGACATTGAGCCTATTCTGCTTCTTGGTCAGGATTTTGTTTTGCACTGAAAAATCCCCGCTTGCATCCTGCTGTATGGATGGCAGATGTCATTGCCAACTGGGCAAGGTAAAGCAGGTTGGGGAAATTCTCCTTCTGGTATGTGGCGATCATCTGCCAAAAAGAGGTCATGCTGTTTTGAGGATATTGCTGAGCATTTACCAATTTCTTCAGCAGGGACCATTCTTTTTTCGTCGCAGAAGGAATAATCTTGGGAGCGGATGTAGTTTTGTGATGTGAATCATCATCTTCTTGTTCAGTGAGAAGAAATTACTAAGTGTATGCTGACTTTTTTCGACGGCATGTTGCAATAGCTCTTAGACCCCCAGTGCAGCTAACTGGGTTATCAAAGGCGGGCCATGTCTCTCACTGTCTATGGTGAGAAGCATGTAAAAGAACTATTGCTAACTTTCGTAAAGAGTAGGCTGCAAAGCCGTCAGCGTGTTTCTGTTCCTTGCTAAAAAAGGGTTGTGACAGGAAGGGAATCCGACATAAAAAGCTCTGCCAAATCAAACATGCAAATCAGATGATTCGCTGTGGCGACTCCTGAGTAAAAGGGAAAAAGCCGAAAGGAAGACACAGTTGCAATAGCTCTTAGACTTTTAACGTTGTTTACTCTCGGCAGCTGATTGGAAATGAACGAAGTCTCCCGAGCACGAGAGGCAAAATCTCGTGCTACGAGAGGTAAACAAATACGGGCGGGCTACGCCCACAAGACGTGAATTCAAAACACATTCCCTGCTTGACAAACTCAACTTGAATTTGATTCTTTGAGGGATTGGAATTCCAGATGAGCTCAAATGCACCCACATTTATTAAACATTTACTGAATTAAAACAACTTGAAAAACTAAAGCGTTATTCTCTCTCTCTCTGTCTCTCGCACACGTGCTGTGGGCCATGCCCACAAGACGTGAATTCAAAGCGCATTCCCTGCTTGACCATTTACTGAATGAAACAAAATGGCGGCCTTGTCAAAGCATCGATTGATTTCGGAAAGTTTTTGGCAGATTTATTTGTTTTAGGGCAATATTACATAAATTGAATTGTAAGACAGTGGTGAGGTGTGCTGTCGGTGTGACAGAAGAGTTCAAGGTGGAGGTGGGACTGCATCAAGGGTCAGCTCTCAGCCCCTTGTTTGCTATGGTGATGGACAGGCTGACAGACGAGGTTAGAAAAGATTCCCCATGGACTATGATGTTTGCAGATGACATTGTGATCTGTAGTGAGAGCAGAGAACAAGTGCAGGAAAATCTAGAGAGGTGGAGGTATGCCCTGGAAAGGAGGGGGAATGAAGATTAGCCTCAGTAAGACAGAATACATGAATGACAAGGACCCTAGAGGAACGGTGAGGTTACAGGGAGCAGAGATAAAGAAGGTGGAGGATTTCAAGTACATAGGCTCAACAATCCAGAGCAATGGAGAGTGTGGAAAAGAGGTGAAGAAGCATGTGCAGGCAGGTTGGAATGGTTGGAGAAAAGTGTCTGGTGTGATAGGAAGGTATTAGCAAGAATGAAAGGAAATGTGTACAAGATGGTGTTGAGGCCAGCGATGTTGTATGGTTTAGAGACAGTGGCCCTGGGGAAAAGACAGGAGGCAGAGCTGGAGGTAGCAGAGATGAAAATGTTGAGGTTCTCTTTGGGAGTAACGAGGATGGATAGGATTAGGAATGAGCACATCAGAGGGATAGCACATGCAAGATGTTTTGAAGACAAAGTCAGAAAGGCTAGATTGAGATCGTTTGGACATGTACAGAGGAGGGATAGTGAATATATTAGTAGTAAGATGCTGAGGTTGGAACTACCAGGCATAAGGCCTAGAGGAAAACCAAAGAGAAGATTTATGGATGTGGTGAAGGAGGACATGAAGGTAGTCGGAGTAATAGTAGACGATGCAGAGGACAGGGTGAGATGGAGGCAGATCATCTGCTGTGGCGACCCCTGAAGGGAACAGCCGAAAGGAAAAGAAGAAGAAGAAGATTAGCCAGTCAGAGAGGCTAGATTGAGATGGTTTGGACTTGTACAGAGGTATATATTGGTAATAGAATGCTGAGGCTGGAACTACCAGGCAGAAGGCCTAGAGGAAGACCAAAGAGACGATTCATGGATGTGGTGAAGGATGACACGAAGATCGTTGGTGTAAGAGAAGAAGATGCAAAGGATAGGATGAGATGGATGCAGATGATTCGCTGTGGCGACCCCTGAAGGGAAAAGCCGAAAGGAAAAGATGATTACATAAATTGATGAAAATTATTAATGAGTCCAGCGGACGCACATTGGTTTGCTACTATGCCTCCCCACGGATTTTCATGCATCAGGGATGCAAGGAGGCACACAAACGAGAACACTGTTGTCGTATCTACATTTGTATAGTGACGCAATAGTTTAGAATCTAGGCTGCTTCTGTATCCCTTGCCGCTTGTTGGGGCAGTTTTGGTCTTCTCTCTGTGTTGATCACAGTGCCGTTTCTTATTACCCAGTTCGCCTGTTCTCCCCTTTCTTCTGATTCTTTCTTCTCATTTCGTAGTTTCACCAAATTCCTCATTTCTTCCCTCTCCAAAGGTGTCATATCATGCTTAATTTCGATTCAAGATTTTTAATCCCCATTTCTGCTTTTACACACACAGGAATTCTTGTGCGGTTGTTCAGAGTCAAGTTACAGAACAGAAAAGAAGGCTCCAATCAACAAAACACAAACTGCTATAAAGTAAATACACAAATTCTAGATTTAAAAGGACCTTATACAGACCTGGTAAACAATATACAGGGATGCCTCACTACTTCACGTTTCAATTAATGCGGTTACAGTGCATCACGGTTTTTAAAAAAATAAATATTCATCTATTTTTAAAAAAAAACAAGGAAATTAAGTTAAGGAAAATGTCACAAAAATAAGGCCAATCATGCAAAAAACAAAACAAAACCCTAAACCAACAAAAAACAACCCAAAATCTCCCATCAAAACTGGATATTCACAGGGGTCCGGTTCCGGCCCATCCCGTGAATGAAGATAATCCGTGAGGTTTGTACCCGGAAGTAAAATCCCATGTATCATATTACATGTGCGAATGAGCAACCGGAAGTAATATACTGTGTATGTATTACATAAGCTAAAATATGCTTCTTAAACACATTCTATAGACAGTCTTTACTATGTTAATACTGTATTAATGTAGTAAAATGTACTAATGATTAAGAAAAATGTTTCAATTTTTGTTATATTTATTGATGATAAAATATAAATATTATACAGCATATACTGTTGTAAAGCACTTGGAACAATAATTGAAAAAGACTTTAATACTAGTTTATTACTAGTAAATGTTTGTCCGTGAGATTTTATGTTCGGTAGCATGCTTAACAAACGATACCAAAAGGATAAATTTTATTACGCTTCATGTCCTTTTTCATTGAACTTGGAGTGACGTCTCCAAGATGGCGCTGGCTACAGGGCGATGTCTCGGAATTCTCAGTCAAATTGTTTTTGTTCGTTTTAATTTTTTGTTTTGTTTGTTCATTTTTTTTTTTGCTATATGACCGGTCAACCCTACTACAGCTATGAGCAGCTTCAACTTCGGGCAACTAAGCACGCAACAACTCCTATCGTGAGCTAATATGCTGTGGTAGCTTAATGCTAGCCACACTCCGGCTAACAATAAGCCCAGACGGGAAGGGGCCGAACGACGACTACAGTGCATGGGATCGCAGGGGATGAAGGCCGTGTAGCCGGCTGGTGCAATCACCTCGTCGGGTGTACTCTCCTCGAGCCATGTTTCACAGCAACGCAGCATGGAGCAGTCCTGTAGATCCTTCTGCGCTGCAATCCGACCATGAAGTTCGTCCATCTTGTTTCGCAGGTATTGAGCATTTTCAAGCAGTATGACCGGGAGTGCTAACCTTCAACTTCTAACCAAGCGCCGGAGACTCTGAGAACTCCGCCTGGGCTTATTGTTAGCTGGGGTGCGGCTAGCATTGAGCTACCATAGCATATTAGCTCATGATAGGAGTTGTTGCGTGCTTAATTGCCCAAAGCTGAAGCTGCTCATAGCTGTAGTAAGGTCGACCGGTCATAAACGAGCATAGTGCAAAACATGAACAAACAAAACAAAAAGAAACAATTTGACCCTGCGAACTCCGTGATGTCGCCCTCTAGGCAGCACCATCTTGGAGACGTGACGCCAAGTTCAATGTAAAAGGACATGAAGCTTAATAAAGTTTATCCTTTTGGTATCGTTTGTTAAACATGCTTCAGAACATCAAATTTTCTTCATAAAAAAACTTAGATACTGTACTGGAGTAATAATTGAAAAAGACTTTAATACAACAGTTCAGAGGAAACTGTCGTTTCTTCAGGAGAAAGTCTTATGTCTTCAGAAGAGACATCCAACGTTTTCTCTTGCTTAGCTAGGGAAGACACATCGTTTGAGTGGCATCATAGAGCTTAACTGGTAATTAAAACACGAAAAAAGAGGCTCATTGACAACTTGTGCGCAAATGAGGAAAAAGGGGCGTTACATCATCTCAACCAATCAGCAGGAAGGGGGACAGCCATTGGCTGAATTTGAGTGACGTGTCAGTTGCTTGGCAGTCCGCGAATACTCAAACTGTGAGTGCAAAACCGTGAATAGTCAAGCTCTGGCTGATTTTCAGATATTTTGGTAATGGTCAAATCACGTTCCTGAGACTGTCGTTTGTTACTTGTGCAGTGTAATTTGAATTCTAAGACTCTGTTGGTTTTGGCTTGTGTTTCAATAAAGGGGTGAAGCTCCTCTTGTGTAGATGAGATTTCCCTCTGAACTGAACTGACTTTAGAATCCACCTGTAAAATAATCTCTTCTTTGACGGTGTTCATATACAAGTGGTACCTCACCTTACGAAATTAATCTGTTCCAGAAGTGGTTTCGTAACCTGATTTTTGTGTAAGTTGAGTAGCATTTTACATGTAAAACGCCTGATTCGTTCCAAAGGCCCCCAATACTACCCCTAAACCCTTTAAAAATTTATACAAGTATACCTTTTCAAGGCCTCCTTCTGATTCAATATCGTACCGATGTTAGACGGGTTTGGCCATATTCCTTTGCGATATCCTGTCCTGGGCATGACATTAAACTGCATCCGCACATGGTAGAGAGGTAGCACCTTCCCCCAGAACGGGCCCTCTGGCCTCTTGCTATGTGTGGCACTGTTTGTGGTGCCTTAGCCTTGCCAGCACACAAACTAGGAAAAGGGTAAACTCAGACATCGCATTATATAGTCTAGTTCCTTTGAGGCAACCTGTTGACTGTGGGTTCGACTCGTGTCATTGGAATACAGGATCCTGGTTGATTTGAGTGATTTAAATCTCAAGTAGTATTGTTAAATTGCAACATGTCACTTTGGCCCTTATTTCAGCTCGACGAGAGGTTTGTGAGGCTTGGCACAAATCAAGTGGTTGATGGTGTTAATCACTGCTTAATCAGGTCAATCAAGTATGGGATTTATTTTAAACCCATGCAAGAGTATATCATGGAAGTATCCCTGGCATCTGTGAGCTGGGTGTTCCCTCACAACTAGATGTCCCCTTGTTGGGCTCCGAGGTGGGTGGGGAGCTTTGGTGATGAAGGCTAATAACTTAAATATGGCTTCTTCATCAAAAAGGAAAATTAGTAAACTCGGACTTCGAAACCAATAATTGTACAATGGATCAGAACTGGCCTAAGTATTTAGTGATAGAAGGCACTGACGAGAGCAGACCTCTTAAAAAAAATTATCCCCTTTTGGAATAGCAAAAGGGATTCAAGGTTTGGCAGGAGAGCCAAAAAAGGTTACAAGCATGCGCTCTGGAGATCTCCTGGTGGAAGTTGCTTGTGCAAAACATTCTCGGCATTTACTGAAATCCAAAATATTAGTAAACGTCCAAGTGAAAATCTCCCCGCATAATCTCTTAATACAAGGAAAGGTGTTATTAGATATTTCGAACTGAAGGGATGCACTGAACAAGACATTCAAGAGGGGCTCTCTTCACAAAGGGTCAATGAGGTTAAACACATACAAGTAACTAGGGATGGGTTAAAGGTGCCCTCAGGAACGGTTGTGCTCACCTTTGATAGTACAGTACTACCTAAAGAAGTGAAAGTGGGCTACCTTAATGTTCCAGTGAGCCTGTTCATCCCAAATCCCACTAGATGCTTTCAGTGTCAGAGATTTGGCCATTTTAAGGATAGATGTCAGCATGATGCTGCCTGTGCTAAATGCGGTGAGGTAGGTCATGATAACAAAGATTGATCAGCCTGTTGCCGGTTGTGTTAATTGTAAAGGTGACCATCATGCCTATTCCAAGAATTGCCCAAGGTGGATGCGTGAAAAAGAAATACAGAAGTTGAAATGTACATTGGACATCACCAGATGTCCAACTGAAGCGCGAAAACTTATGGAGAATAGGCAATCATCCTGCCCGTAGAGATCATATGCACTGGCTGCTGCAGCCTAAGTTATGACCACTTCTACTTCAGTTCAAACAGAGCTTACCTGGCCAAAAAAAAGCTCGCAGTTTGTGCTGAACCTAATGCTCAAAGTTCTAAGAGTACACAGGCGGTTTCATCTGGACATCAATCCCTTCACCAGAAAACAGAAACTTTCAAAATCCCCAAAATTAACAAATCAGCTTCTGAATCACCAAAATCTTCTGAAAATCATAATTTCAAATCGCCAATCTAAAGGGTCCGAAAACCCAGTCTTGCAGCACAATAAATTTCATACTTTGGAGCAGGAGGGTATAGGGGAGGAAGATATGTTAACAGACATCACTTCTCCTACTCCTCCTGTTGCAACTAAAACTAATCCTGTTAAAACAGGACAAAAGAGTAATAAAATAACCAGCAAAAAATGAATAGTAAATAAGGTACTGTTCAGTGGAATTGTCGTGGACTCAAGGCAAACTTTGAAGAAATAAAAAGTATCATTAATGATAATGTACCATATGTTATCTGTCTTCAAGAAACTTTATTAAAAGACTCAAATAATATCAGTTTTAAGGGATATGTTGTACAAAATATCCGTTTCGCCTGCTGATGGGAAGGCCATAGTAGGATCCTCCATCTTGGTCAAGTGTGATACTCCTCATGAACCCATATTATTAAATTCATCATTACAAGCAGTGGCCATAGGAGTCACCGTTCATAAACCCATCACTATTTGTTCATTATACATTCCTCCAAAATATAAATCGAAAGATCAAGAGCTGGATGAACTCTTTGACCAGCTTCCTGCCCTGGTTTTGCTTCTCGGATATTTCAATGCACACTGCATTATTTGTGGATCGAGTAATCTTGATCAAAGAGGCTTTCAGGCAGACAATTTTATTACGAGACATGATCTGTGTATTTTAAATAATAAATCATCCACTTACCTTCATCCATCATCAGGAACTTTTACATCAATTGACTTAAGCATTTGCTCACAGTCATTGTTGATGAATTTTGATTGGCAAGTTGGTGTTGATCAGCATGGGAGTGACCATTTTCCCAATATTGATTAGTCCCATTATTCCAGTAGGTGTAGACAAGCCACCAAAATGGCAATTGCATAAAGCTGACTGTAGTAAATTCAAGGTACAGTCGGCCCCCTACTTATGAAACCCCCTGGGTACGAAAATTCCGGGTTACGAAAACCATTTTCTTAGGTTTTCGTTCCCAGGATACGAAAACAACCTCTTATGAAATGTGCCATTCAAATGCGGCCAATCAAAATTTCTCATGATGCGTGAGTTGCTCTCTCATTGGCTGTCTCCCAACATCCTGCCCCGCTGGCCTCCCATTGGCTAGGAGAGATGACGCAGCTGAACCTCCTGTACCCATACTTCCTGTTTGTCACATGCGTGAAGGAGAGTTGACTGTTGGCTTGTTTTGAGATTGATCATGCAGTGTTATATTTCGTTATCGCCGAAACCCCTGTACAATCCGGACGATATTGAACCAGAACGAAACCTTAAACTGGAAATACTGTGACGGAGGCGATTATTTCGGCATGATATTAAAACAAAGTGCTCCGTGGGAGAAGACCTCCAATCTCGCAAGGAAGCAAGTTAATACTGAATGAGGACCACTGATCTTTCAAACAGGTACTGTAATTCCGCTTTAAAGAAAACATCCTGTCCATTTAAACATTTAAATAGAATTGGTCCGTCAGCTTGTGTGTGTGTGTGAGAGAGTGAGAGATGGAGACAGAGACAGAAGGAGGCTTAACTCTTTAGTTTTTAGTTTATTTTTAAAGTTGTTTAATTCAGTAAATGTTTAATAAATGTAGTGCATCCCTCAAGGAATCAAGTTAAAGTTGAGTTTGGATCTGTCAAGGAGGGAATGCGTTTTGAATTCCTTGTCTTAAAATGCTCCGGCATCCTGCTTGTGGGCGTGGCCCGCAGCGCCACAATAAACATTTAAGTGTTCCAGCTCGTCCTTTTCAGCATGGTGCTGCGCCATGCCTAATGTTTACAGCGCCATGCTCCTTTACACAACACCATGACCAAAATATACAGCACCATGCTTAATTTTTTATATGCAACTGCTGCACGCAGAACTTCTTTGAGCCTCCCCTGTTGGAAACTTTCCCGCAGCTCCACATATTAGTAATGTGTGCGCGTGCGCAATATAACACATTTTATTTATGCTTCGAAGCAGAGCGGCAGTCTTAAAGCGAACGTTACTTTGAACAATAGGCCTAGATTTATTTTTAAGAAATCGCCCTCCAGGAGTATTAACTATGGTGTTTCATTGAATTATTCAGATCTATACGGATTATTATCTGTCAACATGCCGACTAGAAAACAAAAATTACAATAGCTAAGCAAGTCAGCTGTAGGCACAGCATCGACGCTTTCTTTTCACACACATAGGTATGTAGATTCTAGCGCACTATTATTAAACTACGAAAGTTAGACATCTACAGTTAAATTTTCATTAACGTTGGTTGCCATTCTATGCCGAACATTTAGAAAATATATATTTTTAAACCTCGTATATAAAACACACCAGCGATTTTTGACCTTTAAATTTCATTTAAAAAGTGCTGAATATACTCGAAGATTTACTGTATTGTTATGGGCTTGTAAATATTTGTATAAATATAAAATAATGGATGTATAAGTGTTGAGTGTAATTATATTCAGTGAATGTGCTGTAGAGAGAGAGAGAGAGAGAGAGAGAGAGAGAGCGAGACACATGAATTTTCCATAAGGGAACCTAGTTGCGCACCCTGGTGGCGGGTTAGGTGATGTGGTATTTTCCAGAATGGAACGTTCCCGAATTTTAGGGAATCTATATTAAGGACCTGTTATATAATTATATAATAAAATAAAAAAAGACTTTCAACAGTTTAACACTTGCCAAATATTAGTGCCTTGTTTTTTAATAAAATTTTTGTGAAAAATTTATTAAGCCTGTTGTGTCATTGTTACAAAAACTGTGCCCTCAATACTATGCTTCCGCGCGCATTGTGCGCTCATTTTGAAATATTTACCATGCCCATGTGAAATCCTAGCTGGAACACTGTTTGTGTATACAATACACATTTAATGCATACTGTATTTTGTGTGTTTGAGAGATAGAGAGAGCCAGGTGTGTGTGTTAATAAAAAATGTTTAATAATGGTTTAATTAATAAATGTTAATAAAATGTTTAAATTGTTTAATAAATAAATTTCTTTTACTTTTACCACATATTTCATACAAAATTGGTGTACTTTTATCATTTTTAAAGGGGTTATGGGGTTTATCCAGTCCAAAGACTGGAGACTTGGAATGAATTAGGCGTTTAACATGTAAAACGCACCCCCTACTTACGAAACTCCCGTGTTACAAAAACGCCACTGGAACGGGTTAATTTTGTAAGTTGGGGGCCGACTGTACTGTGTTCATTGGAAATCAACCATGATACTTTTCAAAATCCTACTGGTATAGAATTATTCGTCTCATGTCTCAAGAATATTATTGCTGAAACGGTCCCCAAGTCCATGAAAATTCTTACATCTAAGCATAAACCATGGTTTAACAATGAGTTGGTTAAAGCTGTGAAGGAGCGTTAAAGTATTCTAAATAAATTTAAAAAGGTACCCACTCAAGCAAATCTAGAAACGTACAGGTTAACACGTGCCAAAACTCGGCGCATTATCAAACAAAATAAAAGGAAATCCTGGCAAGATTATGTATCAAAATTAAATTCGTGGTCTTCTGCAGAAAAAAAAGACCTGGGATCTTTTCCTTTTGGCTTTTTCCCTTTCACGGGAGTCGCCAGAGCGAATCATTTAATTCGCACATTTGATTTGGCATAGGGTTTTACGTCGGATGCCCATCCTGTCACAACCCTTTTAGCAAGGGACAGAAACGCACTGACTGCTTTGCAGCCTACTCTTTACGAAAGTCAGCAAAGGTTCTTTTACATGCCTCTCACCATAGACAGTGGTCCCGCTTTTGATAACCCAGTTAGCTGCACTGGGGGGGGACAGTGACAACCCTTTGGGGACTCGAACCCCCGACCTGAGGATCAGCGATCCTGCGCCCTATCCACTAGACCACCACTGCCCTAAAAAAGACTTTGGATATGGTAAGGAAAATTAGTGGGGAAACAAGTTGGTGGTAATGTTACTTTCATTAATAAACCTGATGGTAACTAAGCTTCTAAAAATGTATATAGCTAATACATCAGCTGATGAATTTGAAAAGAATTCATCTTCCAATAATTACTCACCCGTGTTTCAAAAACATCAGAAACAACAAGAAAAAGTCAAACTAAATTTTAATTCAAATAACTCTGAAATTTACAACTTTTTTCTTTTAGTGCTAAAGAATTGAAAGACTCTGAGTAAGGCACATGATACAGCCACTGGACCTGATGACATTCACTACCAGTTCCTTAAACACCTACTAGAGGAATCCTTACTGATTTTGCTTGATATTTTTTAATGACATGGGAAACTGGAAATTTTCCAGAGTCTTGGAGGGAAGCTACAGTAATTCCTATTCCCAAACCCGAGAAAGATCATTCCTATCCAACTAATTTTTGTCCCATAGCTCTGACCCAGCTGTTTATGTAAAACCGTGGAACGAATGGTTAATAATTTCCGAGTTTGATTTCTTGAAAAGAATCAACTACTTTCAAAATCACAAAGTGGTTTTAGACATTTTAGAACTACTATCCATCACTTAGTTTCTCTTGAATCAAACAGCCAAAATGCATTTGTCAGAGCGGGACATATGGTTTCTGTTTTCTTTGATTTAGAGAAGGCTTATACTACGTGGAAACGGAATTTTAAAAGATCTTCATGAAATGGGCCTTTGTGGTAGAATGCCTACAGTTGGTCCTCTACTTAAGAAACAAATCCGTTCCAGAGCCTTTTTCGTAGCCTGGAGTTTTCGTAAGTAGAGGTGCATTTTGCATGTAAAACGCGTGATTCGTTCCAAGACTACCCCATAAACCCTTTAAAAAATGATAAAAGTACACCAATTTTGTATGAAATATGTGTTAAAAATAAAAGAAAATTATTTATTAAACCATTTAAACATTATTGTAACATATTAAACCATTTTATTAACATTTTAGTAATTAAACCATTTAGTAAACATTTTTTATTAACGCACGTACACACAGTGAAGGTCCAGACAAAGTGAGATTCAGAAGACCCTTATGATATCTCGGAGACATCCAAGGAAGCAGTCTCCTTTGCCCGGACGTGGGTCACCGGGGTTCCCGATCGGACCGATCCTCGGCTACTTACTCTGACCCTTGAGACATGGAATGTCACCTCTCTGGCATGGAAGGAGCCTGATCTGGTGCGTGAGGTGGAGAGATTCCCACTAGATGTAGTCGGGCTCACCTCAACGCACAGCTTGGGCTCTGGAACCATCCATCTCGAGAGAGGCTGGACCTTATTTTATTCTGGAGTTGCTCATGGGGAGAGGCGGCAAGCCGGTGTGGGTATTCTTGTTGACCCCCGTTTTGCTGCCCAAATGTTGGAGTTCTCCCCGGTTGACGAAAGGGTAGCTTCCCTCAGTCTTTGGGTGGGGGGAATGGGTCCTGAGTGTTATTTGTGCTTATGCACCAAATGACGGTTGAGAATACCCACCCTTTTTGGAGTCTTTTGGGAGGAAGGGGGGGGGGGGGGGTTTGGAAATCGCTCCCTCGGGAGACTAACTCGTCTTGTAAGATTACAACGCCCATGTGGGCAACGATAGTGTGACCTGGAAGGGTGTGATCGGTAGGTACGGCCTCTCCGGTCTGAATCCAAATGGTGTTTCATTGTTAGACTTCTGTGCTCGTCACAGTTTGTCTATCACGATCACCATGTTCGAACAGAAGTGTGCTCATAAGTTCACTTGGCACCAGGACACCCTAGGTCGCAGTTTGATGATTGACTTTGTAGTCATGTCATCGGACTTGCGGCCATGTCTTCTGGACAGTCAGGTGAAGAGAAGAGCTGAGCTGTCTACCGATCCCTACCTGGTGGTGAGTTGGCTTGGGTGGTCGGGGAGGCTGCCTTCCAGACCTGGCAGGCCCAAGCGTGTAATTAAGGTCTGCTGGGAACATTTGGAGGAGTCCCCTGTCCGAGAGGCCTTTAACTCCCACCTCCGGCAGAGCTATAACCACGTCCCAGAGGAGGCGGGGGACATGGAATCCGAATGGGCCATGTTTCGTGCCCCCATTGCTGAGGTGGCAGCCCAGAGCTGTGGCTGTAAGGTCGTTGGTGCTTGTCGTGGCAATAACCTCCGAACCTGGTGGTGGAGCCGTCCAGCTGAAGAAGGAGGCCTGTCGGGTTTTATTAGCCTGTGGGACTCCTGAGGCAGCAAACAGGTACCGGCAGGCCAAACGTGCTGCAGCCGAGGCTTTCGCAGATGCAAAATCTCGGCCTGGAGAATGATTATCGGTTGGCTTCAAAAAGGTTCTGGACCGCCATTTGACGCCTCAGGAGGGGGAAGCAGTTCTCCACAAACACTGTTTACAGTGGAGGTGGGGAGCTGCTTATCTCGACTGGGAATGTTGTTAAGAGGTGGAGGGAATACTTTGAGGACCTCCCCAATCCCACCAACACGCCCTCTGTGGAAGAGGAAGACCCTGGGGGTTTGGGTAGGGGTCTGCCCATTATTGGAGTGGAGGTCACTGAGGTTGTCAAAAAACTCCTCGGTGGTCGAGCTTCGGGGTTGGACGAGATCCGCCCGGAATATCTCAGGGCTCTGGATGCTGTAGGACTGTCTTGGTCGACACGTCTCTGCAACATCGCGTGGTCATCGGGGGCTGTACCTCTGGATTGGCAAGCTGGGGTGGTGGTCCCGATTTTTAAGAAGCGGGACCGGAGGGTGTGTTCCAATTATCGGGGAATCACACTCCTTAGCCTACCTGGGGAAAGTCCATGCAGGGGTACTCGAGAGGAAGATCCGACCGATAGTCGAAGCTCGGATTCAGGAGGAACAATGTGGTTTTTGTCCTGGCCGCAGCACTCTTGACTAACTCTATACGCTCCACAGGATTCTGGAGGGGGCATGGGAGTTTGCCCAATCTGTCCACATGTGCTTTGTGGATTTGGAGAAGGCTTTCGACCGTGTCCCTCGAACAATTTTGTGGGGCGTGCTCCAAGAGTACGGCGTTCCGGACCCGTTGCTCCGGGCCATTCGGTCGCTGTGTCATCGGAGCCAGAGTTTGGTCTGTATTGGCAATAACAGGTCGAATTTGTTTCCGGTGGGAGTTTGAGTCCGCCACGGCTGTGCTTTGTCACCGATTTTGTTCATAATTTTTATGGACAGAATTTCTAGGCACAGTCAAGGCGTTGAGGGGTTCGGGTTCTGGGGCCATCAGATCTCGTCTCTGCTTTTTGCGGATGATGTTGTCCTTTTGGCTTCATCAAGTCGGGCCCTCCAGCTCTCATTGGAGCGATTCGCAGCGCCAAGTCTGAGGCCATGACTCTCAGTCGGACAAGGGTGGAATGCACCCTCCGGGTCGGGAATGAGGTCCTGTGCCAAGTGGGGGAGTTTGAGTATCTTGGGGTCTTGTTCACGAGTGAGAGAAGGATGGAGCGGGAGATCGACAGACAGATCGCTGCAGCCTCTGCTGTTAAGCGGAGCCTGTACCGGTCCGTCATGGTGATGGAGCTGAGCCGCAAGGCGAAGTTCTCAATTTACCAGTCGATCTACGTTCCAACCCTCACCTATGGTCACGAGCTTTGGGTAGTGACCGAAAGAACAAGATCGCGGATCCAAGCAGCTGAAATGAGCTTGCTTCGCCGGGTGGCGGGGCTCTCCGTTAGTGATAAGGTGGGACGCTCTACCATCCGTGGGGAGCTCGGAATAGAGCTGCTAGTCCTCCGCATTGAGAGGGGCCAGTTGAGGTGGCTCGGGCATCTGGTTAGAATGATTAGACTGGTTAGACGCCTCCCTGGTGTGGTGTTTTGGGCATGTCGAACCGGGACGAGACCCCGTGGTCGACCCAGAACACGCTGGAGGGACTATATCTCTCGGCTTGTCTGGGACCGCCTCGGTGTCCCCCCGGGAAAGTTGGAGGAGGTGGCTGGGGAGAGGGACGTCTGGACTTTTCTTTGGTTGCTTCCCCCGCAACCCGACCCTGGACTTAGCTTAAGATGTCGATGACGCAGACACAAGCGCTCTCTCTCTCTCTCTCTCTCGCTCTCTCTCAAACAAACACACATTTGTGGCGCGCTCCGCTGAATGCGGGCTCCGCCCACACGCAGCTGACGCCGGAGCTCTTGAGACAGAGAATTCAAAGCGCACTCCCCGCTTGACCAATCGGAGGTCCGGACTCAACATTAACTTGTTTTCTTGAGGGATCAGAGGTCCGGATGAGCCCCGTTTAGCTCACATTTGGCAGAGCGCCACATTTATTAAACATTTACTGAATTAAACAACTTTAAAGATGAATAATTAGCTGAGCGCACTCAAAAGAGCGTTAAAAACTCCTGCCTCCTTTCTGACTGACTCTGTATGCAGTCTGTACGCAGTCCTGTGTTTGTTAGGGCTAGTGCGCCACATCTCTGCTCAAATCGGCCATAAAAACTGTCTTCATTCCTTCTCGTTTCACTTGGTTGTCTCGTCATGTAAACCAATAGTCATTACCAATGAGCCGTGTTTATATGATTATAAGTTGAGCTCTCTCAAATAAACTCATGAACCAACAGTACAACTCTCCTTTATGCGTGTGACAAACAAACTTTATGGGTGCAGTACTATGGAGATTCAGCTCCATCCTGGCCAGTGGGAGGCCAGCGGGGCGGGATGATGGGAGACAGCCAATGAGGGAGCAACTCTTGCATTGTTTGAATTTTTGAATGGCGCGTTTGGCGCTTTTCGTAAGAGGTTGTTTCGTATACGGAGGGTGAAAATTTAGGAAAATGTTTTTTGTGACCTGGATTTTTCGTACTCGGAGGCTTTTCATAAGTAGATGGCCGACTGTATATTTTAAAACTTATTATCCGACAGATGTTTTAGAGTTCGCATTGGGAACACATTTTCCTCCCCTCATGAACAGGAAATGGGCGTTCCCCAAGGTAGTATTTTATCTGTTACATTGTTTAGCGTGACCAATAAATAGTAATAATCTGGGATAGAGGGCATTGAAAATTCTTTATTTGTTGATGACTTTGCTATAAGCTGCAGGTCGAAAAATATGAGCACTATTGAGAGGCAACTGCAATTATGCCTGAATAAAATACAAACATGGGCAGAAAACAACGGTTTCAAATTTTCCCAGTCAAAAACCGTATTGTTCACTTTTGTAACAAATGAAAAGTACATCACGATCCAGAACTTTCATTCAAAGGCAATATCATTCCATTAGTAGACCAGGTTCAGTTCCTGGGGCTCATCTTTGACAAGAAACTTAATTTCAAGGCACATATTGACTGTTTAAGAACAAAATGTGAAAAGTCTTTTAATTTGCTAAAAGTGGTATCTAAAATGGATTGGGGAGCCGACGGCAAAGTATTAAGACTTTATAGATCTCTTATCAGATCAAAATTAGATTATGGCTCCATAATCTATGGTTCCGCTCGGAAGTCCTATTTACAGAAGCTAGAAACCATTCAAAACCAAGCTCTGAAAATATGCTTGGGAACTTTTATAACTTCATCTATCTCTAGTTTACATGTTGAAGCGGGCGAACTGCCCATGCATTTGCGTAGAGAAAAGCTAGCATTGCAGCATGCCCTTAAACTTAAAGCCAACAAAAATAACCCTGCCTATGAGAAAGTCTTCGGTGTCGTAAATGAACAATTTTTCATTTAAAAGCCTACAGCAATTCGCCACTTCGTATTAAGGATTAAAGAATCTTTGAAGAATTTATGCCCAAGGTTAGACAATATAATGCAATATGCTGTACTAGAGGTTCCACCATGGCAGTTGAAAAGACCAGTAATTAATCCGTCATTGTCACACTATCCGAAGGGTTTTACAGATCCTTTCGATTTTCAAGTTAGACTCCACCTCCCTATTCCGTCATATCAGGACTACGTGAGATGCGCGTGCGCAGAATATCAGTTTGCGTGAGGAGAATATCGTGTTCAACATACTTTTTATCTATGCTGCGTTTTTTTTTTTTTTTTTTAATTTCTCTCGTTAGAAGTGGAAGTTCGTGAGAACTGAGTGTGATTCTTTGTTTCAAAATCACTTTTGGAGACTTTCAGCTGGTTCGCTTGAATGACAGCTGTGAATTTGACCAAAACGGCCACGGGTCATGGTCAACCTAAAGGGCTAGAACAGTGGCGACACAGAGTGTCCAGCAACAACGTTTCTCTTTTGCAATTCTCTCGTTGGAAGTAGAAGTTCGAAGAACTTTTGTAGGACTGAGTGTGATTCTTTGTTTGAAATCACTTTTGGAGATTTCTAGCTGGTTCGCTTGAACGACAGCTGTGAATTTGACCAAAGCGGCCGCGGGTCGTGGTCAACCTAAAGGGCTAGAACAGTGGCAACACGTGGTATGTCCAGCAACAACCCCGAGGGGGTAGAGGCTCGTGAGGGAGCACTTGGCATTGTACAGAGCATGCCGTCAACTTCCAGAAGTGGAAAGAGAAGGAAATCCTCATGGGTAAGGAAAGAGCAGCCAAATGTCGAGCACATTGCTGAATCAGATGAGAAATTGAATCGGGTGGTGAGATCCCTTATGATCTAGTTTCGGCCAAAGCTCGAGGCGACAAGCCAGCGAGCAACAAGGAAGGCGCAGTCACCGCTGATAACCATCTCATGAAACTTTTAGATTTTATGGTGAAAAATCAAGTGACTCAGACTGCAGCTATGCAGAAAAGACATTCGAAAATGTGGGTAGGAATTTGACCACTTTTCACGGTGACGAAAATTCACGTCTGTCTTTGATCCCGCCCACTTCCGATTGCGTACCAGGCGGAAGTAAACAAACAATGGTGGAACGCGACGCCACTTCCGATACAGATGAGGAGGAAGGCGCTGAATTTGATACATTTAGTGTGTCAGGTATGTGTGAATGATAGTGAAATCGGTGACCCAGACACAGAAGACTCTGATGCCTCGTTCATGTCTTCATTAATGAACGAATTCGCAGATTTCTTTGGTGACGATGAAAAGACTTCAGACGGTATAAAACCGGAGTTAGCGAAGTCGATTGGGGATGGACTGGCCAAAGTGCCAGATTTCACAAAGGTGAAGGGCTTAATGGACAAATATTTTCGTCCCAAGAATTGTGAAGGCTTAGTGGTGCTGAAAGTAAATGAAATCTGGCATGAGGCGAAAGCATAAAGCAAAACAAGAGACATTAAAATGCAACATGGGCCGGGCTTACTGGTTAAATCCATGATCCCCATCATTCAAGTTGCTGACACGCTGATGACAAGCATAATACAGCGTTGGTGGTATAGTGGTGAACATAAGCTGCCTTCCAGGCAGTTGACCCGGGTTCGTTTCCCGGCCAACGCACCAGGGTTCAGACTGCTGACAGGTGCACAAGCAGACATGAATGTGAAAAGGTGTGATGCATTTAAGCAGTACTGTACTTGACTGGGCCATATAAGAGCCTTTTTACTTCTGGTATGATCACCACCAGTAAGTATCTGTTTGGTGCTGAGTTGCATGAGAAAATAAAGGACATTGGAGACTCTAAACAGATGGGAAAAAGTTTTTGTGTCCAACAGACCAAGATATCGTCAGGACAAGCCACGGTTTCATCCATATAACCACAGTGGCTCTGGAGGTTATCGCCAACAAAAATTTCAAGACCACAGCTAAGCAAGGGCGAGATGGTGGAAAAGGACAGAACACTTTTTTTTTTTTTA
This sequence comes from Plotosus lineatus, assembly GCA_024760905.1. Classification (NCBI taxonomy): domain Eukaryota; kingdom Metazoa; phylum Chordata; class Actinopteri; order Siluriformes; family Plotosidae; genus Plotosus; species Plotosus lineatus. Next base: position 39,497,803 of record CM045732.1, on the reverse strand, counting down.
CAGAAGCATAAGAGGGACGAAGGGTTCCACAAGTAAAGGCAGAATTGTCAAAAAGGTAACAAGGTGAGGCACATACCAGGAGTTTTTTGTGATAAACACTCCTGAAAACTTTTATGTTGGGAAAGTGCAACATTTTGCAAGTAAATGGGCTGACATTTCATCTGATCCTTGGATGTTCACTAATATTGAGGGTGTAGATATAGATTTCACTCTAACACCATCCCAGCAGACCATACCTAATGCTTTTAAGTTCACAGAGAATGAGTGCATGCTCGTTACAGAAGAACTTTCCCACATTTATGACAAAGGTATCATAGAGGCATGGGAACATGTAGATGGTGAATTTATATCAAATATATTTTCTTGTATCAAGAAAAATGGTTCCTTGAGAATCAATTTGAACCTCAAAACATTGAACGACAGTGTTGAAACCTGCCAATTTAAAATGGATACTTTCAGATCTGCCATCTTCTGGTGGGAAAAGGGCTGCTATTTTGCCTCTGTAGATTTAAAGGATGCCTACTTTAGTATTCCAGTAAGGCACGAAGAAAGTAAATATTTGAGATTTGTCTAGAATTAAACTTTATTTCAGTTTACTTGTCTTCCAAATGGGCTTGCGTCTGCACCTAGAATCTTTACTGAGCTGGTGAAACCAGTTTTTTTCAGGGGTTTCCAAACACCTCCTACATTGACGACTCTCTTGATTAGTTTGACAAAACAGCACTAAGGAAAATGTGGCAATCACAGTGAAACATCATGACAGTTTAGGTTTTACTGTACATCCTGTTAAGTCTGTTCTTACCCCAACTAAAGAAATTACGTACCTGGAATTTATTAACAGTGAGAGCATGACTGTTACATTGACGGAGGATAAAAAGAGCAAAATTGTTCAAAAATGTTTGGAATTACTAAATGGCGAACGTGTCCCCATCAGAGATTTGGCTGTTTTGATTGGTCAATTTAATATGGCTGCACAAGGAATGAAACATGCCCCTGTTTTCTCCAAACTAATTGAAATTCTCAATCATGGCTTGAGATTAGCTAAAGGCAATTTTGACTCTTCAGTGTTGTTTGATTCAGATTGTGTGAATGATTTGACTTGGTAGATAAACAATACAGGCAATTGCCCCAAACCATTTCAGGTTCCACAGCCAGACATGGCAGTTAAGACTGATGCATCAAAAACTGGTTGGGGAGGAGTGAAAGACTGATAAAACTAGTACTTGGGGTTTATGGTCTGCTGAAGAAAGTGAACTTCCTATCAATATTTTGGAACTAAAGGCAGCCTACTTGTGTGTACAAACTTTCTTTTCATCCCAGACAAGATATTCATATCAGGCTAATGTTAGATAATACAACAGCGGTGTCCTATATTAACAATATGGGTGGGATGAAGGTTGGATGTAACAATGCCACTAGGGAACTGTGGCTATGGGCTACTGACAGGATTATTTGGTTGGCAGCTGCTCATTTGCCTGGGGTGTGTAATTATGAAGCAGATGAGTGTTCAAGGAAGTTCCCAGATGACAAAGAATGGCACTTAAATGAACAGGTGTTTACACAAATATGGGATGTGTTTGGGAAGCTGGTTAGAGAATTGTTTGCTTCCAGATTAAATACACAATTGAACAGATACATATATTAGTACCCTGACCCGGTGCAGAAGCTGTTGATGTTTTTACTGTGTTTTGGGGGGGGAATTCTTATGACTATATATTTTGCCCTTTCAGTGTGATTGGCAGAGTTCTGCACAAAGTAATTAACGAAGAGGCAGAAGTGATCATGGTAGCACTGCTATGGACAACTCAATTTTGGTTTACGAAGTTACTGGAATTGTCAATAGACTGTCCAAGATTGCTGCCAAAATCTCAATCCCTGTTACGACTCCTCAATCGACCACAGTTTCGACATCCACTCCAAGAAACTCAAACTAGCAGCATTCAGGCTGTCCGAGAAGGCTTGGAAAGTCAGGGCCTTTCACCATCAGTTATAAACATTATCCTGCAGTCATGGAGACATACGACACATCAGCAATATGGGACATATTACCGAAAGTGGTTGTGTCTTTACATTGCAAGGGATGTTGATCCCCTTTCACCACCTTTGGGTGAGGCTTTGCATTTATGGTCAGTGTTATCACTCTGGTTTTGGATACTCTGCAATTAATACAGCTAGATCGACTTTATCTATTTTACCCAGATATAATGTCACTTGGAAGGTACAGCATGTGTTGTTGTATTTGAGAAATCAATTGACATGTGACTTGTTAAAAGGATTGACACTTAAGTTGTCCATGCTTACCCTGCTTTTATCAGGGCAAAGATTTCAGTCCCTCCATCTTATTGACATTAGAAATGTAGATATTTCTGATGACTGTCAAAATTAGATTTGGCGATCTCCTTAAACAGACTCGAACTGGTTTTCACCATGGTGAACTCTCTCTAGAGCTATATACCTCATCAGAGACTGTGCATTGTCAGTGTGATGAAGCTATATCTGGATATGACTCGCGACCTCTGAGGAGACGAGACAGCTTTGCTCATAAGCATTACTAGGCCTCACAAAAGAGTGAGCAAAGACACTATAAGTAGATGGATAAAGATGGTTCTCAAAAGTGCAGTTATTGATCTGTCAATATTCAAACCACACATTGTAAGATCAGCCTCTACTAGTGCAGCATTAGCTTTCAATGTGCCAATTCATTGAAAAAAAAAATGGTTCTGCGGACAGCAGGTTGGAGCAGTGAATGCATGTTCAGACAGTCTTATAACAAACCAGCTTCTCATGACAGTAGTTTCAGTAGTGCTCTTTTAAATTCTGTATCCAATGTTGGTATGTGATCATCTTGCCATAAGCTTTGCATGTTTTCCTGAATTATCAGGAATGTTTACTGATGTGACTGAGTTAACTTGTCCATTTTCACAAAAGAAATATGACGTATTGAACTAAGATTGGGCTTGATGAAATGGATGGAAATATGATTTCACTCTAAATATCTCACGTAGTCCCGATAGGACGGAATAGGGAGGTGGAATTACACAATTAAATGAGACTTATATTTGATTGTAATTCCACCGACCTATGAAGTACTGAGGGATTACGTGCCCACCCTTCCCACCCTGGCTGGGAAATATGAAATCATATTTCTACACTCTAAAGCCAGATATTTGGCGCATAGGCATCTCACGTAATCCCTCAGTACTTCATAGGTCGGTGGAATTACAATCAAATATCAACTTGCAGGTAAGTCTCATTTAATTCTGTAATTTAATGAGCTGAAAGATGCTAATAGGGACTATAATCCAATCTATACCGATAGCTCTAAGGACCCGGATAAAGTGGCAGCTGCTGCAGTAAGTAGGAGACACAGTGTTCAGGTGTGGATTTTGGATGGAGCATCTATATTCACTGGCGAATTGCAGGCGATTCTGCACGCCCTTAATATGAACACTTGAGATAAAGGCGAGAAAAGTAAGAATGGTTCATTTTTATCGAAATTCAGATTTTTACATAAACTATTAAAACAAGTATTCAACTATCACTTGCTCATGTGAAATCGACTAAAACTCACTAAAAATGTCCCCCCCCCCCATTTTTCTGACGAGGACCCTCATAAAACTAGATAAAAACAGTAGCACACTTACTGGTTTCGTTGCAATTATTCACGGAGTTCGGTACAAGACACACTATAATCCATACACCAGAAGAACGGCCGTGAAGTAGTCTTTACATTTTGGATACTGTTTTGATATTAAAATGCCGTTTTCAGCGAATGAAATAAAAGTTATGAAGACGATATGCTCGTAAACGATTCAGGCTAATTGCTAAGGAAGCTACCGAGAGGACATTTATAACTTCAACTCATGGTGTGAGGACAATTTCCTGCAGCTGAATGTAAAGAAAACGAAGGAACTCATCATAGACTTTAGAACAAAAAAATCTGATCATGCACCTGTCGTAATTAACTCGGAGACTGTTGAACAAGTTGACCAATACAAATATCTGGGAACTATCATTGACAATAAGCTGACTTTTACACAGAATACTGATGCCGTGTTCAACAAGTGTCAACAAAGACTGTTCTTCCTTCGCAAACTCAGATCTTTTCATATTGATAAAACCATTATGTTGTTATTTTACAAATCATGTGTGCAATCTGTTTTACTTTTTAGTGTACAATGTTGGTACGGCACCCTCTCTCTCAAAAACAAAAACAAACTTGGCAAAATTGTAAACGTAAGCAGCAAAATCATTGGAACTCCTTTAGACCCTATTGATTACTTTTATGAATCTCGTGTACTAAATTTAGCATCCAAAATTATTAACGATTTAAAACTCATGTTCTTCATTCTGAATATATCCTTCTTCCTTCCGGCCGCAGATATCAATTACCCAAACTTAAATCAAAGAGAGCCCGTACATCCTATATACCAACTAGCATTTTCCTTTTAAATAAGTAGCCTCCACCTTTAGTCTCTTGTATATTGTTACATTTTGTACCACTGTTTTTATCTGTTGCGTTATCTAATTTAAAAACTCAGTTTTATGTCTTAAGTCGTTACATGTCCGTTTAACATACAGTATTCTTTAAAGTATTTTTAAATTTTATTTTTGAAATTTTAGTGCTAGTTTCTTACATTGCACCTTAAGATATTTAATATTTAATGTTATATATGTATTATGTCTTCATGTTGTAATATGTTCTTATGTATGTATGTTTATGGAGCCTGTGTACGTGCAAGACAAATTCCCTCCTCGGGCAATAAAGTATTGTCATTGTCATTGTCAAGGAAGACCTGAAACGAGCACACTGATTGGTCAGCTCGGATTTGCACATGCGTAGTGCCCGTCACACGTTAACTTGCGATTTACTGCTTGCGGAATTTATCGCCGACTTTCTCTTCAATAAGTTATTAAGTTTATAAGATTGTGAATACACATAATGAAATGTCATCTGTGATGTCGAGCAGCATTAGTATAGGTGTCAAATTCGAAGAATTGGGCTTTGAAGATGCTGGTATGATTGGCGTTCTTGAAGATTATTTCGCCGGTGAGTATCTTTCTCTGCATGCAAAATTTGATTATGAAATTTGTTTTATTTGATTTGTGTATAATCTTGTCTGGACTGGACATGCTGGATCGTGGGTTGTTTAGTTTTGTACAAAAACTGGTCAAGACCTCAAAAATACTAAAATGTTTCATTCTTTTTACAGATGAACAAACTGATGATGATACCAGCTGTGTTTATGAAGATTTTGATGTTGATAAAGAAGAGGCATCTGTTAATAAAAGTGTGCACGAGTGGTGTTTGTTAAAGTGATGTGAACCTTTCTGCTGAGCAGGATGTAGATTAAGATGACAATGATGAGGGCAGAGTTGATGAAGCTTACTTGTATAAAGAGATCAGAGAGTTTTGTTATATAGTTTTCTTTTATATATTTTCAATCTGTATCATTTGAAGGCATTTGAACCTTTTTTATATAATGGTCGAAAAGATACATACTAATTTTATTGGAATAAACAGAAATGGGGGTGTCGTGTTTTTTTGGGGGGGTTTGGTTCATTTTTTGGGGGGTTACCACCATGTCTGATAGGTTTAAAAAGTGCGTGCCAGATTAAAATGAGGATGATTTCTCTTATCGCTTCCTAAAACTTTTCCTAGACATGTTTTCTAAGAGTTTATATGGCTGAGGTGCATAAAAATGTTTGGATGCTCAGGACTAATCTTGGAAGAAGGACAATCTTTGTGCTCATTTTTCTCTAAAATGTCTTTTGAAATTTTTAGTTGAATGCTGACATAAGAAATGGCATAGCTCGGTCAGTTTTTAAGGTATTTGCAAACTTTTTGCTGCATTTTGCTACTCTACCTGACCGTGTAAAAAGCTCATTTCTCATTTTTGGGCACAAGAGCCTACTTTCAGTGGAGTGGCTCACAAATATTGAGGGGAAAGAACTTAATGCAGCGAATACTTGAGAATTCAAATATTTGGTTGGGAATTTTGAGTGACATCAGTTACCAATATTCACAATTTAGGACATGCTCCTTTTAAGAAGCAATTCCCTTTAGGTTTCTTCTCAACACATGGAGAATGGAAGCAATTTTCTCTTTGGCTCTTCTTGTACAAGAGTGACACAAATGGTAACATTTGTGACATCTCTGTTTTCCTTCATTCATTTTCTGAGCCACTTAATCCGAATTAGGGTCACGGGAAGGCTGGTGCCCATCTCAGTCGACTCTGGGGTGAGAGCAGAGTACACCCTGGATAGCTTGCTCGGCCATCACAGTGCAGAAACACGTTGATGGCTATGCAGCTCCTTTTTACGAAAGCCAGCAATGATTCTTTTACATGGACCGCTCACCACATACAGTGAGAGACATGGCTGGCCTTTGATAACCCAGTTAAGCGCACTGGGGGGACAACAATGATGATCGTTAACAGTGGAGCTCGAACCCTCATCTTTGGCATTAGTAATCTAGCATCTTACCTCCAGGCCACCACTGTTTACATCCTTTTTATTATTATTATTATTATTTTTCAGTAAACAAGAGAGAAAAAAGTTGTGATTACAAAGGGTAATTATTCCAACACACACATGTAGGAGATTATTTTCAGTGTTGAACCTTGTAAAGAATAATGAGAGAGGGTTATGTTGGAGAGCCAGCAAAGCCAATTATTGTCATTGTGCAACAGTGCCTACTAGTCTGTCTGTTCTGTAATTAGCAAGCACACTTTACTTTTTTGTTGAACCACAACAATCCATGTGCTGGGGTTAGTGTGTTATACCTGCTTTAGAAAAGCTGAAAATGGTTGAGGACCACTTTGTTTCCTCAATACCAGAATCCAGTGGACAATGCACAATTCTGTTTTCTTATTACTGGCATAGTAAGCCCTTGACTATTCGTGGTTTTGCATTGGCGGATTGCTGAGCAACTGTCACGTGATTCAAATACAGCCAATGGCTATTCTCCCTTTTGCTAATTGGTTGAGATGATGTAACGCCCCTTTTTTCTCATTCACGCACACTTGGTGCCTGTGCTTTTTTTAGTGTGTGTGTGTTTTTAATTACATTAAGCTCTAGCATGCCGCCCAAGTGCTGCACACCTTCTCAGACTTCTGATAATGTGCCGAAGCGCCAGAAACGGTTAATTACGTTGCATGAAAAAGTAGAACTGCTTGATATGATTCAGGCTGCAGAAGTGTTAAGAAAACCTTTGCCATTCAAAGAGCCATTTGGACCCGTTTTCCACATTAAAGAAAACACTGGGAGCCACAAATCCTTTTTTGACATTTAACATCAAATAACACGGCATATAATGTTTTTCCCCTTTTTCCTTCATGTTAATATAAAACAACAATATGTTGCATTTATTTAAACGACTGCAGAGACAATTAAATTACAATTCTGCTTGCAGCAAAAACATTTAGATAATAAAATAACTGCCAGCCTCCCCACGCCCATAATTAGGATTAAGTGGTTCAGAAAATGAATGAATGTGTTCGAGTCCTTGTATTTTTATAAAGAAAAAGAATATCTCTCCCACTAAGCGTGGGACGGGGTGCAGACAGATATGTTAACGGGCTGGGTAGTCCACCTCACCATCACACCCTTCATGGGATTTTCTTTTTCTTTATTCGTTATATTAATGTTTTGTCACAGTTTTAATTTACAAAAACGACAGCAACACAAAATTATATGAAAACTTATTTTTTAAAGGAGCCTGCTCAACATTCTTTTAAATAATATTATTGCTTAATGCTGCACTGACTGACCCATTCTCAGAGTGGAGTCTGAACCAGATCCAGTCTTTTATTTTGTCACTGGGAGGAGAGTTATTTAATTTGGTGATTGCTGTGTATAAACAAATCTCGTCCAATGGCTCTACTTCAGATGTGATTTCCGTTCCTGGAATACAAACCCTGGCGGCGGAAAAAGTCTCTCGCTCGCTGCACTGCTGATGGTGAGAACACTCTTGCCATGATCACAAGAATTTGGAAATCCACCAACACAGCAGATAACCCCCTCCCCCCAAAAAAAACCCAAAAAACCCCAGACTCTCAATGTAGCTGATGGGCATGTCCACAAGAACACGCACACAAAATCACCCTGCCCACATCAAATAAATATCCGCCCACACCCGTGACTGTTAATTTTCATCTATATAATTTTCAACCCTAAAAGAGAAATTTTGAAAGGATATACTGGGTACTTGTGGAATGCAGCCATGAGGTGGGGGGGCACTGACCAGTGTCTCTCCCCCTCATGCCGGTCCCAAGCCCGGAGAAATGCAGAGGGTTGTGTCAGGAAGGGCATCCGACGTAAAACCAATGCCAAATATTTATGATGCAAATCAGAAGTATTACCCCCATACCGGATCGGTCGAGGTCCGGGTTAACAACGACCGCCATCAGTGCTGTCAATCAACAGGGTGCTGATGGAAATTGGACTACTGTTGGTCGAAGGAGGAGAGGTGGGAGGCGTGTCCGTAGGCAGAGAGAGAAGAGGAAAGGCATGAATCTAGGACTGAGAGTGGGGACTTTGAATGTTGGAACTATGCAAAGAAAAGGTAGAGAGCTGGCTGACATGATGCAGAGGAGGAAGGTGGACATACTGTGTGTTCAGGAGACCAGGTGGAAAGGTAGCAAAGCTAAAAGCTTAGGAGCAGGGTTTAAGCTATTTTATCACGGTGTGGATGGGAAGAGAAATGGAGTAGGAGTCATCTTGAAGGAGGAGTTTGTCAGGAATGTTCTAAAAGTGAAAAGAGTGTCAGACAGAGTGATGAGTCTCAAGTTAGAAATTGAAGGTGTGATGTTCAATGTTGTTAGTGCTTATGTCCCATAGGCAGGATGTGAGCTAGAGGAGAAGGAGAGATTCTGGAGTGAGTTAGATGAAGTGATGCAGAATACCCCCAGAGATAAGAGTGGTCATTGGTGCAGACTTCCATGGACATGTTGGTGCAGGCAACAGAGGGGAGGAGGAAGTGATGGGCAGGTTTGGTATCCAGGACAGGAATGCAGACGGACAGATGTTGGTAGATTTTGCACAAAGGGTGGAAATGGCTGTGGTAAATACTTTCTTCCAGAAGAGAGAGGAGCATAGGGTGACTTATAAAAGCGGAGGTAGGAGCACACAGGTAGACTACATCTTGTGTAGGCGATGTAATTTTAAGGGAGTCAGTGACTGCAAAGTGGTAGCGGGTGAGAGTGTTGCCAAACAGCACAGAATGGTAGTGTGCAGGATGATGCTGATGGTGAGGAAGGTGAAGAAGGCAAAGGCAGAGCAGAAGTCAAAGTGGTGGAAGCTGAAAAAGGAAGAGTGTCGTGTTGTCTTCAAGGAGGAGTTGAAACAGGCTTTGGGTGGTCAGGAAGTGCTTCCAGATGACTGGACAACTACAGCTAATGTGATCAGGCAGACAGGTAGGAGAATACTTGGTGTGTCATCTGGAAGGACAGTAGATAAGGAGACTTGGTGGTGGAATGAGGAAGTGCAGGAGTGTGTACAAAGGAAGAGGTTAGCTAAGAAGAAGTGGGACATTGAGTTGACCGAAGAGGGTAAACAAGAGTACAGGGAGACACAGCGTAAGGCGAAGGTAGCAGTGTCAAAGGCCAAACAGAGGGCGCATGATGACTTGTATGCTCGGTTGGAAAGTAAAGAGGGAGAAAATGATCTATACAGGTTGGCAGAGCAGCGAAATAGAGATGGGAAGGATGTGCAGCAAGTTAGAGTGATTAAGGACAGAGAGGGAAATGTATTGACTGAAGAGAGAAATGTGCTGGGAAGATGGAAAGAGTACTTTGAAGAGCTGATGAATAAGGAAAATGAGAGAGAGAAAAAAAGAGTAGAAGAGGAGACTGTTGAGGACCAGGAAGTAGCAAAGATTAGTAAGGGTGAAGTGAGGAGGGCATTGAAGAGGATGAAGAATGGAAAGGCAGTTGGTTCTGATGACATACCGGTGGAGGTATGGAAGTGCCTAGGAGAGGTAGCAGTAGATTTTTTGACAAGAACATTCAACAAGGTCTTTTGAGAGTGAGCAGATGCAAGTGGAATGGAGGAGAAGTGTGCTGGTTCCCATTTTTAAGAATAAGGGAAATGTGCAGAGTTGTGGCAACTACAGAGGGATAAAGTTGATGAGCCATACGATGAAGTTATGGGAAAGAATAGTGGAAGCTAGACCAAGGGCAGAGGTCAGCATTTGTGAACAACAGTTTGATTTCATGCCAAGAAAGAGCACCACAGACGCAGTGTTTGCTTTGAGGATGTTAATAGAAAAGTACAGAGAAGGTCAGACGGAGCTGCATTGTGCCTTTGTGGATCTGGAGAAAGCATATGACGGTGCCGAGAGAGGAACTGTGGTATTGCATGAGAAAGTCTGGAGCAGCAGAGAAGTATTTTAGAGTGGTGCAGGACATGTAAGACAGTGGTGAGGTGTGCTGTCGGTGTGACAGAAGAGTTCAAGGTAGAGGTGGGACTGCATCAAGGGTCAGCTCTGAGCCCCTTCTTGTTTGTTATGGTGATGTACAGGCTGACAGACGAGGTTGGTTAGGCAAGAATCTCCATGGATTATGATGTTTGCAGATGACATTGTGATCTGCAGTGAGAGCAGAGAACAAGTGCAGGAAAACCTAGAGAGGTGGAGGTATGTCCTGGAAAGGAGGGGGTTGAAGATTAGCCTCAGTAAGACAAAATACATGTGGATGAATGCCAAGGACCCAACAGGAACGGTGAGGTTACAAGGAGCAGAGATATGGAAGGTGGAGGATTTTGAATACTTAGGCTCAACAATCCAGAGCAATGGATAGTGTGGAAAAGAGGTGAAGAAGCGTGTGCAGGCTGGTTGGAATGGTTGGAGAAAAGTGTCCGGTGTGATGTCTGATAGGAAGGTATCGGCAAGAATGAAAGGAAAAGTGTACAAGACTGTGTTGAGGCCAGTGATGTTGTATGGTTTAGAAACATTGTCCCTGGGGAAAAGACAGGAGGCAGAGCTGGAGGTAGCAGAGATGAAAATGTTGAGGTTGTCTTTGGGAGTAACGAGGATCAGGAATGAGCACATCAGAGGGACAGCACATGTAAGACGATTTTGAGACAAAGTCAGAGAGGCTAGATTGAGATGGTTTGGACATGTACAGAGGAGGGATGCTGAGGTTGGAACTACCAGGCAGAAGGCCGAGAGGAAGACCAAAGAGACGATTCATGAACGTGGTGAAAGAGGACATGAGGGCAGTTGGTGTAAGAGAAAAAGATGCAGAGGATAGGGTGAGCTCGAGACAGATGATTCGCTGTGGCGACCCCTGAATAGAACAGCCGAAAGTAAAAGAAGAAGAACAATCGTGTTCGACGTAATAAGCGCCCTGCTCCAATAAGTCCCTCCACCCGATATTTTTGAGCTTGTTTCTAATAACTGCGCATGTGTACTGGTAGCAAAATTGTAGATCAAACTTGTCAATTTTACTCGATCAGTCCCTGTCACTGTAAAATGAGGCGATCACTGCCTGTATGTAAAAGTGAGTTTATACGGTATTTCATGACCCCCTCCAGCTGGGGAATGTCTATAATGTTCATCTGTAACAACACATTTGATTGTTCCCCGTGCTTTAAAAAAACAGGAAAATATTTTGCTGTGTTCTATTGGAATTGTTCAACAACCGATGAACCATTCGAAACTGCGACAGCAAAACTATCAGATGCTCTGAATGAATGGAGCGACGAGCCAGATATGGACCTATCACAAAGTGATGACGAGTATTTTTCACCCGATTCTCCTGCTCACTAACTTCATAAATTTAAGCATGTTCCTGGACATGTACTTTTGTTTATATTTGTGTTGATTGGTTCAACGTGGCATGTGCTAAAGTTGACATTGTTGACTGACTCGATTTTACTTCCGGGAAAATGTGTAAAGGAACAGTTGAAAGAAAAAGAACACCGGGAAGGAAAAGTAAGGTTTTTCTTTTTTTTTTTTTTCTTTTTTTTTTCTTTTTTTTTTAATATTTTATTTTTCATTTTTTTTAAAGAAAATTATGCTGTTTTCTGTTTATTTTCAGCTTTCATGTAAGTAGTTTGTTTGATACCACAAAATGAATAACACAACTACCAGTAAAACTCTTGTATTGTTCTGTTATTATTCATGTTTTCCACCTTGATGGCAATAAGCACTTACCCTTCAACTCCACTGTGGGGCCTGTGGTGTCGTAGTTAAGAGTGCTGCGCTCATGATGAGGAGGTTGTGAGTTCGAATCCCTGTTAGATCCCCACTGTGCTAAGACCCCTGGTCAGAGTCTCAACAACAAGTGTGCCTCTGTTCAGCCATCATTATAAATGGGAACCAGTAAAAATATACTGGGAAGGTAGCCTGCGATGGACTAGCATCCCATCCCATCCATCGCGTTATGCTACAGAAACCAAGAATAAACACCGGCCTGATGAGCCACTAGGCTCGGGTGTAAAAAGCCCAAAAGACTTTACCTTTACCTTCCACTCCACTGATAACATTTTAATAAGCACCCACCCACTCCAATTTTTAAAGTGCCCCGGGTGCTTATCACGTCAAATACAGTATGTGAAAATGATTCCTCGAGCTCCCTGAACCAACCGCTCTTTCATTATTCTGGTCCGCAGGTTATATGTGAGCCATCAGGAAAGATAAAGTGCACTGATGTGATAACCTGCTCATTCAGTACACTCATTTGGTACAATCTCAGCTGATTACAAAGTTTTAATACATTTAGGTGATACAGATGCTTATGTTAACATAAATGCTCATAAAAAATCACAAACCTGGTAATTTTTCCCCATGAATTACTTGTGAAGTACTGTCTCCACAAGAGACGTCAATCCCACCACTGTGCTGACATAATTTTCAAAGAAAAACTGTTAATTTGTGCTGATCATCCCCGGAAGTGTTGTCTCTTATGGAGACAATGAGACATTGTCATCAGAGTCACTAGAATGTAATCTAATGAGTTCCGATCACCAACTGTGTAGAACTGCCAATCAGAAAGGCAACATGTCTCTGAGCATGTCTCAAGTCTTTCTGATTTCATAAACTTTTGATTGGTATGTTAATAGCTCCGTAGTGTCAGACGACTGAACTTGTCAGCACTGTTAAAGCAGGGTTGTGTTGTATGGTTATGAAAGATCTCAACTGCCATGCTGACATTTTTCATTTGTGTCGGCTTATATTGAGAGCCAATGGCTGAGAGCTTTTGTTTCTCCCTCCTGCTGATTGGTTGTAGATGTTGTGTCCACTTCTATTTTCTCCTTCACACACACACGTCATCAATGTGATTGCTTGAATTGTGAATTCACGTTTTTTTTGTGTGTTTTTAATGATTATTTAAGCCCTATGATGTCACTCAAACGCCCTGCATCTTCTCTAGCTTCTGCTAAGGAGCGTTCATTGAAGTGTCATATCTTAGGTGATGGCGGATTATTAATTTTACTGAAAAGGCCTTCTGCCTGACACTGGGGCTGGTATTGGGTTGGATTTTTCCGGACCTCCTACAAAAATGCCAGTAGTTTGATGCATTTATATAAAAAAAGAAAGAAAAAACGTAGGACTTTGATAAATAAATTAGAAACACAGTTGCGTGTCCTTTTGAGTAAAATAATGACCCGCTAAATTTTTTTTTTTCAGATGAAGGTCTTCGGTGTGGCTTTAGAAAGTCTACCGCACTGTCATGTTCTCGACTACGGTGATCTACCCTGGTAAGCTGGTTTATTCTCTATAAAATAGTTATTTTACTTTGTGTGTAATTCATTGAAAGTTTCCAATTATGCAATTGCTCCTTCCAGCTCCACCCCAGTTTATCAAATTAAGCTTTTTTTTTTTTTTTTTTTTTAAACTTTACTTTTAAAATCAATAACAGGGTTAGAGCTGGACTGAAGCCTAGAGTAAACGTATTGTGCACATATAAAGTGTTTCAGTGACAGTTAACATCTGCCCCTCCTCACCCACTCAGCTTCCTCTTGGATGCCTGTACATGCCTTCTGGGGCATTTGAACACCGAAGGCCTATTTAGAAAATCTGGATCAGTTGTTCGAGTGAAGGCACTCAGGGTAGGTGTCCTGTCTTTGACTTTTTTGACTTTCTGTTTAGACGCCCTGGCGGGGAGCCATACAATACAATTTTCCGTGGATCCGCGGAATTCCGTGGTTTTTGTCTCAAATTGGTCATTTCTGTGAATCGTTTAAAATCCGAGGAGAAAATGGGGGGGTTGTATGGGGGGTATAGGGGTACTTCTGGCAAGTTCACTTGCTTGTGCTTGAGACAAAGCGTGGCTTATCCGGACTTCTGATCTTTCAAGTGAGAAAGTGAAGGCTGAGTACTAAACAAGTATTCAATGGTGCACTTGCTCAATTGAAAGATCGGAAGTCCGGATAAGTCGTGCTTTGTCTCAAGCACGAGCAAGTGAACTTGCTCCAAGTGCCTACTTTCGGTGGAGCGCCTCACATATTGTAAGCTGCTCGTTGATCGGCTGTTTAAAGCTTAATGTAAAGTGACTTGGCTCAGCTTCATGTAAAGTGACTCGGCTCAATGGAAATGGCAGCGTGTTGTGTTTAAAATGGTGCGAACTTTAACGAAAGAAGAGGAATCCTGCTTGATAGGAATAGATAAGGATATTAAGAATAAGTTTAAGTGGGAATGGCTAGAAAAGATTGTGAAATTTGAGGTGAAAATCTGCAAACAGAGTCAGAACGTATAGGAACCTTTGGCGAGTTTCATAAAGAAATCTAACATCGCCGGCAATGCCTTGTGTGCTTATTGCAACGACATGATCAATTCTGGATCTCGCGGATGTATTGCACTTATGGCCGACAGACAAGCGCACTCAGAGGTAATTGCTAAATATTTATTTCGTTTAGATTACGTGAAATCCCATTGAAATGTAACTTGATAAAAGTAATCTGTAATGGTAAAATCTGTGTGTGATAAACTTACTCGCATTGTTGATAATAACAGTTTAATATGTATGGGAATTTTATTTTCCATTTTATTAATTTTCTTTTTTTAATTTTAAGCCAAATGTAAGTAATTCATGTTCAATTTGAAAATACTCAATACATTGGTGTCGGTTGTCATATAAATTAATACACTGTCGTTGTTATTTACCCGAGTAGTATCTCAACATTAATTAGTAACTAGCAGTCTGGGACAGTTAGTTGAAAATGCTTCGTAAATTTATCAAGTGGTTTACAGGAAATATTTGTGTATTTTTTCCATCTTTCATTTATACAACACAAAACATTTGAGCCATGATTGACTTATTTCACAATTCTGTGTATATATTATCTTGCAAATACATGTATGTTAACAAATAAAATTATAGTCCAATTCGTCTATGCATTAGATCATATGTTGCCCAACTGTAGATAGCAAACAGAACCCCCCCCCCCCATAAAGTTCAGCTGAAAATATATTTTGCTTTTACCATGTATGCGAGAAGCTCATGTTAAACAGTGACTGCCTTGTTCTGACTCTGTAGGTGAAGTTGGATCAGGCAGAAGAGTGTCTGTCAACAGCTGTGCCGCCAGACATAGCCAGCCTTCTGAAACAGTTCTTTAGGGAACTGCCTGAGCCTGTTCTGTCCACAGACCTCCAGAGCAGTTTTCTAAAAGCCCAGGAGCTGCCTACATTAGAAGAGAGGACTTCAGCAACTCTCCTGCTGACATGTGTGCTTTCACACCAGAATTTAAACACACTGCGTTACTTCTGCAGCTTTCTGAGGAGAGTTTCTCAAAGGTAAGTTGAAAATGTCTCTCAGAACTTGCCCTCATCTGGTAGTAGTTTTGTTTGTTATCCATTAATAGTGGACTTGTACCACCACTCTTCTTAAATACAGCTGTAATGATTTAATTACGGGCTCTTTTGTTTATACTACTGTCGTTTTGTAGGTTAATTTTTCCATTGCTCCTGTGTAGGATGATATTAAAATAATTTTTAAAAATTGAATAGCACAAATGAAACTAGCGGCATTATTCTGGAGTTATATTCCTGTCTTTGATCAAGATTACATTCCTTCAGATCGAGAGCATGATTCAAAGGAATATAGATTAATAAAGATTTCACCCTCACTAACTACAAGAGGTGCCAACTTCTAGCCTCAGGGTCATTCAGTTTGTAGCAAATAAACTCCGATACAGATGCCCGTTGGCGATTGGCTGCTCCATGCTCCTGCTGGACTTCTTATCATGTGGCCGAAAAATGTGTTCCACTCTGACACATTTCATTACAGATTTTTACACATCGACACAATGTAAATTGTACACAGCTGTTGCCAATTGTTTATACATTCTACTGCAATACCAAGGTACTGTAATGTGTAGTTGATTGGTTTTAGCAGGTATTGAAAAGTAAAAGTCAAGTATTGGTATGGAGGGTGGCATCAGAACATTTTACATTCGGCAGGTTTTTTTTATATTGGAGATCCTGCATGGATGAGGAAGTTTTGCAACACCAGCAACTAGTTTATCATGATGTCCATTCAACGGAGCTTTATCTGAGTTTGTTTTCACAAAACACTGGTCCTTCTTAAAAAATTAGCATATTGTGATAAAGTTCATTATTTTCTGTAATGTACTGATAAAAATTAAACTTTCATATATTTTAGATTCATTGCACACCAACTGAAATATTTCAGGTCTTTTATTGTTTTAATACTGATGATTTGGCATACAGCTCATGAAAACCCAAAATTCCTATCTCAAAAAATTAGCATATCATGAAAAGGTACTCTAAACGAGCTATTAACCTAATCATCTGAATCAACGAATTAACTCTAAACACCTGCAAAAGATTCCTGAGGCTTTTAAAAACTCCCAGCCTGGTTCATTACTCAAAACCGCAATCATGGGTAAGACTGCCGACCTGACTGCTGTCCAAAAGGCCATCGTTGACACCCTGAAGCAGGAGGATAAGACAGAAGGAAAGGTCTGAGCGAATAGGCTGTTTCCAGAGTGCTGTATCAAGGCACCTCAGTGGGACGTCTGTGGGGAGTAAAAGTGAAAGTAGGGCCGATTCCAGACCTTGGGGGACCTGTGGAAGCAGTGTACTGAGTCTGGAGTAGAAAATTAGAAAAGTAGAAAAGCAAATTTTGCATGTCATTCGGAAATCAAGGTGCCAGAGTCTGGAGGAATACTGGGGAGAAGGAAATGCCAAAATGCCTGAAGTCCAGTGTCAAGAACCCATAGTCAGTGATGGTCTGGTGGTGTTGGTCCACTGTGTTTTATCAAGAGCAGGGTCAATGCAGCTAGCTAGCTAGCAGGAGATTTTTAAGCACTTCATGCTTCCATCTGCTGAAAAGCTTTATGGAGATTAAGATTAAATTTTTCAGCACAACCTGGCACCTGCTCACAGTGCCAAAACCACTGGTAAATGGTTTACTGACCATGGTATTACTGTGCTCAATTGGCCTGCCAACTCTCCTGACCTGAACCCCACAGAGAATCTGTGGGATATTGTGAAGAGAAAGTTGAGAGACACCAGACCCAACCCTGTGGATGAGCCTAAGGCCGCTATCGAAACATCCTGGCCTCCATAACACCTCAGCAATGCCACAGGCTGATTGCCTCCATGCCACGTCGTATTGAAGCAGTCATTTTTGCAAAAAGATTCCCGACCAAGTATTGAGTGCATAACTGAACATAATTATTTGAAGGTTGACTTTTTTTGTATTAAAAACACTTTTTTCGTTGGTCGAATGAAATATGCTAATTTTTTGAGACAGGGATTTTTGGTTTTTCTTTACTTTTTTGCCAAAATTATCAATATTAAAACAATAAAAGGCTTGAACTACTTCAGTTGTGTGTAATGAATATAAAATACATGAAAGTCTAATGTTTATCAGTACATCACAGAAAATAATGAACCTTATCACAATATGCTAATTTTTTGAGAAGGACCAGTGCTTTCCACTGTGTTTCTCTACTTTTTTGCTGTTGCCAACCACGCAACTGGCACACGCACAGAAAACACAAATCAAAACAAAAACATTCAGTGGGTCTTTCTGACTGTGAAGAAACTGGTAATCATTTAATTCGCAGATCAAATGCTGTTTTATTGACAGTTCTCCTGTGATTCTTTATTTAAATTAACTTGAAGGTATTATTATTTATTGACAGTTGTATTTAATAATACACCACACTATGGCAGTATGTATTAAAGTACTGAGACTCCAATCAGCTTCTCTGTATTACAGATCTGTAGAAAACAAGATGGACAGCAGTAATCTTTCTGTTATTTTTGCTCCAAACCTTTTTCACTGGGGAGACGGAACAGTGAAAGTGAGCGCCAGCACTGAGAAGAGACTAAGGCTTCAATCTTCTGTAGTGCAATGCCTCATTGATAATGCTCAGGATCTAGGTATTTCATTTCTTGCTTCTGTATGAGCTTAGGGAATGTCTCTTTAGACGAGTTCAATATTGTGTAAATCGTAATCATAATGCTGTGAAGTTCATCTGTGCTCTTTCTAGGTGTTGTCCCAGACGTCATTATGTCCAAAGTTCCAGCCATGCTAGGTTGTGAATCTGGAGTATTTTCCCCTTCGGATGCTGTTGAGGAGGGAGGCACACCCTCAGGTGTAAAGAGATGCAGACACAGTTTAGGAGGTATGAGCTTGATGCCTGAACGAACTGAGGCATTATTTTCACTCACACTACTGTTCAAATGGAAGCTTATGTTTGAGTTTTTAACTTGACATGCAGTGGAACAGAGGCCTTTTCCTACTGAAGTGTTTTAAATGTAGGCCTTTGTAGATGAGTTTTTTCTCTTACATTTCAGATATGGTAAATGGAGCTCTAACTAGGTTAAAAAGTAATAGAACCCCTTCAAATACACCTCATCCTGATGGAAAAGGTGGGTATGCAATACACTCAGGCAAGGCTTGGCTCTATAAATGCATGGAGGGTATGTTACTTCAGTAGCTTTGCTGCAGCTGTTGTACAAAGGGCAGATGTTCCTCAGTCTAGTCCCTTGAGGCCCTGGTGGTCTGGAGTCTTGATGTGAATTATACTACAGAGCCAAACTGTAGCAAAGTATAAACATGTATGAACAAAATGGTTGCAGTTTAATAGTAAAAACAACCAGGGCTGTCATAGTAGATCCATTGTTGTAATGATCATGTGGTCGATGTTCTTTAATTGGCCAATGACAATCTTGACTGTTTGGGAAGCAAGGAAGCTAATGAATGATATACAGCTCAGTCATGACATGAACACCACCTCACTGGACTGTGGTTGAACTGCCCCATTACCCAGCAAGCTATAATGCAGGAATGCCAACACACACAATTTTGTCACAGCACATACAATTTTCAGGCCTGATTACGGTAATATGGTTTGATACAATTAAAATAGGTTCATGACTACTGTTGATACCGTAGGCGAGGCCGCATGTATAAATTTGTTGCACATGTTGCTTGTTTAGGGGCGGTTCAACATTTTGCCAAACGTACAGAGAGTACAGTAGGCCCTTGACATTTGCGAGGGTTCGCTTCCGGGCCCTCCCGTGAATCGAGATAATCCGCAAGTTCGTACCCGGAAGTAAAACCCCATGTATGACATCACATGCTCGAATGAGCAGCTGTAAGTAAAATACTATGTATCTATTACATGTGCTAAAATATGCTTCTTAAACACATTCTATAGACAGTCTTACTCATTAGTACAGTATTAATGTAGTAAAATGTAGTAATGATTAAGAAAAACTTTTCAGTGTTTACTGTTATAATTATTGATGCTAAAATATAAACATTATACAGCATACGCATAAAACACCTTTCAGTGCATTCTCTTTATAAACATACAGCACAGTAGTTTTCAAAAATGGCCACTAGAGGAACGTACTGTATTGCATTAGGCATGACACGACTGAATTCAGGTATTAACTGCATTAAGTCCGAGCAGCTCAGCCCCCCCAAGACGGCACCGGAGTACAAAACAGAATTTTAGAGTGATAGAGTAAGAGATGTTAAAAACCAAAGAAGCAGTGATGTTGATGTGGGTTAATCCTCTGGCGCAGAGGTGAGCGTGCTTTTGTTTATTGGGAGTAAATGAGAATAGTGAATCCAGGTGTGTGCTCCCGAGCAGCTCAGCTATGCCCCTGAGGAAGTAAACAGTTAGTGATAGGCACAGCGCCGAAATCAAAGTCCCTCAAAACACAGACCATAAAAAAAAGGACATAAAAGAACAAGAAATGTAATAAATTGGATAAACAAAACACAATGAGAAACATGCTACACCACAGTAAATAAAATCACACGCACAAACATTTTAAACATTACCTTAGGTCATGTACTGGAATAATAATTAATAAAGATTTTAATAGTGGAGTGTTTTACAACAGTTCAAATGATTATTCCTCTTCAGCAATGACGTGACTTCATAGGAAACTGTCGTTTCTTCCGGAGAAAGTCTTATTTCTTCAGAAGAGACATCCAACCTCATTACCTTTTTCTGGTGCTTAAGCAGGTGTTTGAGTAACATCATAGAACTTAACTGGTAATTAAAACACACTAAAAAAGGCTCATTGCTAACTTGTGCACGAATGAGGAAAAAGGGGCATTACATCACCTCAACCAATCAGCAGGAAGGAGGACAGCCACTGAATTTGAATCACGTGCGAGCTGCTCGGCAGTCCGTGAATACTCAAACCGCGAATAGTCAAGGGCCTACTGTACTCCCCCCCCCCCCCCCCCCCGAAAGTGTACAAATAAATGTTGATGATCTCTCACAGGATGTTTTAATAAGGTATTAAACAAAACAATGGTCAAACCTTTTTTATAAAATAAATCAATGTATTTCCATGATCAACACAGTAGGCCCTTGACAATCGTGGGGGTACGGTTCCAGGCCTTCCCGCGAATCGAGATAATCTGCGAGTTCTATACACGGAAGTAAAACCCCATGTATGACGTCACATGCGCGAATGAGCAGCCGGCAGTAAAATACTATGTATCTATTACATGCGCTAAAATATGCTTCTTAAACACATTCTACAGACAGTCTTACTCATTAATACAGTATTAATGTAGTAAAATAAAGTCATGATTAAGAAAAACTTTTCAATTTTGTACTGTGATATTTAGTAATAAAATATATAAACATTATACAGCATATACTGTAGTAAAGCACTCATTTTAAAGTCTTTTTCAATTATTATTCCAGTACAGTACCTAAGTTAATTCTGAGAATGTTTGTGCGTGAGATTTTATGTTCTGTAGCATGTTTAACAAATGATACCAAAAGGATAAACTTTATTATGCTTCATGTCCTTTTACATTGAACTTGGAGTGACGTCTCCCAGATGGCGCTGCCTAGAGGGCAACGTCGCGGAGTTCTCAGAGTCAAATTGTTTTTGTTCGTTTTTATTTGTTTGTTCATGTTTTGCACTATGCTTGTCTATGATCGGTCGACCCTACTACAACTATGAGCAGCTTCAGCTTTGGGCAACTAAATACGCAACAACTCCTGTCGTGAGCTGCTAAGCAATGCTATGCTTTGGGAGCTCAATGCTAACAATAAGACCAGGCAGAGTTCTCAGATTCTCCGGTGCTTGGTTAGCACTTCCGGCCATACTGCTTTAAAATGTTCAATCCCTGCAAAACAAGATGGACGAGCTTCATGCTCAGATTGCAGCGCAGAGGGATCTACAGGACTGTGTTTCTGTGAAACATGGCTCGAGGAGAGTACACCCGATAAGATGAACAAACAAAACAACAAATAAAACAAATTAAAACGAACAATAGCATGCTAGCTCTGCTAATCGCATGGTAGCTCTCCAAATGGCATGCTAGCGCCGCTAATAGCATGTTAGCTCTGCTTAGTTATACACGCCCGAAGATACTCCGATCTTATCGCTGTAGTACAGTTGACCGGTTGTAGATGAGCATAGAGCAAAACAACAAATGAAACGAATAAAGAAACAATTTGACTCTGAGAACTCCACGACGTCGCATTCCGGGCAGCGCCATCTTGGAGACGTCACTCCAACTTCAATGCAAAAGGACAAGAAGAGTACTGTAATAAAGTTTATACTTTTGGTATCATTTGTTAAACATGCTACAGAACATAAAATCTCACGCATAAACATGAACTTAGGTACTGTACTGGAATAATAATTGAAAAAGATTCAGAGAAAACCGTCGTTTCTTAGGAGAAAGTTTTATTTCTTCAAAAGAGACATCCAGCGTTTTCTATCGCTTAGCCAGAGAAGACGCACAGCATTTGAGTGGCATCATAGAGCTTAACTGGTAATTAAAACACACAAAAGAGGCTCATTGACAACTTGTGCGCGAATGAGGAAAAAAGGGGTGGGACTTCAGCTCAACCAATCAGGAGAAAGGAGGGCAGCCATTGGCTGAATTTGAATCACGTGCTGGTTGCTCAACAGTCAGTGAATACTCAAACCGTGGGTGCAAGACCCTGAATAGTCAAGGGCCTACTGTATTTATATTCATCTCTTTTATACACCAGTCAAATTATGAAATCAATAAAAAAATTATACTTTTAAAGAATTCTTTTTAATGACACCTGCTTTAATATTAATATGAAGACATTTGGTTTTCATAGTAAAAATGACATGGTTTTTAATAATAATATTTTATACTAAAATATACAGGGGCAGGGGTGGTCTAGTGGTATAGGGCGCTGGATCGCTGATCCAACGGCTGGGGGTTCGAGTCCCACTCTCCACAGGGTTGTCACTGTCCCCCCCAGTGCAGCTAACTGGGGTTATCAAAGGCGGGCCATGTCTCTCATTGTGTATGGTGAGAGGCATGTAAAAGAACCATTGCTAACTTTCGTAAAGAGTAGGCTGCAAAGCCGTCAGCGTGTTTCTGTCCCTTGCTAAAAAGAGTTGTGACAGGAAGGGCATCCGACGTAAAAACCTCTGCCAAATCAAACGTGCGAATCAGATGATTCGCTGTGGCGACTCCTGAGTAAAAGGGAAAAAGCCGAAAGGACGACAGATGTTTTATACTAAAATATAATTCAAAAAGTCTGCATTTTTTATTCGTCATTGGCTTTTGGACGACCAGTTTGTGATCAGCTGCCTTCTGATGTTTCAGCAGCTGATACCGGGTTGGGTAGTATTCATAAATAAACCATTGCACACACAGCGGTTTTGTTTTATGTGCTTGTCGTATAAGTTATCGACCCGAAAGCTGCCATTGCTAAGTGCCCACCTACACAAAGTTACCATGACATCACTGTGTTGGTACAAAGTACCGCGTGAAATATAGTGCATGCATATCACAGCATATTATAGGATATAAGCAACATGGAATGTCACGCCAACAACACGCAATTTTTTCAGCAGAAGACGATTCATCTATTACTCTCAGAAGACAAATCAAATATTATCATTCAACCAAAAACATTCTCAAATATATTTCAAACTACATCTGCAAGTACATGTGCTAAATACATTTACAAATTGAGATAAAGTTATTTATCTATTCCAAGGCACAAAGAAATATTAATAGATATTTATGGCACAAAAGCATACTATTAATTTTATCAAAGTACAGTCAGCCCCCAACATACGAAGACAACTGTGTACGAAATCCCCGGGTTATAAAAAACATTTTCCTAAGTTTCCGTCCCCGAGATACGAAAAGAAATTCAAATGTGCCAATCAAAATTTCACACGAAGCGCGA
This sequence comes from Plotosus lineatus, assembly GCA_024760905.1. Classification (NCBI taxonomy): domain Eukaryota; kingdom Metazoa; phylum Chordata; class Actinopteri; order Siluriformes; family Plotosidae; genus Plotosus; species Plotosus lineatus. The sequence continues at coordinate 39,474,151 of CM045732.1, read as the reverse complement.
GTTGCTCTCTCATTGGCTGTCTCGCAAACATCCTGCCCTGCTGGCCTCCCAAATAGAGACAGAAGCAAGCTTCACTCTTTAGTTTTTTAAGTTGTTTTAATTAAGTAAATGTTTAATAAATGTGGGTGCATTTGAGCTCATCTGGAATTTTGATCCCTCAAGGAATCAAATTAAAGTTGAGTTTGTCAAGCAGGGAATGTGCTTTGAATTCACGTCTTGTGAGCGTGACCCTCAACACACGTGCATGAGAGAGAGAGACCGCGAGAGAGAGAGAGAGAGAGAGAGAGAGAGAGAAGGAATAACGCTTTAGTTATTAGTTTAGTTTTTTAAGTTGTTTAATTAATTAAATGTTTAATAATGTCGGTGCATTTGAGCTCATCTGGAATTCCGATTCCTCAAGGAATCAAGTTAAAGTTGAGTTTGGACCTTCCAACTGTCAAACAGAGAATGCGCTTTGAATTCCATGTATTGTGGGCGTGGCCCACAGCGCGCGTGAGAGAGAGAGAGAGAGATTGAGAGAAGCAAGCTTCACTCTTTAGTTTTTATTTTTAATTTTTTAAAGTTGTTTAATTCAGTAAATGTTTAATAAATGTGAGTGCATTTGAGCTCATCTGGAATTCCTATCCCTCAAGGAATCAAGTTAAAGTTGAGTTTGGACCTTCCAACTGTCAAGCAGGGAATGTGCTTTGAATTCCATGTCTTGTGGGCGTGGCCCACAGCGAGAGAGAGAGAGAGAGAGAGAGAGAGAGAGACGGGTGTGTGTGTGTGTGTGTGTGTGTGTGTGTGTGTGTGTTAATAAAAAATGTTTAATAATGGTTTAATTAATAAATATGCTAATAAAATGGTTTTATAAATAATTTTCTTTTACTTTTAACACATTTCATACAAAATTGGTGTACTTTTATCATTTTTAAAGGGTTTATGGGGTTTATCCAGTCCAAACACTGGCGCCTTGGAACGAATTAGGTGTTTAACATGTAAACTGCGACCCCTACTGTCGAAATCCCCGCTATACGAAGAGGGCTCTGGAACGTATTAATTTCGTAGGTAGGGGGCCGACTGTATGTGTTACCCTTGTGTTAAGAAGTCGTCTCTGTGATCTTTGTGTTTACACTGTTTTGCGAACTTTTGTAACCCGAAGCAAATATGTTTGGTTAGAAGCGTAAGCCTACTCGCATGGGTGCAAGTCTCATACACAGAGATGAATTAACTATCTGCTCGGATCGGCGCAATATACCATTGCATACTCAGTTAAGCAGAGTTGTAAAATGAATGAAAACCTGAATCCAGAAAAGAAAAATAACTCTGCTCTGCTGGCGATTCATTAGTGCAGGCTGAGTACTCATGAGTTTAACAGCGCCTTTGCTCACTTGAAAGACCGGAAGTCCGTATAACCAGCGCTTTGTTTCAAGCAAGTAAACTACTTTCAGCAAATGCACTACTTTCGGTATTGAACGCCTCACATATTGTAAGCGTTGACTGGCTGTTTTAAGCTTCATGTAAAGTGAGTCGACTCAGCTTCATGTAAAGTGACCATCCGTCGACCATCGAAACCATTTACAAGCAGAAAGATCGCATCATAGAGAATGTTAAAGGTTATATTTGATATTGTATTTGATATTTGATGCGTGAATTTGATTAAAATTTATCTATTTGAAATTTTTTTGCTTGAATTTAATTTATTTGAAAATAATGTTGATATTATTTGATGTTATTTTACAATTTTATGTTTATAATAATTGATTTAGGGGTGTTTTATTTGATATGGTAATGGTATTTATGGCTGTATAGTACAGTATGAGTGTCATATGTCATACGTCACTGTAACAACTTGCGTTCACTTTCAACTTACATTTGGCCGTTCGGAACCAATTAAAAACGTAATTCAGGGAGCGTCTGTACTTTTTTTTATTAATAAATAACTTCGTTATGACAATGTTGTTTAAAATAAATTCAGAGTCATACTAACTTACTTACTTTAAGTAAGTAAGTAAGTAATGTCGTTTAAAATAAATTCAGAGTCTTATTATACTCTAGAGTTGTTGGTCTTCTTTTTCAATTTGGTTGTATCAAGTATTAATATATATATGGCTCTCAGAGGATTAGATTTTAAAATGTCCTTTTTTTGGCTCTCTTAGTCAAAAAGGTTCCCGACACCTGGTTTAAAGTATTTGAAATTAAAACTCAGCCCACTGTAGGCCTATAACTGTAAATTATTATTATTATTTTTTTTTACAATTTTAATAATAAATTTTCCTAAGGTTCTCTTTAAAAATATTCCTTCCAGGAGACATCAATTAAGCTCCTTTTTGTAAGTATAACCCTCAACCTTTTGGGGGGCTTCATCCCCCTCTGAATCCCTCATCAAGGGTGCTGCCCCCTCACCCCCGCAGGGGGCCTAGGCGGCCTCCTTGACCCCTTAACTTTTCCTCCTTTCCTATAAAGGCCTGCTCTCATCCTGGAAGTCTGAGTACTAAACAAGTATTCAGCGGTGCCCTTGCTCACTTGAAAGACCGGAAATCCGGATAATCCATGCTTTGTCTCAAGCACAAGCAAGTGAACTTCCTTCAAGTGCCTACTTATGGTGGAGCACCTCACATATTGTAAGCCGCTCGTGATTGACTGTTTTAAGCTTAATGTAAAGTGACTCGGCTCAATGCACATTTGCAGCGTGTTGTGTTTAAAATGGTGCGAACTATAATGAACGAAGAGGAATTCCGCGTGTCAGAAATAGATAAGGATGTTAAGAATAAGTTGAAGTGGGAATGGCTAGAAAAGATTGTGAAAATCAACAAACAGAGTCCGAAGGTATAGGAACCTTTGGCGAGTTTCATAAAGAAATCTGACGCCGCCGGCAAGGTCTTGTGTGTTTATTGCAACGACCTGATCAATTATTGGTCTCGCGGATGTATTGCACTTATGGCCGACAGACAAGCGCACTCGGAGGTAATTGCTAAATATTTATTTTGGTTAGATTACGTGAAATCCCATTGAAATGTAACTTCATAAAAGTAATCTGTATTGGTAAAATTATTGTGTGATAAACTTACTCGCATTGTTGATAATAACAGTTTAATATGTATGGGAATTTTATTTTCATTTTATTAATTTTTTTTTAATTTGCAGTTAATAAGTAATTCCTGTTCAATTTGAACATACACAATACATTTGTGACGGTTGTCATAAATTAATACACTGTCGTTGTTATTTACCTGAGTAGTATCTCAACATTAATTAGTAACTAGCAGTCTGGGACAGTTAGTTGAAAATGTTTCGTAAATTTATTAAGTGGTTTACAGGAAATATTTGTGTATATTTTTCAGCCATGGTTAACGTATTTCTCAATTCTGTGTATATACAGTCGGCCCTCGACTCACGAAAGCCTCTGAATATGAAAAACCCAGGTTACGAAAAACATTTCCCTAAATTTTCGTCCTCTTTTTACGAAAACAACCTCTTTTTACGAAAAGCGCCAAACGGGCCATTCAAACGCGCCATTCGCAAATTCAAAGAATGCCCGAGTTGCTCTCTCATTGGCTGTCTCCCAACATCCCGCCTCGCTGGCCTCTCATTGGCCAGGAGGCAGCTGAACTGTACCCATACTTCCTGTTTGTCACACGCGTGAGAGAGGAGATTTGAACAGGAATGTTCGCTCGAGAGTTTATTTTGAGATTGACCATTGCAGTTTTATATTTCGTTATCCATCATGGACCCGGAAAATACAGAAAAGCGGAAATACAGTGGCGCAGGCGATTATTTCGGAACGATATTGAAGCAGAAGGAGCATGAAAACAGAGTGCTCCGTGGGACAAGACCTCCGATCTCGCAAGGAAGCAAATTAATATAGAATCAGGACCTCTGATCTTTCAAACATGTACTGTAATTCCGCTTTAAATAAAACATCCCATCCATTTAAACATTTAAATACAATTTCTTCGTCAGCTCTGCGCTACGTGAGGGCAGAGCTCGCATTTGACAAAACACGACAGCGAGAGAAAGAGAGAGGTTTGTGTGTGTGTGTGTGTGTGTGTGTGTGTGTGTGTGAGAGAGAGAGAGGGAGCGGGAGAGAGATAGAGAGAGACATTGTTGTGTGTGTGTATGTGCGTTAATAAAGATCTCTGATCTCCCAAGGAAGCAATTTAATATTGAATCAGGATCACTGATCTTTCAAACAGGTACTGTAATTCCACTTTAAATACAACATCCTGTCCATTTAAACAATTTCTCCGTCAACTCCGGGCTGTGTGTGGGCGGACCTGCGTGTGGGCGGAGCTCGTATTCGGCAAAACACGACAGAGGAAAACAGAGGTGTGTCTGTGTGTGTGAGAGAGTGAGAGAGAGAGAGAGTGGTGTATGTGCATTAATAAAAAATGTTTAATAATGGTTTAATCAATAAATATGTTAATAAAATGGTTTAATATGTTACTAAAATGTTTAAATGGTTTAATAAATAATTTTCTTTTGCTTTTAACACGTTTCATACAAAATTGGTGTACTTTTATAATTTTTTAAAGGGTTTATGGGGTAGTCTTGGGAGCCTTGGAACAAATCGCGCGTTTTACATGTTAAATGCGCCTCTACGAAAACTCCAGACTACGAAAAAGTCTCTAGAGCGGATTAATTTCGTAAGTAGAGGGCCGACTGTATTATATTGCAAATACAGTAGGTCCTCAACATTCGCGGGGGTTCAGTTCCGGGCCCTCCTGCGAATCGAGATAATCCGCGAGTACTGTATCCGGAAGTAAAATCCCATGTATCACGTCACATACACGAATAAGCAGCCAGAAGTAAAATACTATGTATTTATTACACGCGCTAAAATATGCCAACTTGTGCGCGAATGAGGAAAAAGTATAAAGGGGCGTTACATCATCTCAACCAATCAGCAGGAAGGAGGACAGCTGTTGGCTGAATTTGAATCACGTGCTAGTGGCTTGGCAGTCCGCGAATACTCAAACCGCGAGTGCAAAACTGCAAAGAGTCAAGGGCCTATAGTATAACTGAACTGGGAAGAAGGAGGGGCACGCTCAGTCTGTCGTTTGTAAACAATGCACGCAGCGTCATTATTATTATTATTATTATTATTATTATTATTTTATTATTTGACTGGAGATTTAGTTCAGTTGGAAGAGCGTCCGCTTTATCCTCCGGAAGGTCGGAGTTCGAATCCGGCCGCGTGATACCATGAGACGTTAAAATTTGGAAGTTGTTGCTTCCTTCTTGGCGCTCACCATCAAAAGGATAGAACAACGCAACAACTGGTGCTGTACAGTGGCGATGGGTACCTGGAGCGCAAGGAGCGCTGGGATCTCATGCGCATTGAGCATACGCGTGTATGAAATTGCACTATATAAGCATCCACAATAATAATAATAATAAAAATAATAATAATCTTCTTTTCCTTTCAGCTTTTCCCTTCAGCAGTCGCCACAATGAATCATCTGCCTCCATCTCACCCTATCCTTTGCACCTTCTTCTCTTACACCAACTACCTTCATGTCCTGCTTCACCACATCTATGAATCGTCTCTTTGGTCTTCCTCTGGGCCTTCTGCCTGGTAGTTCCAACCTCAGCATCCTACTACCAATATACTCACTATCCCTCCTCTGTACATGTCCAAACCATCTCAACCTAGCCTCTCTGACTTTGTCTCCAAAACATCTTACATGAACTGTTTCTCTGATGTGCTCATTCCTGATCCTATCCATCCTCGTTTTACTCTCAAAGAGAAACTCAACATTTTCATCTCTGCTACCTCCATCTCTGTCTCCTGTATTTTACCCAGGGCCACTGTTTCTAAACCATACAACATCGCTGGCCTCAACATCGTCTTGTACACTTTTCCTTTCATTCTTGCCGATACCTTCCTTTCACACATCACACCGGACACTTTTCTCCAACCATTTCAACCTGCCTGCACACCCTTCTTCACCTCCTTTCCATAATCCCCACTGCTCTGGATTGTTGAGCCTAAGTACTTAAAATCCTCCACCTTCCTTATCTCCGCTCCCTGTAACCTCACCGTTCCCCTTGGGTGCTTGTCATTCATATACATGTATTCTGTCTTGCTGAGGCTAACCTTCATTCCCCTCCTTTCCAGGGCATACCTCCACCTCTCTAGATTTTCCTCCACTTGTTCTCTGCTGTCACTATAGATCACAATGTCATCTGCAAACATCATAGTCCATGGGGAATCTTGTCTAACCTTGTCTGTCAGCCTGTCCATCACCATAGCAAACAAGAAGGGGCTCAGAGCTGATCCTTGATGCAGTCCTACCTCCACCTTGAACTCTTCTGTCACACCAACAGCACACCTCACCACTGTCTTACATCTCTCATACATGTTTCGCACCACTCTAACATACTTCTCTCCCACTCCAGACTTCCTCATGCAATACCACAATTCCTGTCTCGGCACCCTGTTATATGCTTTCTCCAGATCCACAAAGGCACAATGCAGCTCTGTCTGACCTTCTCTGTACTTTTCTATTAACATCCTCAAGACAAACACTGCTTCTGTGGTGCTCTTTCTTGGCATGAAACCAAACTGTTGTTCACAAATGCTGACCTCTGCCCTTAGTCTGGCTTCCACTATTCTTTCCCATAACTTCATCGTATGGCTCATCAACTTTATCCTTCTGTAGTTGCCACAACTCTGCACGTCTCCCTTGTTCTTAAAAATGGTACCATCACACTTAGGCGACCTTGAGTGCTGAGAAAGGCGCCATATAAATAAAATGTATTATTATTATTTTTCTCCATTCCTCCGACATCTGTTCACTCTCTAAGACCTTGTTGAATGTTCTTGTCAGGAAATCTACTGCTACTTCTCCTAGACACTTCCATACCTCCACCGGTATGTCATCAGGACCCACTGCCTTTCCATTCTTCATCCTCCTCAATGCCCTCCTCACTTCACCCTTACTAATCTTTGCTACATCCTGCTCCTCAATGGTCACCTCTTCTCTTTTTTCTCTCTCATTTTCCTCATTCATCAGCTCTTCAAAGTACTCTTTCCATCTTCCCAGCACACTTCTGTCATCTGTCAATACATTTCCCTCTCTGTCTTTAATCACTCTAACTTGCTGCACATCCTTTCCATCTCTATTTCTCTGCTGTGGCAACCTGTATAAATCATTTTCTCCCTCTTTACTTTCCAACCGAGCATACAAGTCATCATATGCCCTCTGTTTGGCCTTTGACACCGCTATCTTCGCCTTACACTGTGTCTCCCTGTACTGCTGTTTACTTTCTTCGGTCCTCTCAATGTCCCACTTCTTCTTAGCTAACCTCTTCCTTTGTACACACTCCTGCACTTCCTCATTCCACCAACAAGTCTCCTTATCTCATGTCCTTCCAGATGACAAACCAAGTATTCTCCTACCTGTCTCCCTGATCACATTAGCTGTAGTTGTCCAGTCATCTGGAAGCACTTCCTGACCACCCAAAGCCTGTTTCAACTCCTCCTTGAAGACAACCCGACACTCTTCCCTTTTCAGCTTCCACCACTTTGTCTTCTGCTCTGCCTTTGCCTTCTTCACCTTCCTCACCATCAGCGTCATCCTGCATACCACCATCCTATGCTGTTTGGCAACACCCTCACCTGCTACTACTTTGCAGTCACTGACTTCCTTCAAATTATATCGCCTGCACAAGATGTAGTCTACCTGTGTGCTCCTCCCTCCGCTTTTATAAGTCACCCTCTGCTCCTCTCTCTTCTGGAAGAAAGTATTCACCACAGCCATTTCCATCCTTTTTGCAAAATCCATAAACATCTGTCCTTCTGCATTCCTGTCCTGGATACCAAACCTACCCATCACTTCCTCGTCCCCTCTGTTGCCTGCACCAACATGTCCATTGAAGTCTGCCCCAATGACCACTCTTTCACCTCTGGGGGTACTCTGCATCACTTCATCTAACTCACTCCAGAATCTCTCCTTCTCTTCTAGCTCACATCCTGTCTGTGGGGCATAAACACTAACAACATTGAACATCACGCTTTCAATTTCTAACTTGAGACTCATCACTCTGTCTGACATTGTTTTCACTTCTAGAACATTCTTGACAAACTCCTCCTTCAAGATGACTCCTACTCTATTTCTCTTCCTATCCACACCATAAAAAAAACAGCTTAAACCCTGCTCCTTAGCTTCTCGCCTGCTACCTTTCCACCTGGTCTCTTGAACACACAGTATGTCCACCTTCCTCCTCTGCATCATGTCAGCTAGCTCTCTACCTTTTCCTTCCATAATTCCAACATTTAAAGTCCCTACTCTCAGTCTTAGACTCATGCGTAATAAATAATGCCTAATAAAAATAACAATAATATATGTATATATATATCTCTGTTATATAGCGTGTTACCTCTGCGTTAAGACGTCGTCTCTGTGATCTTTGTGTTTACACTGTTTTGCGGAATTTTGTAACCCTCAGCAAATATGGTTGGTCAGAAGCGTAAGCGCCCTAGCATGGATGCAAGTCTCATACACAGAGATGAATTAACTATCTGCTTGGATTGGCGCAATCTACCATGCAAAGAGAGTTGTAAAATCAATGGAAACCCGAATCCAGAAAAGAAAGCAAACGCCGCTCTACTGATGATTCACATCAGTGCAGGCTGAGTACTACACGAGTTCAACTGTGCCCTTGCTCACTTGAAAGACTGGAAGTCCGTATAACCTGCGCTTTGTCTCAAGCACAGCAAGTACACTACTTTCGTCTTTGAGCGCCTCACATATTAATGTTACTCGACTCAGCTTCATGTAAAGTGACCATCCGTCGACCATCGGAACCATTTATAAGCAAAAAGATTGCATCATAGAGAATGCTAAAGGTTACATTTGATGCTGTATTTTATATTTGATATTTGATAAGTGAATTTGATTAGAATTTATCTATTTGAAATTATACTGCTTGAATTTTATGTATTTGAAATGAATATTGATATTATTTGATATATTTGATCTTATTTTACAATGTTATGTTTATAATAATTTATTTAGGGGTGTTTTATGAGATGGTAATGGTATTTATAGATGTATAATACAGTATGAGCATCATACGTTACACGTAATACGTCATACTTCACTGTAACAACTTGCGTTAACTTTCAACTTACGTTCAGCCGTCCGGAACCAATTTAAAACGTAATTTCGGGAGCGTCTGTATTTCACCTTCTTCTGGTTCACTGCTACATTTCTGATTGTTGTTTGCTTGAGAGATTGATCGGGTCTGCATGATCATCCTCCTCATGTCGGTGATCACGTGTGCGCAGACAGAGTAGACAGCGTGCCGCCTTATAAAAATTATCAAATCCATCGTGAGGTTCAGAGATCAACGCGTCTTAAACATGTGCTCAAGTGCATGCATTCATCCAGCACGGACTCAATCAGAGGGATTAGGGAGTCGGAATAACGCCGGGTGATGCTCTGAAACGTACCACACACCATGAATGATGAACCAACCTGACAGGAGAAGAACAGAAATTTTCACCACATATCAACCTAATGCCTTGAAATGAAGCACTAGGGCTTTTTTAATTAATTAATTTATTTATTTTACCTGATCATCAAATAGACTAAGCTATTGTATATTGCAGGGCATATGCGCATGCAAAGACTCACACGCTTCAGTGTTTGGTATGTGACAGGAACCGCATACCAAGTTTTGACAATCAGCTGGTTGCCAGCTCGGCTTGGCTTCATACAAGTCTTTCCAAATCTTCATTCAGTGATTGTTGCCTTCTCCTCATCTTTGTTTTCTTCTTTTTCGCCATCTTCTTGGTTGAAAAGGTTCACTCTGTAGAAATAAGCTGATCAAAAACAAGGGAAATTTACCTCTTGACCCAAAAACAACTCGTGCAGGCTGTTGCATATACTGTTTCAAGATATTGGACCCTCTCGCACACTTCAGTACAGAAAGGATTGGCTCTCTGCTGTGCGCCACAGCGACAAGTGGAGTGGAAAAATAATAAAATACATGAGAATTGTTTATCTGTTTTTGTTTTATCTGATGGCTTTTTCTGTATTTTTATATGAATGACAGCAAAATTATCATTAGTTATTCTGTTAAGAAAGGTCATCTGATTTATCTGAGAGCCAGTTGCAGTCATCAAAAGAGCCACATCACTTTTAATCACTGTCGTTTGGACTTGTGTGCATGGTTTTTAGTTTGGAAGGATTTATTGAGTTGGAAATAAAAGGAGCATATAGACATTATTGATATTAACATATGTTAAATTTTAAATTTGTTGCGAAGTATAAGCATATTGTTAAATATAAACAAAATATTTTAATAAATATCTTGTAAATTACAAACATAGTACATTCTAAACATCTGTAAATAATAAACATATATTGCTTAAGAAATATCTTGTAAATTATAAGCATATTGTAAACATTGTAAATTATAAACATGTAGTAAACATATTGTAAATTACAAACCCATATTAAATTTTGAATTTATTTTACATTATATACATATTATTAACTTATAAACATGAATGAGAAAATGAGCTTCCTTGGTGTAATCCACTCGTGTATAGGCGGAATCAGAAGCAAATCCTTTGATCTTCTAGCCGGCTATTCCTCAGTCATTTCTTGTTGAACGTGAACGTTCCGCCTGTTCCGCGATCATTCCGTGGGTCTTCCTTCTAAAAAGGGAGTATTGCTGTGGTCGTTCCTCGAGTGTTCCGTGCTTTCTGTGAACATTCCTTGAATTATCTGACGGTCTTCCTTTGCTGTCCGCACTGGTTCCAAAGGTGATCCGAGCTCTTTTACGCATGTATTCTGATATTGTACCGCGGTCTTTCCGTGTCCTTTCCGCACATTCTGTGGTCGTTCCGCAGGTGTTCCGAATGTGCAATTTTCCGTAGGTTTTTAACCCATTTTCCATGTAAAAATACCGAAGCTCCTCCGTAGAGTGCGTTTCGCGCCTTTCCCCCATGATTCTTGTATTCTGCCCTCCAGTGAAATGGGGGTATAAAACACACTAAAAAAAGGCTCATTAGGGGTCATTCAACATTTTCCTAAGTGTACAAAACATACGCCAGGGGGGAGGGGGTAAGATGTCTGTGTACGCTTTTTAATATTATAAAAATGTCGATCAACAATAATACATGAGCACATGGAATTTTTTTTTTTTTGTGCATGTACATTTGAAACTCTCAATGCATGATTCGCCAACCACCTGCGGTGTTGCATATCTCCAAAGTCTGCAATGAATACTACCCAACCCGGGATCAGCTGCTGAAATAGGCAACTGATCAAGAGTGTAGGCTGGGGGGGGGGGGTGCACAGGGTGCACGTGCACCACCCTCCTCACAGCAGGAGTTCAGTTCCGCTGGACAAGAAATTATGTGTTTTCACAATCTTATAAATAAACTTACTGACTGTTATTGAAGAGAAAGTCGGAGATAAGTTCCGCATGACTAGAGTCAGGAAGTTAACGTGTAACGGGCACTGCACATGTGCACGCTCAAGCTGACCAATCAACAAACATAATACTATCAGCAAGCAATAATAGCTGAACACTGTCAACCAAACAGAGTGCGAGTGTGAGAATAAAGCACAGTTTCTTAGTACCGCCTCCGGCTCCTGCACATGTGTTAGAACACAAACATTGACGCACAGAGAATGAATGGCTAAAATAATTATCAGACATCCAGCCTGTATCTGCAGCCTAATGGTCAGTACTTTTATAAAATGAATAGTATGTTTTTGTGCTGTAAATATGTATTAATATTTGTTGGAGTAGATAAATAAATTTAGCTCAATTTGTAAATGTATTAGCACATGTACTTGCATGTAGTTTGAAATATATTTGAGAATGTTTTTGGTTGAACTATAATAGATGAATCGTCTTCTGCTGAAAAACTGCTTATTCTTGGCGTGAGATTCCATGTTGTTTATATCATATGCTGTGACATGCATGCACTGTATTTTATGTGGTACTCTGTATCAACTGCGTGACGTCACTGTAACTTTGTGTAGGCGGGCACTTAGCAATGGCGGCTTTCGGGTCGATAACTTATACAACGAGCACATAAAACAAAACCGCAGTGTATGTGCAATGGTTTATTTATTATATAAAATTTAAGCCACAATCGCTTCAATAAACTGCACTTAAGCTACCGCCCACTTATTTAGTCGGCGTTTCATTTCCCCTTTAAGGCTTAGGCTCCGGTCAACCGAGATGTGCATAAACTGAAGCGTGGTCGTCCAAAAGCCAATGACCAATAAAAAATGCAGACATTTTGAATTATATTTTAATATAAAATAATATTATTAAAAACAATGTCATTTTTATTCTTAAAACCAAATCTTCTTCTTTTCCTTTCGGCTTTTCCCTTCAGGGGTCGCCACAGCGAAACATCTGCCTCCATCTCACCCTATCCTTTGCATCTTCTTCTCTTACACCAACAACCTTATTAAAACCAAATATAATATAATATTAAAATATAATATTAAAGCAGGTGTCCTTAAATAGAATTCTTTAGAAGTATATATTTTTATTGATTTCATTATTATTTGACTGGTGTATAAAAGAAGTATTGATCAAGGAAATACATTGATTTATTTTATAAAAGAGGTTTGACCATTGTTTTGTTTAACATCTTATTTAAAAATCCTGCCGAGAGATCATCAACATTTATGTGTACACTTTTGCACACGGGGGGGTGGGGTGTGTGTGTGTGTGTGTGTGTGTGTGTGTGTGTGTGTGTGGGGGGGGGGTTGAGGATGTTCAACCGCCCCTTACTTAACTGTAATTAAAAACACACACACTTAAAAAGCACAGGTACAAAGTATGTGTGAATGAGGAAAAAGGGGTGTATACATAATCTCAACCAATTAGCAGGAAGGAGGACAGCCATTGGCTGAATTTGAATCATGTGACAGTTGCTCGGCAATCCGCGAATATGCGTGGGTGCGGGTGCAAGACCACGAATAGTCAAGGGCCTACTGTATATACATGCAACAATAATACAGGGATCCTTCTCTTCTTCACGCTTCAATTCATACGGCTTCAGTGCATCACGTTTTTTTTTTTTTTTTTTTGTATATAGATATTCATCGAATTTAAAAATAAGGAAATTCAGGAAGAATAGGGTAAAAGGTTAAGGAAAATGTCACAAAATAAGGCTAATTATGCAAACAAAAAAACCAACCCTAAACCAACACAAAAAAAACAACAACCCAAAATCTCCCATCAAAACTACTTACATTGTTACATTTGTGTGTGCACGGGCATTTGCATGCAGATGTATGTGTTGTCGTCTTCTCATGCAATACCATCTGTATGTGTGTGTATTTATATTTTATTCATGTCTCGTTATTTTTTTCATGTTCAGTTGTTATTATAAGCATTTATAGTGTTGAATATGTATTTATTGATATTATATACACATATGCATGTACGTATACGTCAGTTGGAGGGGATCGTACTTTGCGGATTTTGATGGTCGTGTGGGGATCTCGGTACCAATTAACCGCATAAAGTGAGGGATCCTTGTATTGTTTTTTATATATATATATATATATATATATATATATATATATATATATTTATAAATAGTTCAATCTACTGCTCATAGGATCACAGGTCTGATGAGGTCTAGTTGTGCATGATGCAGTCCTGCGCATGCGCGGATGATGCTCTACCTTTAATCCCGCCTTAAGAAATTAATATGCATGCATTAATGATTCAGGCTTCACAATATGCTCATAAAAGCACTAATGTACTTCTCATGTTTGTGTATTTAATATGTTTAAATAGCTTATCTTACTCAAAATGACATTCTATTTCAGTGTTAATATTTGTGCCAAAGTTTAAAACATTGCGTTTTCATAAGTAGATTTTTCTTCGATGCTTCGAATTTTTATCTTAATGACTAAAAACAATGTTTTTAATGTTGTTGATTTCTCTTTTTGAAATAAAGAATAAATACTGTCAAGAACAGGCTCACTTTTAATTTAGATTTCTTCTTGCAATATATCACAATACATGCTAGAAATTGCAATATATCGCAATAGAAAAATTCTAGGTAATACCCACCTCTAGTAATTTCACTAATTTTGTGTTTTGCGTATTTGAGCTAAAGTTGGATTGGCAGAGTTAACTGAAAAATTAATTTTGGAGGTTGCACAGAAATTGCAAACAATTTTTGTTTTATACAAATAAGATTTGGGAATTGAATCTCGATAGATGAGTGACGATTCAGTTTGTATTGTGATTCTATAAATACAGTCAGCCCTCTTCATACGAAATCCCCAGAATATCCAGTATACAAAAACATTTTCCTCCATTTTTCCCCCCCTCTGTATATGAAACAAATTCTTACAAAAAAACGCCAAACGTGCTATTCAAACATTAAAGCACGCCGTTCAAACATTCAAACAATAGGTGGGGGGGGGGTTATGTTGTATGTTATGCTGTAATGTTGGATGCACTTTGATCCATAATGTGTGAGAGAGAGTAAGGTAAAACAATGTCTGCACCTCCATCAAAATTTAAACATGCTGTTCCATTTACCATATGTCTCAACATTCCTGCCCCACTGGGCTAGGAGGGATGACACAGCTCAATCCCATTGGTTATCTTCCAACATCCTGCCCTGCTGGCCTCCCATTGGCTAGGCGGGATGACGCAGCTCCCTTCCATTGGCTATCTTTCAACACCCGGCCCAGCTGGCCTCCCATTGGCTTGGAGGGATGACGCTGTCATTCCAACTTGGTTCAAGTTTGTGTGAACTTTGTTCATGTTTGTTTGTGTGTCATTCCAACTGTATTTTATGGCTCAGGCTTTTAACCTTGCATAAACATTTGTAAGATTATAACTCTGCTTGAAAACATAGTCAACACACACACACACACACACACACACACACACGCGCGCGCGCGTGTGATTTCCGGTGAAAGTGATTCCCGGTGTCATGGTCAACACGAAGTAAGTACCTTAAAAGGCATGCTTTTATAATTTTTATTGGGGAGCCTTGGAACGAATCATGCATTTTAACATGTAAATGCGCCTGTATTTACGAAAAATCCAGATTCTGAAAAAGGCACTGGAACGTATTAATTTCATTTGAAGAGGGCCGACTGTACTGTATTTCTATTACAATTTTAAATCCTTGAGCCATATAAAAGAGGTTTAGATTTTTCCTTGTTATTTATGCATAAACATAGCAAATCCTTTGCTACTACCACAATGGATGCCATGCTGCCAATATGTCAGTAGTTTAGTGCCCCACCTATAGGTCTGTAATTGAACAGCAAGGTTTCACTACATCCAATTAAAACATGTGAATAAAGAATTGTTTAATAGAAAAATCTAGTCAATAAATGCAAGTCTCCATACAAGAATCACCATACAATAATAAATCGACCCCCCTAGATAGGATTGTGTCAAAATATGGACACTTATTGTGTGTTATTAAATTTAAGTAGTCAAGTGGATGGTTCCGATACTGTTCCGAGACCGCCGGCTTGTAGACACTACACTTCCATTCTACACAGCTCCCCTCTGCAGTGATGGTCTTTTTAAATACCATTGCTGGCATCTGCTACGGTTCACTGTGTGTTCTAAGTCCTTTCCATCACTGCCAGCATGACCAGGTTCAGCAGTTTGTGCTGCAGTAGATCTTGTGTGAGATCTGTGAAAACGATTAAATTGTGCTAAATGGAACAATTCCACAACTTGCCTTTTTAAAACTTCTGACTCGTTTAATTTGAGTACGTGGAGACATTAAATTATTAAATTTCAATCAGGATTGAAAAAAAGGGTGTGTTCAAAAACATTTGACCAGTGGTGTACTAATCAATGCTTTGACTACTGACTGGTGAAGTGAATAATGTTTTGAATGTTAATGGCTGATCAGCATTTGTTCATCTCTAAAATGGTCATTGTGGGTTGTTCCTGATATACAGTGGCAAGTACCTGCCAGAAAGGGATCAAGGTAGAGCAACCAGTGAAAAGGCAAGGGTGTTCAGGGAGCCCAGTGTTCATTAGGTCTAGCAAGGAACACCCGATACCATGTCACATGAATTGGGACATTCACCATTACTAAGGGAGCACATTTCATTCTGAGTCAAACTTGCCATAGTTTTTGTCCAAAAACAATCAAGTTATCAGACAATGCCTTCCATCAAGAAGCTCAGCTAGACAACTCAGAAATATGTCTTTATTGAAGCCGAATGTGCGCTGGTCTGTGCTTGAATGCCAATGCCTTTGCTAGATCATGTGCAGTGGCACATGGCAGTGATATCAAATGCATGCTGAGTTGATCTTGATTATTCTGAATGTGCTTGTTTATTCCTTGGCTTCTTTTCCTCTTTGACTTTCTTTGTGTTTATTTCATCAGGTGACTCCAACAGCTATTGTGTGTGTGTGTGTGTGTGTGTGTGTGTGTGTGTGTTTGTGTTTGTCAACTTGCAAATCCATTACATGTGAGACAGACCAAATAAGATTATAATACAGTGATCCCTCGCTATTTTGTGCTTCATTTTCTGCAGCTTCAGTGCATCGTGGGTTTTTCGTCTTCAGGGGTCTTGGTCCCCATTAACCACGGAAAGTGAGGGATCCCTGTATGTGTGTGTTGTATTAATGGTGGTGATGCAGTTATCTGTACACAGACTACTGCCGTCAGAGTTTCAACTAGAATAATCTGGAGCTTGTTGTCGCAAACATTTTTGTTCTATAGTGTTCATGTCCACAAGATGCTGCACAGCTATCTCATATGCCTGTGAGAAGACAAATGTGTGCCATAGTTAAAATGGTTTATAAATGCTGTTTGGCTGCTTTGGCTAACATGCTTTTAGCATTGTTTTTGTTTAAACTAACCTTTTGAATGTCACCTTGAAAAAGTATTAACTGATTCTTATTCGTTTCTAGTCATTTCCACTGCTACGCCTGCTGTTGAAACCCCGAAGCGCAAATTGCCTCTCGAGTCAGGACACAGTTATGGCCTCTCCAGCAAAAAGCGCAGGTCTATCAAGATCGGTGTAGAACTTCTACCAAATACTTTATTTGGAGGAACCTCCACGCCTGGATCAGGTACTGCTGTCAGTTGGTCATTTTGAGATTGCTGGTGTGTCTCGTATAGCTTCTTTTAAAATGATGAGTTTGTCCTGTTTGTTCATTCATTCATGCATTTTTCTGAACTGCTTAATCCTAATTAGGGTCGGGGGGAGTCTGGCACCCATCTTGATTGATTCTAGCCAAGGGCAGAGTACACCCTGGATGGCTCACCTGGTCATCGCAGATTCTATTTATTCATAATGTCTAATTAGAGTCTTGCATGACTTGGATGCCCTATAGTGACAAGTCTGTCTGTGCATACATCTGTACATCTCCGTGTCTGTGTCTGTGACTTTTGAATAGTTTGAAGCATGTGCCTTTGTGGATGTCTGTAGGCCAGGAAGGCAGTGTGTTCATATTCACATTACTTTACTGTAAGTTCGACCTTAACCTCTGACCCAGCTTAAAATCAAAAGATTATCTGAGGCATATTTCCTATATGCTCGACATCACATATACCAAACTACATACCGTATTTTCCAGACTATACATTGTTCTGTAGTACAGTACATTGGCCCAAAAATGCATAATGAAGAAGGAAAAAAACATACATGTCACACTGGACGAAAAGTCGCAAAATCATGGAAACTGTCTACCTTAGCTTGGAAATCTGCTGGAAGTTTGTGACATTGTGGTCCTCGCTCTGATATAGAGAGGGGGTTGTGGTGCATGAAGCGGTAACACCAAGAAAGTCCTCACGTAAAGTCATTTCTAGTCATCTCCTTGACAACTACCTTGTTGTGGAGACACAACTGCATTGTTCACAAGCCTCTCCCTAACCGAAATCCGCGAAGTACGATCAAAACCTCCCCAAACCCCCCTGACTGATGTATACGTATCTGTGTATATGTGTATATAATATCAATAATTACATATTCAATGCGAAAATGCTTATAATAACAAACATGAAAAAATAATGCATAAGATGTAAATAAAATATAAATACAGTAGGCCCTTGACTATTCGTGGTTTTGCACTCACGGTTTGAGTATTCGCGGACTGTCAAGCAACTGCCACGTCACTCAAATTCAGCCAATGGCTGTCCTCCTTCCTGCTGATTGGTTGAGATAATGTAACGCCCCTTTTACCTCATTCGCGCACAGGTTGTCAATGCGCCTCTTTTTTCGTGTTTTAATTACCAGTTAAGCTCTATGATGCCGCTCAAACGCTGTGCGCCCTTTCTGGGTAAGCAATAGAAAACGCTGGATTCCTCTTCTGAAGAAATAAGACTTTCTCCTGAAGAAACGACAGTTTCCTCTGAACAGTTGTATTAAAGTCTCTTTAACTTAGATACTGTACTGGAATAATAATTGAATGTCTAGAATGTTTGTGCGTGAGATTTTATGTTCTAAAAAAGCATGTTTAACAAACGATACCAAAAGGATCAACTTTATTACGCTTCATGTCCTTTTACATTGAACTTGGAGTGGCGTCTTGGAGTGACGACCCTACTACAGCTATGAGATCGGAATCTTGTAAAGTTTAGCACCTTCCTATCCTGAGCTAATATGCTACTGTAGCTCAATGCTAGCCGCACCGCGGCTAACAATAAGCCCAGGCAGAGTTCTGTGTTTCCGGCGCTTGGTTAGAAGTGGAAGGTTAGCACTGCTGGTCATACTGCTTGAAAATGTTCCGTCATTGTGAAACAAGATGGATGAGCTTCATGCTCAGATTGCAGTGCAAAGGGATTTACAGGACCGCTCCAGGCTGTGTTTCTGTGAAACATGGCTCAAGGAGAGTACACCCGACGAGGCGATTGCACCAGCCAACACGGCCTTCATCCCCTGCGATCCCAAGCGCTGGAGTCGTCATTCGGCCCCTTCCCGCCTGGGCTTATTGGATTATCATATAATCGGATTATCTCGCTTCGCGAGAGGGCCCGGAACTGAGCCCCCGCGAATGTCGAGGGCCTACTGTACCTCAGTTAGGAAAGGGTTACTGATCAATCGCGTGAACTCTAGGACTTAAGTGGATGCTACAGGAGTGAACATTGGAAAATCTGACAGGAATGACTGGCCTAGCAAAATGACCAAAAGGAGCTATAAGTCTTTAGGCTCAGTTTATGTCCAGCATTCATGATTCTACCACCAGAAAGACACTGAGAGCAAGGGTATCTATAGGAGGGTGGCAAGGCATAAAGCTCTTATAAGGAAGAGCAGCATAAAGGCTCATTTATCATTTGGTAATAAACAGATTTTGGGATAATGTTTGAACTGGTGAGTCAGAAGTCAAACTTTTTAGAAGTCAAGGTTCTGGAACATCTGGTGTAAAATTAATGTAGGTTTTCACAGCAGGAAAATTCTACACACAGTCATAAATAATATACTGTCCTCACTTAATGTTGCTACAGGCAACATGTACAGTGCTTCAGCTATACAGAGAGCTAATCCTCATATTTCCTCATAGTGTATCAAGAGCGTAGGCTGGTCTGACGGTGGGGGGGTAGCACATCTCGGTTGACCGGAATTCAAGTCCCAGGGGCTATCGGCCTAAGCCTTACAGAGGAAATGAAACGCTAACTAAATAAGTTGGCGGTAGCTTAAGTATAGTTTATTGAGGCGATTGCGGCTTAAATTTTATATCATAAATAAACCACACAGCAGTTTTGTTTTATGTTCTTGTCGTACAAGTTATCGACCCGAAAGCCGCCATTGCTAAGTGCCCGCCTACACAAAGTTACCGTGACGTCACTGGGCTGGTACAGAGTACCACACAAAATATAAGTGCATGCATATCACAGCATATTATATGATATAAACAACATGGAATCTCACGCCAACAACACGCACAGTTTCTCAGCAGAAGACGATTCGTCTATTACTCTCAGAAGACGAATCAAATATTATAGTTCAACCAAAAACATTCGCAACTATATTTCAAACTACATCTGCAAGTACATATGCTAAATACATTTACAAATTGAGCTAGTTATTTATCTATTTAAAGGCACAAACAAATATTAATAGATATTTACAGCACAGAAACATACCATTCATTTTTATTAAAGTACTGACCATTAGGCTGCAGATACAGGCTGGATGTCTGATGATTATTTTAGTCATTCATTCATTCTCTGTGTGTCAATGTTTGTGTTCTAACACATGTGCAGGAGCCGGAGGCGGTACTAAGAAACCGTGCTTTATTCTCACACTTGCACTCTGTTTGATTGACAGTGTTCAGCTATTATTGCTTACTGATAGTATTATGTTTGTTGATTGGTCAGCTCGAGCTTGCACATGTGCAGTGCCTGTCACACGTTAACTTCCTGTATACTTCCTGACTCTAGTCATGCGGAACCTATCTCTGACTTTCTCTTCACTAACAGTCTAAGTTTATTTATACGATTGGGAATACACCGAATTTCTTGTCCAGCGGAACTCAACTCCTGCCTACGCCCTTTTGTATCCTCCAATTATTTTTATTTATATAGGATTAATTAGAAGGAATATGTACTTGGAAAACACAAGTACTGGACCAGTATTCAAGATTTTAAATCGCCATTTGTGCTTTTACACACATAGGAATTCTTGTGCGGTTGTTCAAAGAGTCAAGTTACAAAACAGAAATGAAGGCTCAAATAAACAAAAACAAAATGCTATAAAATAAATACGTAAAAATTATATTTATATTGCACTATGCCAATTATTTTGTTTGTGGGAAAAATGAACAGTTCTCTAGGAAAACAAAATGGCTGCAACTTCAAATTTATATGTTCCACATTCTCAACCATGTTTTGTAGATTTTAAGGTAAGCATGGCAACGATTAAGACAGAATCTTGATTGATGAGAGCAATTAAAAACTTTTTTTTTGATATACTGTACAATCCCATCACGTAAAGTATTTCCTCTGCATTTAACACATCCAAAGTGAGTTAATTTTCTGGCGCAGAGGTGAGCGTGCTTGTGTTTATCGGGAGTAGTTGAGAGGAGTGAATTCAGGTGTGAGCTAATGCAATCAGCTGGAGCAGCTCAGCCATGCCGCTCAGCCAGAGCGGGGAGAAGACAGATTTGAAGAACACAGCCCCCAAAATCAAAGTCCCCCAAAAACACAGACCTTAAAAAAAGAACACGAAGTGTAATAAATTGGATGAACAAAACAAAAGGATAAACATGCTACAGCACAGTACATAAAATCTCACACACAAACATTCTAAACATTAACTTATGTACTGTACTGAAATAATAATTGAAAAAGACTTTAATACTACAGTGCTTTACAACAGTTCAGATGATTATTCCTCTTCAGGCACTTCAGAGGAAATTGTCGTTTCTTCAGGAGAAAGTCTTATTTCTTCAGAAGAGACATCCAACGTCATTACCCTTTTCTGGCGCTGAGCCAGAGAAGACGCAGGGTGTTTGAGTGGCATCATAGAGCTTAACTGGTAATTAAAACACACTAAAAAAAATGCACATTGACAACCTGTCCGCGAATGAGGAAAAAAGCTGCGTATACATCATCTCAACCAATCAGCAGGAGGCAGAACAGCCATTGGCTGAATTTGAATCACGTGACAGTTACTCTCCAATCCGCGAATATGCGGGGACGCAAGTGCAAAACTGCGAATAGTCTAGGGCCTATTATACCTGGATATTTCATGTTGTTCTAACTGTTTACAATGGGCTCACTTCCTTGTCAGCATAGCTATTTTAACTACTAGGAGGTGCAAAAGACTGCACTTAGAAACTTAACAGATTTTCCATTACTGATGTAGTGTGGTGGTTTGTGGGTGCTTTGCTGCTCCGTGGCCTGGTTGAACTGAATGGTAAAGGAGAATTTACAGTCATCAGCATATGATCTGAAGCTCACGTGCACTAAGACAATAGTCTGAAAAACGTCTTAAAAAAATGGAACAGAATGGATGTTATGGAAAGATTCACCCTGTCAAAATCTTGACCTGAAGGCCATTAAAATGTTGTGGCAGGACCTGAACATGGTGGTTCATAGTCAATAACCTGCCACTGAGAAATTGTAGAAAAGTGGTTCACAGATTTGTGGGCAAGTTTTTTTCTCCTTCATTAACTCACAGCATATCAGCCATGAGGCGGGGTGGGCACTAACCAGTGTCTCTCCCCCTTATGCCGGTCCCAAGCCCGGAGAAATGCAGAGGGTTGTGTCAGGAAGTGCATCCAACGTAAAACCAATGCCAAACTTTTATGATGCAAATCAGAAGTATTACCCCCATACCGGATCGGTCGAGGCCCGGGTTAACAACGACCGCCATCAGTGCTGTCAATCAACAGGGTGCTGATAGAAATTGGACTACTGTTGGTCGAAGACGTTGAAGAAGGAGAGGCGGGACGACGTGTCCGTAGGCAGAGAGAAGAGGAAAGGCATAAGTCTAGGACTGAGAGTAGGGGCTTTGAAGTGGGACATTGAGAGGACCGATGAGAGTAAACAGGAGTACAGGGAGACACAGCGTAAGGGAAAAGTAGCAGTGGCTAGGCCAAACAGAGGGCGTATGATGACTTGTATGATAAGTTGGACAGTAAGGAGGGAGAAAATGATCTATACAGGTTGGCACAGCAGAGAAATAGAGATGGAAAGGATGTGCAGCAAGTTAGATTGATAAAGGACAGAGAGGGAAATGTGTTGACTGATGACAGAAGTGTGCTGGGAAGATGGAAAGAGTACTTTGAAGAGCGAATGAATGAGGAAAATGAGAGAGAAAAAAGAGAAGAGGTGACCATTGAGGAGCAGGATGTAGCAAAGATTAGTAAGGGTGAAGTGAGGAGGGCATTGAAGAGGATGAAGAATGGAAAGGCAGTTGGTCCTGATGATATACCTGTGGAGGTATGGAAGTGTCTAGGAGAGGTAGCAGTAGATTTTCTGACAAGAACATTCAACAAGGTCTTTTGAGAGTGAGCAGATGGCGGAGGAGTGGAGGAGAAGTGTGTTGGTGCCCATTTTTAAGAGCAAGGGAGACGTGCAGAGTTGTGGCAACTACAGAAGGATAAAGTTGATGAGCCATACGATGAAGTTATGGGAAAGAATAGTGGAAGCTAGACTAAGGGCAGAGGTCAGTATTTGTGAACAACAGTTTGGTTTCATGCCAAGAAAGAGCACTACAGATGCAATGTTTGCTTTGAGGATGTTAATAGAGAAGTACAGAGATGGTCAGAGGGAACTGCATTGTGCCTTTGTGGATCTGGAAAAAGCATATGACAGGGTGCCAAGAGAAGAACTGTGGTATTGCATGAGGAAGTCTGGAGTGGCAGAGAAGTATGTTAGAGTGGTGCAGGACATGTATGAGAGATGTAAGATAGTGGTGAGGTGTGCTGTCGGCGTGACCGACGAATTCAAGGTGGAGGTGGGACTGCATCAAGGGTCAGCTCTGAGCCCCTTCTTGTTTGCTATGGTGATGGACAGGCTGACAGACGAGGTGAGACAAGAATCTCCATGGACTATGATGTTTGCAGATGACATTGTGATCTGTAGTGAGAGCAGAGAACAAGTGCAGGAAAATCTAGAGAGGTGGAGGTATGCCCTGGAAAGGAGAGGAATGAAGGTTAGCCTCAGAAAATCAGAATACATGTGTGTGAATGAGAAGGACCCAGGAGGAACAGTGATGTTACAGGGAACAGAGATAACGAAGGTGGAGGATTTTGAGTACTTCGGCTCAACAATCCAGAGTAATGGAGAGTGTGGAAAAGAGGTGAAAAAGCGTGTGCAGGCAGGCTGGAATGGTTGGACAAAAGTGTCTGGTGTGATGTGCGATAGGAGAGTGTCAGCAAGAATGCAAGGAAAAGTGTACAAGACGGTGGTGAAGCCAGCGATGTTGTATGGCTTAGAACTGGTAAAGTGTGTGTGTGTCTTTGGAGCAATGGTTGCCTGGCAACGGTTGTGCATTTAATGCATTGATGTATCTATGACGTGTATTCATGTAAACAAACAGACGCCTGTGTGATGTATGCAGATGGAATGAAAGTGAAAGTTGTGGCTGAAACATCTTTTTAATATTGGTTTGTATTCTTGTTTTTATTTATTGCTGTACATTTTTTGTTGCTTCAGTTCACAGTGCCTCAGGAACACTGGATTCATGTAGCTCTCCTTCCCACAATAAAACCAGCCGCCTGACTGCCAGCACAACAAGAAGAAAGAGTAAAAGATTGAACCACCGAAACATTAACCGGTATGCTGCATCATGAAGCTCTGACTGAAAATGCAAAAGTTTAGGATTCTTCCAACTCATGGATTTTGTTCATTAGAAATTTAAATGCATCAGATGAGTTTAGATAGTTGCTGGTGTAAATCAGAGCTAAAATGTCCCAGCATCAACTTTCACTTGAGGCTCAAATCATTTTAACACTTTTTTTTTTAATTGGTGTCTGGTCAGCAATGACTCAAGCCAGGTATGAAAAATTTGTGTACATGGAAGAATTTAAGCAGGCCACATCAACCGACTGTCAATAAGCAGCCAAACTGCTGCAAAAGAAATGAAAATTAAATCGGTGGGGTTTTTTCAGAAGTGGAATAAACCATTTTGATGCAACTTTGAGGGTGACTGGAATGGGAGCTATAGACACGGGTTCCATCTGCACGACTTGTTACTCAGATACTTTGGAAGGAAATGATGATGGAGATTAACCTGTGAAATTAATATTCGATTAAAATTAACATTTGACTTAGTAAATAATTTTGCTGCCAGGAGCCTCTGTGATTTATTTTAAACAATTAACAATTCTCTATTTGGGAATCTTTTTTTTTTCATTTTGCTTTTTAATCATCATTACAGTGGTAACTCACCTTACGAAATTAATCCGTTCCAGAGCTTTTTTCGTAACCTGCATTTTTCGTAAATTGAACCTCATTTTACATATATAAAACATGTGATTCGTTCCAAGGCTTAAAATTATAAAAGCATACCTTTTAAGACCTATTGAAGCAGACTCCTTCTGCTTCAATATTGTACTGATGGTAGACGGATTTGGCCATATTCCTTTGTGATATCTCTGGAGCCCATTTCTTCTCCTCACTCACACCGGAAATCACACACACACACACACACGCGCGCGTTATAATCTTACAAATGTTTATGGAAGGTTTAAAATCCTGAGTCAAGAAATATAGCATAAAACAACAGTAACTCTTTTCTTTACACGAAAAGCATCATGGTGGATTCAGCTCTATAATAGGCAATGGGAGGTAGATGCGTCATTCCTTCTAGGCAATGGGATCACTGTCCAAGATGGCGCCAGGTGGACCTGTCTAAGATGGCGCTTGAGTGAAAGCGACATGAACGACAGCTAAGTTGTTAGCCAATGGGAGGCCAGTGGGGCGGGATGTTTGAACGTCATTGATGGGAGAGCAGCCCGTGCATTGTGTGAATGTTTGAATGGCGTGTTTTAATATTTGAATGGCGTGTTTGAATTTTTAAGATGGCGCTTTCGTAACGTGAACTTGTTTCGTATTCCGAGATAAAAATTTTAGGAAAATGCTTTTCGTAACCTGACCTTTTCGTTTAGTGAGACTTTCGTAAGGTGAGGTACCACTGTATTTTTTTCCGTCCCTGTTTATTTTATTTATTTATTTTTTTTATGTTTTTTTTTTGTATTTGCTGTCCTGTTATACAGTAATACCTCACCTTACGAAATTATTCCATTCCAGAAGTGGTTCCTAATTTTTTCTTAAGTTGAGCAGCATTTTACATGTAAAAGGCCTGATTCGTTCCAAGGCCCCCAATCCTACCCCAAAACCCTTTAAAAATGATAAAAGTATACCTTTTAAGGCCTCCTTCTGCTTCAATATTGTACCGATGGTAGACAGGTTTTGGCCATATTCCTTTGCGATATCACTCAACCGCATGCCACGAGCCCGCTTCTTCTTTTCACTCGCATTGGGAATCACTTTCTTTGGGCCCATGATGAATGACGAAAAATAAAGTTGCAATGAGCACACTTGAAAAACTGTCCTTTATGCGTGTTAGAACTCTGTGACGAACAATGGGTCGAAGGCACACGAAAAGCATCGTGGGTATTATGGAGATCTAGCTCTCCCTCCTAGCCATTGGGAGGCCAGCAGGGTGTGTTGTTTGGAGATAGCCAATGGGAGAGCAACTCGCACATTGTTTGAATTTTTGAGATGGCACGTTTCGTAATGTGAATTTTTTTCGTATCCAGAGACGGAAATTTTAGGTAAATGCGTTTCGTAACTTGGTTTTTTTGTTTATTGGGTCTTTCGTAAGGTGAAGTGCCACTGTATATTTAATTTTTTGTGTGTATGTGGACCTGAGGAAGAGTAGCTTCTACCTTAGTGGGAAATTACGGAGATACGAATATTTAAAGGAAAAAACAAAACCTCATTCTTAAGTCCACAGGTTTATTGTTTTTTTTATCTAAAAAATTTAATTAGGCAAAACCCTTTCAAAAATATTATTCCAAAAATTGAATAAATGAAATGAGATGCTACCTTGATTGAAATCACTTGCAAGTAATTATTAAACTGAAATGTTTATCCGCTGAATTGATTTGTTTTTCCCTCCAGGGTTGAATCAGGAAAGACTGGCTGCTTTTCTCCACGGCTGGCCAAAAAGGAGACAAGAAAGTCTTTGCGTCTGCGTTTCAGCATTGGGAAGCCCAACCGAGATACTGTAAGTCCATCACCTTTGTCTGCCTCATCAAAAAACTGCACAATTCAATTTTAATCAACAACCTCAATCTCCTTGTTCATCAGTGCTATATAAATGTGCATGTTTATTTAAATGTGCATGTAGAATTTTGCATGTTTAGAGTCCTAACAATATACTTACAATTGAAAAAACCGTGTTTAAAGGTTGTAATACAATCATATTATACAATTTTTGATATTTGGATTTTTTTTTTGTCTGTTTGTGTCTTTTGTGGTTTTTTTTCCACCTTCCATTTACCATTAAATTACTGGTGTAACAAATTATGATTTTAATGTAATATATTAACTCGAGGGGGTCTAAACTGTAATAACCAGAATCTGTCAGTGGCACAGAAAGCAGTTAGTGAATAATCACGCATTAGATATTGTACTGATTTTAGAAGCTTCTGTTGCTTTCCAGCGATGCAGTATCTAGAAATCTGAAATCCTGTACTGTCTGCTTTTGCGGTTATTATCCAGGTCCTAATAGAGTTGTGTACTTTTATCAGTAGATGCTACAGATTCGTCTGTTTTTAACTGACTGTTGTCCTGTGAAAATGTGAGGGCTGAAAATAAGGAAGCACATCTCATTGTATTACAGCATGTGATTCAATAACAGGACAGGACTAGAAATGCAAAGCATTTTGTGCTAAAATAAATAATTATTGAATGTTAAAATTCAGATGGAAAGTTAAGACAAGAGGGTTTTTTTTTTGTTTTTTTAAATATCTGCACTTGGTTTAATAAGCTTATTTTCTTTTGTGTGCTTTGTTTATCTATTTTACCAATTTGTGATTGTGTATGTTTTCTGTGATGAAGCTACAATTCCACACCTTGTACGATTATATTAGCAGAAGAAGAGATGACTGTTTAAGTGCTAAGCCATGACTGTGACTACTAAGAATAAAATGTATTTTAAGAATGAAAAACAGTAATATTTAATTTTTTTGCTTTTTCTTTTAAAAAGCTTTTCATTGAGGGTTTTAAACAGTTGAACAGTGGATATTTCAGGGTTTTGCTTTTGTACATGTTATTTTGAAAAACTATACTGAAATTTCTGTTTATTCCAAAATAAAAATAAATATATTAATACTTGCATTTGACCACTTAATCTTTTATGATATGTTGTTGTTTTATTACTATTATTATAATTATTATTATTATCATGGTATCAGCATTTTGATTTTGCATTACCTCACAGCACTCTAGAGAGCAGGTACATGGGTCTTGGAAACAAGAAGGATTTAAAAAACAAAGGTTCCTTTATTCCAACAGAACGTCATTTCAAATACTCAACCGGTGCCAAAGGGGTCAGAGGTCATTGGCTGGCGTCTAGCGACACAAGAAAGTGTCACCAGTTTTCACTTCAAAGATGCTGCATTTAGTCCAGCTGTACTGACAGATGGTGCCTCAAAAGGTCAGTTTTTCTCTATAATTTCACTGTTTTAAACAGGTTCTCTCTCTCTCTCTCTCTCTCTCTCTCTCTCTCTCTCTCTTTCTGTCTGTGTATGCGTGCGTGTACTATAGAACTTTAGACAGAAATGCTGCAGGTTTTGTTGGGTACTTTTCTTTTTTAGTGGTATGAACATATTTATTCATTTTATATATATATATATATATATATATATATATATATATATATATATATATCAAGACGTGGAATTCAAAGCGCATTCCCTGCTTGACAAACTCAACTTTAATTTGATTCCTTGAGGGATCGAAATTCCAGATAAGCTCAAATGTTATTCCTTCTCTCTCTCTCCCTCTCTCGCTCTCTTGCACGCTGCGGGCCACGCCCACAAGACGTGAATTCAAAGCACATTCCCTGCTTGACCATTTACTGAATTAAAACAACTTAAAAAACTAAACTAAAGTGGTATTCCTTCTCTCTCTCTATATCTCGCTCTGTCTATCTCCCACGTGCGCGAGCTGCGGGCCACACCCACGAGCTGTGAATTCAAAGCGCATTCCCTGCTTGACCATTTACTGAATAAAACAACTTAAAAAAACTAAACTAAAAACTAAAGCGTTATTCCTTCTCTCTCTCTCTCTCTCTCTCTCTCTCTCTCTCTCTCTCTCTCGCGCACGCGCGCTGCGTGCAACACTCACAAGATATGAATTCCAAGCGCATTCCCTGCTTGTCAAACTCAACTTTAATTTGATTCCTTGAGGGATCGGAATTCCAGATGAGCTCAAATGCACCCACATTTATTAAACATTTACTGAATTAAAACAACTTAAAAAACTAAACTAAAGAGTGAAGCTTGCTTCTGTCTCTATCTGGGAGGCCAGCAGGACGGGATGTTTAGAGACAGCCAATGAGAAAGCAACTTGCGTGTCGATTGGCGTGTTTGAATTTTGAATTTCTTTTCGTAAGAGGGGGTTGTTTCGTATCTCAGAGATGGAAACGCAAGAAAAGGTTTTTCGTAACCCGGGGATTTCGTACACAGGGGTCTTCGTAAGTTGGGGCCGACTGTATATCATAGTTAGCCTTTATTTTGCAACCTTTCATTTAAGCCTAATGGCTGTGGAGATTTTTGAGGAAGCCCTTGTTAATATTAGTTTAATATTCAGCAACAGCTGCCGCTGTGACTAAGCTGTATCAATGAACCATTTGTTCATTGGTACAGCAAGTTAAGGAACCACATCTTTATTGGACAGTCCCAGGCTATATAACATCAGAAGTGCTGAAAACCGATCATTTTCTCGATTGAGATCCTCCGAGTGCGGAGCTTGCAGAATTTTTTTTCCTTATTCCACAGATACATTCGCCAAAGATCGAGATGAAGAAAAGGAAGTACGATGACAATTTCCTGGACTACGGCTTCACGTTTTTGGAGAGGCGTGATGACTAGCTGCCGCAGTGCGTCATTTGCCACAAAACGCTCAGCAATGATTCGATGAAACCCCATCAACTGAGGAAGCACCTCTCAAATGTACACCCCGAGTTCGTTGCCAAGGAGAGGCAGTTTTTTGAATTGAAAGCAAACTACTTGAAGAAAATGAGGATGGACCAGGGCGGAAAATTTTAATCCGAGTCGACAGCGATAGTACACGCATCATATGCTGTTTCTCTGCTGGTGGCGAAGGCGAAGAAGCCACATAGCTTAGGAGAGATGCTCATAAAGCTGTGCCTTGTGTCGTGCACTGGCATTTTGCTTGGCGAATCTGTGGTGTAGAAGATGAAGCAAGTTTCTCTGTCCAGCATCACTGTCAAGTCCCGCATCGTTGACATGTCGTGCAATATCAAGTCGCAGCTCTTGGAAAAGGTCAAAGCGTCTTCCGTCTTTGCAATTCAACTGGATGAGTCCGTGGATGTGGCAAATTGGTCTCAACTAATTGTCTTTGTTCGATACGTCCACGACAAAGCATCGAAGAGGACTTGCTGTTTTGCCGCCCACCGGAAACAACCAAAGCCGCCGACGTCATGTAGCTTGTCGATGCCTTTTTCGAGGAGGAAGGATTGGACTTGGGCAAGCTCTTTCATGCCTGCACAATGGGGCTCCTGCTATGTTGGGTGCGAGGTCTGGATTTGCGAAACTACTGAATCAGAAGAATCCCAAGGTGGTGACCCTGCACTGCATCATACATCGTGAAGCGCTCGCATCAAGGACGATGACAAAACCGCTCAAAGAAGTGCTTGAAACGGCAATCGGGCTTGTGAATTTTGTCAAGAAAAGTTCCCTCAATACTCGACTATTTCGACAGTTGTGCCAGGATATGGAATCCGACTACGAAGGACTGCTGTTCCATACTGCCGTTCGCTGGTTGTCGAAAGGCAACATGTTAAATCGGCTTGCACATTTGCTCCTCGAAGTTACACAATTTTTGGAAGAAAGAAACAAAGGAGACCTGAAAGCTGCTGTTTCCGATGAGGCATTCCTGTGCAGGCTGGCATTTCTGGCGGACATGCTCAGTCACCTGAATGAGCTTAACCGCAAGCTACAGGGCGCGGACTCCGATATAATTGGGCATCGAGACAAAGTGAACGCCTTCGTCTCAAAATTTGAGTTGTGGCGAGGCAAGTTCGAGACTGGCTGCAGCGCAACGGCTTTTTCAACGTTGACGCGAATCAGCGAGACTGCTGGTGGCGTCAGCGACGTTCTCAAGAACGAAGCCATCATCCACCTCAACAGGGTGCTGGACGAGTTTCAGCACTATTTTCCGGACTTCAAAAGCGACAACCCAATGATGGAGTTTACGAGGGATCCCTTCAGCTTTCAAGTTGACAAGTTCCCGAAGGAAGCAGAGGACATCGAAGACCAGTTTCTTGACCTGGTGCATGACTCCGCAGCAAAGGCTGTTTTTGCAGAGAAGAGCCTGAACGCATTCTGGGCCACTATGCACGGTTCGTATCCTCACGTTGCTGTGGCAGCACTCACACTACAGGTTGCATTTTCCTCCATGTACCTGTGCGAGTCGGCGTTTTTGAGCATCGTTGAGATCAAAACCAAATTGCAAAACCGCCTTATTGACCTTGAATCTGATTTGTGCTGTGCCATTTCAAAAGTGGAACCGAACATTGAGGCACTCATCAAGGCAAAACAAATGCAAAAGTCTCATTAACCTGTATGCGTCTACTGTTGCATTTTTTTGTATGTTTTTTATGGGACAAATAAATTGAGAAAAACATAACGAATCTTTTCATATGTATTTTATTTACATGTGATAACTGTTAGTAAAAAATATAATATATGAAAAACAAAAATGGCACAAAAAAAGCAAAGCATATATTTACGTACTAATCACTGCATGGGTTAAAATCGAATTTGTCAAAGACCAATGCTATGGTGGGAAATGGAGAGTTGGCTCACTAAAAAGTGGGGAATTGTAGAAAAAGGGTTAAGAACTCCTGACTTATATGAACACTTCTCTTGATACAAATGTAACATTGAATTTACATGATGGTGACATTTAACAGTCAAAACTAATTTTCAAGGAAATTAACATGATAACAAAGGACTTATAGGATATTAATATATTGTTTACAAATTTGACTAAATGATCAGTTAGAACAAAAGGTGTGATTGTATGGTATACTTGCAGTTGGATTCTACTAATAGTGAATATGAACAAAAATTATTAATTTATTCAAATCGCTTACTTTCGATTATAAATTGCTGAACA